>OX387318.1:24358095-24929017 GCA_947562085.1 Eudonia lacustrata | reverse complement strand
TTTTGCATTAGTTTTAAGTTTTATTTACTCGTGTTTTGTGTTGTGACCCTGTGACTCTATTGAGTCCAGGTTTTAGTTTTAAGACCTGAATTTTATTTTTTAAATTCAGTTTTATTTTCGTTTTGTGTTTGAGTATATACTTTTATTTAGCATTAGGACCCCTGTACCTCTTTTGAGGACAGGCATAGTTTATAAGTTATTTAGGTTTTTAAACATTGACATTTTAATTTTATTTTTTAATCTTTGACCAATTATATTATATTTTATTTAAATTGACTTTAGTTTTAGGACTCCTGCACCTCTTTTGAGGGCAGGCTTAGTTTATAGGTTTTAAATTTGACAATTTTAATACTTGACTTTTATTATTTTATTTTATTTTATTTTAAATTTTTGACTTTATTTTTAATTCCAATTATTCGATTGATTATTGACAAGAAGGTTTTATATACAACTTATACAAACTTTTATTAGGTTAGTTAGGATTAGGTTTTATTGTTTTTGTTGTGAGCGTAGACCCTGAGACTCTATTGAGTCCAGGTATTAGGTTAAGACAGAATTTTATTGATTCTTTTTAAACTTTTTAACTTTTTAAATTTTTAACTTTTAAAAATTTAATCATATTGTGTTTTTAAATCATATCGACAAAGCTGCTTCCCGGGGTCTTGCTACTTGACAACATACACACAACACATACATAAACAACAGTACACAAAGTAAAACATCATTACACAAATAGAACAAGCATTAGAATCTGCCGCCCTACCTTTTTAAAATTTTTAAATTTTCAATTTTCAATTAATTTTACTAGTCATTTTATTAATTTATTGTTTTTAACCTGTTTTAATTTTAATTTATTTAATTTTCAATTTTATCCCATTTTATTTTAAATTATTCAATTCAATTTTATTATTTATTTTACAGTTAGTCTCATCTAGTCAATAGTTAGGTAGATTCTTTTTGTTTAGTTTTGTCCCCTTTTACAACTTATACAAATTTTTTAACGTGTGTCTTTCTGTGTTAGTGTGTATATTTATTAAATTTTAACTTGTGCGTGTCCCAATTTTACCCAATTTGTCCCAAATTTCTTTTTACAACTTTTACAAACTTACTTTTAACGTGTTTTATTATTTTATTAGCTTAGGAATTTTATTTAATTAATAGGTCTTTACAACTTTTACAACTTTACTTTTAACGTGTTTTGTGTTTTATTTTACAACTTTTACAATTTTAATTTTAACGTGTTAACTTATTCTGTCCGTCCTAAATTATTTTGTCCGTCCTAATTTATTCGTCCGTCCATAAATTATTATTTTAAACATGACTACCAGGAGCCCAACTCGTATTTCTAAAGTAAACAGTAGGGAGGAGTCGATGGTTCACCAATCCCCACCACCAAAGCCGAAGATGAAACCAACTATGGCGAGGATGGAATTGGAGCTGACGCACCTTCTCCCGGGGATGTCATGCACCGACATAAAACAGAACGCCAAGAAGGCACAAGGAAGAGTGATGAAGGCCTTGGAGACAAGTGCCGGTCATCGGTCGGTGACAAAAGAGGACAAGGCCACCATCCAAAAGGAGACCAACGAATTGGTAGTGATGGTGGCAGAGTTAGTCGGCAGATTAGAAGACATCGAGAAGAAGAAAAAAGAACCAAAGATCGGAAACGAAAGGACTGTCCACACGCAGATAGTTAGGGACAGTACCGAATTTGAACAAGATACCGGGAGAAGACTGGAGAAGATAGAGAAACTACTAGCGGAAAATAAAGCGGTTAGCGAGAGATGCGAAAGACTGCAGGAAGAAACCAACAAAAAAATCGCAGACAAGATAGAAGAGTTGGCAAGAGAAAAGGAGGAAAGCACAGAAAAGCCGCAGAAGGCATCGTACGCGAAGGTAACCGCAGAAGGACGGTTGAGGACCACACCCAGGACACTCCATTCTCTCATTGTGGCGTCCTCCGACCAGAATCTGACCAGCGACCAGGTGATGGAAGCGGTCAGGAAGACGGCGGAGTCTGATCCCGATGGAGAATGGATCAAGGTCCAGAAGGTCAGGAAGGCCAAGGACCAGAAGGTTATCATCGGGTGTGGATCAGAGAGGGATGCAGAGTTGCTGAGCAAAAGACTCGAAAAAGAGAGCACCCTGAAAATAGAAAAAGCGAAAAATAAAAATCCGCTAGTAATAGTTAAATATGTAAGGGGGGACAAAAAGAAAGAGCAAGTAGAGGAAGCCATAAGGAGGAAGGTAGGGAAAACTAAAACCAAAGATGGGAAAGAAGAAATAGAAGTTGTATATGAGAAGAAAACTCGAAATCCGCACGTGGCACACATAGTGGTCAAGGTGGCCCCCGCAACCTGGCAGCAACTGACAGAGGCGGGGACTCTTCAACTACAATGGGGAGTCTCCAGAGTGGAAGATCAGTCCCCGTTGATCCAGTGCTCCCGCTGCTTGGGCTACGGCCATATCAAGCGGGTCTGTCAGGAGCAGCTGGACAGTTGCAGCCACTGTGGGGGTAACCACTTGTACGCCACGTGTAAGGAGAAGCTAAGTCCCCCCCGCTGCCTTAATTGTGAGAGAGCCGGCCTGGAAGAAAAGTCCCACAACACCTTTAACGAGGTGTGCCCGATTAGGGCCAAGTGGGACAGGCTGGCCAGATCAAAGGTAGCGTACCAGTGCTAAGGGCATGGCGTCGGCTCAGAAGACAAGTAGTAAAATATATAACGTAGTACAGGCGAACCTCCAGCGGAGTAATAATGCGACATCAGAACTCCTAACAGAAATAGCCAACAAAGGAATTTGCTTCGCATTAATTCAGGAGCCGTACATAGGGAACAAAGGAGTGATGAGTGACGTGTCCGGAGCTCGGATCGTCCAGGCGGCACATGAGGTTGGGAAAAGCAATAAAGCCGCAATACTTATTAATAATAAAAACATTAAGATCTTGCAATTCCCCAACCTCACAACCACCAACCTGGTAGCGGCCAGGCTGGAGACTGCCGAGTGGACGATCGGAGTAATCTCATATTACTTTGAGCCGGACACAGACATTGAATCCTATGTACGGCTCATGAAGGAAATGGTCAGGGAGATAGGTAGTAAGTCGCTTATTGTTGGAGGGGATGCAAACGCCTGGAGTGAGTGGTGGGGTAGTGAAAGAAGCGATATAAGGGGTGCGGAATTGGCAGGACTATTTACAGAACTAGGATTAGAAATCATGAACGAAGGTAATACTCCAACTTTCGACACCTGGCGTGGAGGGAGAAGATTCAAGAGCTCAGTGGATGTAACGTGCTGCTCTGAGGACATGGCCAAACTGGTGCAAGACTGGAGAGTGGATGAAGGGATGACGACCTCGGACCACAACGCGATAGTTTTTAAAATTAATTTAGAAGAAATAAAAGAAATAGAGGATACGAGAACAACAAGAAAATATAAAACGAATAAAATTGAATGGAATAAATTTAAAGAAACATGTAAAACAGAATATGAAAAGAGGAAAATAGATGTAGAGAATATAATTAAAATAAAAGAAATTAGTGAATTAGAAAATATAGTAAAGAACTACATAGAAAGTATAGAAGAAACATGTGAGAGAATGTTAAAAAGAAAAAAGATGAAACAAAAAATAAAAATTGCGTGGTGGTCCGAGGAGTTAGAGGAAATGAAGAAGGAAAAGAATAGGATGAGAAGAAAAATTAAATGGGCGGCGCCAAACCGTTTGGATCATGTCGTCGAGCAGTACGTAAAAACAAAAGAAAAATATCAAGAGGAAATGGAAAAGGCCAGGATCGGGAGTTGGAAGGAGTTCTGTCAAAAGCAAGAGAGGGAAACAATGTGGGAGGGCATATACAGAGTGATAGGCAGAACAAAAAAGGCGTACGAAGATCTGCCGATAGCTAAGGATGGCAAGAACACCAGCCCAAAGGAGTCGGTGCGCATAATGGCCGAAAGCTTTTACCCGGAGGACACCGAATTGGGGGAGAACGAGGTACACAGAGAAGTGAGGAGAAGGGCAGCCGAAGCGAATGAGGGAAGCAAAGATGACCTTTGCGACCCTCCATTCGTGGAGGCTGAACTTCTCCAAGCGGTGAACTCGTTCAACCCCAAGAAGGCCCCGGGTAAAGATGGCTTTACGGCTGATATATGCGCAGCGGCCATAAAATCCGACTCCAATTTATCCTTAGCTATCTTCAATAAATGCCTAGAGCTCTCCCACTTCCCATTGCCATGGAAGGAGGCAACCATTATCCTGCTGAGGAAGCCTAATAAAGAAGATTATACGCACCCCAAATCATATAGACCAATAGGGCTCCTGGCAATTTTAGGTAAAATTTTAGAAAAGCTGCTCATTAAACGGATTAGATGGCATGTGCTGCCCAAACTGAACCCTTGCCAATATGGCTTCGTGCCACAGCGCAGTACCGAGGACTCCCTCTATGATATGACCCAGCGGATCAGACAGAATCTTACTGAAAGGAAGATTATGGTTCTGATCTCGCTGGACATAGAGGGGGCCTTCGATAATGCGTGGTGGCCCCAAATAAAATGTCAGTTAAAAGAGAAAGAGTGTCCAGTGAATCTGCGAAGGCTAGTGGACAGTTACCTGAAAGACAGGAAGGTGACGGTGAAGTATGCGGGGGAGCAGTACAGTAAAAATACCAACAAGGGCTGCGTCCAAGGATCAATTGGCGGGCCCTTGTTTTGGAACTTAATTTTAGACCCCCTGCTCAACGAACTCACCGTCGCCAATGCATACTGCCAAGCCTTCGCGGATGATGTTGTATTAATAATAGAGGGCAGCACAGCCGGCGAAATTTCTGCTAGGGCTAATTCCATTCTCTCCCGTATCCAGAAGTGGGGCGAGTCGAACAAACTCAACTTCGCGCCACACAAGACAAAGGCAATGGTTATTACCAAAAAGTTGAAGTTCGACACGCCCCGTCTGGAGATGGGAGGTACGGAAATCGAGATAGTTGAGGAGATAAAGATTTTAGGTGTCATTTTCGACAACAAACTACTTTTTAATAGGCATATACAATATATATGTAATAAATCGATAGGAATATATAAGGGAGTTTGCAGAGCGGCGAGGGCTTCGTGGGGACTGCACCCGGAGATCATTAAAACGATCTATAAAGCTGTTATCGAACCCGTGATCTTGTACGCAGCAAGCGTCTGGTCCAAGGAGGCGAAGAAGGCAGTCTCCCGAAAAGCCCTCGATGTTGTATTGAGAGGTTTCGCGCAGAAAATTACAAAAAGCAACAGGACGGTTTCCCTAAACGCTGCTCTAATACTGTCGGGGCTGCTTCCGCTGGATCTTCGGATCCAAGAAGCATCCCGGCTTTTTGAGGCAAAGCGCGGGAAACCCCAGGCAGTATTGAGTGGCAGGAGGGTCGAGCAACGCGCACCATTCACAGAGAACACCCACCCCAGTAGGATGCTAAATTCTAAATTTACCCTTTTGGAAAACGCGGAAGAGGATAGCGAGCTGGCAGAAGACTTGGTCAAGATATACACTGATGGCAGCAAGCTGGAGGGGAAAGTCGGAGCCGCCCTGACCTGTTGGAAAGGGAAGGTCGAGATGTGTACCCGAAAATTCAGACTGGAGCCATACTGTACGGTCTTCCAAGCCGAGTTGTACGCTATCCTCCAAGCGACTGAAATTATCATTGGCAAAAAATTCAAAGAAGCGGCTATTCTGAGCGACTCGAGGTCGGCTCTCCAGACGCTGATGGATCCAGACTCCTCGCATCCAATCACGAAGGCGGTACAGGGTAACCTGGAATTCCTGAGAGACAACCACCAACTAGTCTCTCTTTATTGGATACGGGCCCACGTCGGAGTGGGAGGGAACGAGAGAGCGGATGAGTTAGCGAAGGAGGCCGCCCTCAAACTGAAGACCAGAGCGGACTATGACTGCTGCCCCATCTCGTATGTCAAACGTCATTTACGGGCGGGGACAATCGAGCAGTGGGACAGCAGGTATAGGACGGAAGCCTCAGCCGCGACCACCAAGGTCTTTTTCCCGAATGGGGTGGACGCATATAACACTGTGAGGAAGATGTCCATCGACCGAACCGCGTCGCAGGTCTTGACGGGCCATGGGGGATTCTGTGCATACCTGCACAGGTTTAAGTGCAGGGACAGCCCCTCATGTGCCTGTGACCCGACGGCGGACGAGGACATTTTCCATATACTACTTGACTGCCCAATACACATACACGATAGGTACACTCTGCAACAAAAAATTGACACGAAACTGAGTAAAGATACCCTAAAGGAAATAATGAGCATAAAGAAGGAAAGGAGATTATTCATGAATTTTGCCAAAAATATTGTTAATATAGTCACTAAGAGAAACAAGGACGACTAAGTACTAAATGTTACTTAATTTATTAAAACTGTATGTAGTCAAATATGTCATGGCAAAGCAAGACCACAAAAGTGGCAGGAATGTAATTGGGGAAATAAAAAATGTAATAATTACAAAGTAAGATGAGAAAAGGAAGAGGTAAAAATATGAATGTAAGAAAGGAAATAATGTAAACAATTAATATAAGAAAATATAAGATGTATTAGCAATAAGAGAAATGTATTAGCATAAGAAACAATGTAAACAAAGAAGAAAATTGTAATAGAAATAAGAATGATATTGTAAAAGAAAAAGAAAAAGAAAAGAAAAGATAAAAGAAAAGATAAAAGAAAAGAGTAATAAAAAAGAAATAGTATTCGAGCTCCTATAGCTCAAGTTTATTTAAACCCCAAAAAAGAGAGAAAAAAATAAAAAAGATACCAAAAGACCTGCAAAAATAGCGGGGAGTAGCTGCAAAAAAAAAAAAAAAAAAAAAAAAAAAAACCTAACCTAACCTAACCTAACCTAACCTAACCTAACCTAACCTAACCTAACCTAACCTAACCTAACCTAACCTAACCTAACCTAACCTAACCTAACCTAACCTAACCTAACCTAACCTAACCTAACCTAACCTAACCTAACCTAACCTAACCTAACCTAACCTAACCTAACCTAACCTAACCTAACCTAACCTAACCTAACCTAACCTAACCTAACCTAACCTAACCTAACCTAACCTAACCTAACCTAACCTAACCTAACCTAACCTAACCTAACCTAACCTAACCTAACCTAACCTAACCTAACCTAACCTAACCTAACCTAACCTAACCTAACCTAACCTAACCTAACCTAACCTAACCTAACCTAACCTAACCTAACCTAACCTAACCTAACCTAACCTAACCTAACCTAACCTAACCTAACCTAACCTAACCTAACCTAACCTAACCTAACCTAACCTAACCTAACCTAACCTAACCTAACCTAACCTAACCTAACCTAACCTAACCTAACCTAACCTAACCTAACCTAACCTAACCTAACCTAACCTAACCTAACCTAACCTAACCTAACCTAACCTAACCTAACCTAACCTAACCTAACCTAACCTAACCTAACCTAACCTAACCTAACCTAACCTAACCTAACCTAACCTAACCTAACCTAACCTAACCTAACCTAACCTAACCTAACCTAACCTAACCTAACCTAACCTAACCTAACCTAACCTAACCTAACCTAACCTAACCTAACCTAACCTAACCTAACCTAACCTAACCTAACCTAACCTAACCTAACCTAACCTAACCTAACCTAACCTAACCTAACCTAACCTAACCTAACCTAACCTAACCTAACCTAACCTAACCTAACCTAACCTAACCTAACCTAACCTAACCTAACCTAACCTAACCTAACCTAACCTAACCTAACCTAACCTAACCTAACCTAACCTAACCTAACCTAACCTAACCTAACCTAACCTAACCTAACCTAACCTAACCTAACCTAACCTAACCTAACCTAACCTAACCTAACCTAACCTAACCTAACCTAACCTAACCTAACCTAACCTAACCTAACCTAACCTAACCTAACCTAACCTAACCTAACCTAACCTAACCTAACCTAACCTAACCTTTTTTTTTTTTTTTTTTTTTTTTACCCAGGGGAAGTCGTTACGACTACCGGACCTTGAAGAGGCACCCGATTATGTGGGACTCACCCGTCCGCCTTTCCACACCCACTGACAAGAGGAGAGGCCCCAAGTCAGCTGCCGGAAAGAAGTCCCGGCTGGGAGGGCGAGACGGAGGGGGATACCCACTAAACCCCTGGGGGACCAAACCGAAGCATAAGGCTGAAGTGGCAGTCACGGGACCTGATCCACTGGGGAATTGACCACGCGAGAGCCACCCCGTCACCCATGTGCCAACCTATAACCGCAAGCGGTTATGCGCCAGCACACGGGCAACTACGCGCACGGCACAACAAAACACAACACACCCACCCTCTTGTGGGCATGCAGACACAACAATCCTTAACCTACGTAGGGTACCAACCTATTAACTATATCTAACTTATTTATTTACATTAAACACAACAAATAAACCAATACGGAACCCTTCCATGCACTCTGAACATCAGGACGACATCTACCAATTAGCCTCCCTTTGTTCATCGTTGCTCATATGCAAAGTTTCCGTAACAATTCCTCAAACATAAAAGACTACAAACTACAAAACAATAATGACAACACAATAAAAACCTTCTATGCTTGCCTTCATGGAGACAAAGTCTCCCGTATCCTTACAAACTAACACAAACTTATATACTATCCTCTGTTCGCCAGAAACTTCTTAGTTTCTAAATACACTATGTTCATATACTAATCCTACACTATTTAAACCTACTTAATCCTAATCCTACTTTACAAAACATCGGGCATCGGGCATCACGGCGCGCCATGTCAAAACCTGGCAAGCGCCGGACGACCCGGCATCACCCTAAGGTGGGTTCAGGTCGGCGTACCTCCGTCGCCGCCTCCCTGTTCGTCGCCTCCTTGCTGGCGCAGCATTAGCGGACTCCTCCCGGACGCGTTCAGCCTCCTCCTTGAGGCTTATGCACTCCGCGGCGAAGCCCGCCACTGCTGCCCAGTTATCTTCCCCTTCCACCATTGCAGCGACCACGTCTGGCAGAGCCAGAGTGCCCCTCACACCCAACGACAGCTCCAGCGTACGCCTTTGCGACGCGAAGGCACTGCACACCTCAAGGGTATGTTGTGCGGTGTCCTGCTCGTCACCACATTGGTGGCATATCGGGCTCTCTTCCCTGCCAATCCGGTGAAGATACCCACCGAAGCACCCATGTCCGGTGAGTATCTGTGTCAATCGGTAGGACATCCCCCCATGGGGTCTGTCAATCCACCTCTGGAGGACTGGGCGAATCGCCTCGACAGTGCGGGCTCCGGCCTGTGGGGTTGTCAACATCTCCTCCCACTGCCACACCGCCATGTCGTAGGCTTCGCGCCTTGCCCCCTCCACTTCCGCTTGCGCGGGCCTCTCGCCTCTTGCACGCCACTCCACGCGGAGCTCGTAGACCTCGGTTAACACCTTGGCCTCGAGCTCCCATGGAAGCATGCCTGCTAAGGCCGTACTGGCCGCAAACGACACTGTCCGGTAGCCCCGGATGGCTCGGATAGCCGCTACCCTCTGCGGTCTACGCAGGCAGGCGACGTTTCTCCGAGATAGGGCGTCCGACCAAACCGGGGCTCCGTACAGGGCCATGCTCCTCAATATTCCGGCGTATAGCCTACGACAGCTATCGCCGGGTCCACCCACATTGGGTAAAAGCCTAGATAAGGCCATCGCCGCTCCGACCACCCTCGGAGCGAGCTTGGCGAAGTGGGCCTCAAACGACCAACGACTGTCCAGGGTGAGTCCCAAATACTTGATCTGGGACCCGACCCTGATGGGGACACCGTCCACCCGAACATGGGAATTACTGGGGGGCCTGCCCCGAGGACCATGAAAGAGGATGGCCTCGGTTTTCGGCAGTGCCACCTCCAGACCCAACAGCCGAATCCTCGTAACCGTCAACGTTGCGGCCGCAGCCGCTCTGCGTGACACCTCCTCGTAGTCTCGGCCTCTTGCCGTAACTAATGTGTCATCCGCATAACAAATTAAGCTGGTTTTGGGGAGTAACGTCCCCCTCAGCACCCAATTGTAACCTAGGTTCCACAGGAGCGGCCCGAGGACCGACCCCTGCGGAACGCCGCACACCATGCTATGCGCTCGGATTTGCGCACCCCCTGGCTCTAAGAAAAGCACGGATCTGTTAGCGAGATAATCCGAGAGTACCCGCCGAAGATACCAGGGCACTCTGTGGAATCGCAACGACTCCATTATGGCGCTGAAGGGGAGGGTGTTGAACGCATTAGCGATGTCCAAGGACACCGCTAACACCCTCTCCCCCCTTTCAACGGCCTCTTCCGTCATCTTCTTCAGCGCGAGAACAGCGTCAACTGTCGACCTCCCACGCCGAAACCCATATTGTGATTCTTCCAGATTGGGGCCCTCGCTGCCCAGATGCTCGAGGATGCGGGACGCTATCACCCTCTCAAATAGCTTCCCCGCCTCGTCGAGCAGGACAATGGGGCGAAAGGCCGATGGAGAATCTGGTTGTCTTCCTTCCTTTTTTAGGAGACACAATCTTCCCGCCTTCCAAATTAAGGGAAACCTCCCCTGCTGCAGACAGGCGTCCAGTAAAGCCACCAACTTTGGCCCGATGTACTCAAGGGCTAGGGCCAGAACCCTGCCGTGCACCCCATCAGGGCCCGGTGCTTTCTTTTTGCACTTAAGGCGATCTATGGCCACTTCCAATTCCTCGTCTGTGACCCGCGGGATGGACTGCGGGTCAACCTCTGCGTCGTGTTCCGGGGCAACGAAGGGTGCCACTTCAAACACCCGATCTGGGAACAAGGCCTCCACAACTCGGGTTAGGAGCTCCGGCTGGAAGGACTCAGTGGGAGGCGCCGAGTTCCGCATCCGGTTTCGGACTGAGCGGTAGGGGCGCCCCCACGGGTCTCTATCCAGATCGGCCAGAAACTCCTTCCACGCCTGTGCCTTCGCCCGCAAAATCTCCATTTTCAGCTCAAATCGAGCCAAATTGAGGCGGCTGTATAGCTCCTCTTCCTCTTCCGGCGTGTGTCGCCGTCGACGGCACCTCTGGTATAGCCGCCTTGCATATGTGCAGGCGGCTCGGAGGTTAGCTATCTCAGCTGACCACCAGTAGACGGCTCTCTGTTGAGGTCTGTCCCCGACGCGGGGCATTGCGGCGTCGCAGATCCTCGTCAGCGATTTCCTGAAGTTGACGGCCCTACTGTCAACATCCATGTCCTCAGGTGGTGGTGGCAGCCAACCCTCTATCATCGCTGCCTCCATTGCAGCCTCCCTGTTCAGGTGCGTCAGCGCCCAACGCTTAAATCGCGCTGTTCGAACTCCCTGCTGCGGGGTAAGATCAGCTATTGGGGTGCCGGATATCTCGATTGACACATATAAATGGTCGCTCAGAGTATCGTGATCCAGCACCTTCCAATCTGTGATACGCGAGGCTATGGCGGGGGTCGCGAACGAAATGTCCACGATGGACTCCCCCTGCCACCTCACGCATGTGCTGACGTTACCCCTATTCAACAGGACCAATCCAGCCTCAACAACAAAGTCCTCAACGACCTCTCCCCTGCTGGTGGTCACAGGGCAACCCCAGGACCTAGATTTGGCGTTCAGATCACCAGCCACAATGATCTGCAGCGGAGCCAGTCTGCGAATGACGCTCTGGATCCCACCGACATACTCTTCAAATTCTCCGCGGCTGCGGTTTGGCGAGAAATACAGCCCCACAAGTGCGACATCCCCCCATGAAACGGCCACGTATCCCACGCCTCGCTCCCGCAGAGAAATTGGGGCCAAGGTGGAGTTGGCCGGAGTGGTAATGACGACTGTCTTGTCGGTGGACCCTATCCAGTTAGCCCTCGCAGGAATGCAATAGGGCTCCGCCGCAATGGCCACATCAGCGCCGATCTCCGCCATTTGGTGGACCAATAGGTCCTGGGCATTGGCGGCGTTGTTGAGGTTCGCCTGGAGGACTTTTTTATGCCGTGCTGACATTGGGTCCCGTTGCGGTGTCTACTATATCCATGGGCGCACTGTGCCCTGTCGCTGTTTTGGTGGCCCTTGTCCAGGGGGCCAACTTCGGCTTCGTTACGGGGGGTCTGCACATCCGCCCTCCCAAGTAGTGATCGTGCGGGAGCTTTGCCCCTGCACACACCACGCAGTGGGGCTTCTCTGCCTCACAGGTGCCGGCTTGGTGACCTGGCGCACTGCATCGAAAACACAGCGCGTTGCGGTCCACCTTGGAGTCACACGTGTACTGTGTGTGACCCGTTCCGTAACACCTGTAGCATCTCACTGGGAGATTCTCCAATGCCACCACCTGCGCATACGCCCATCCAACAGCAATTCGGCCCTCGTCCGCCAGCATCTTCGCTTGCGCGACTGGAAGCCGAACCAGAATGGAGTTAGAGCCCCACGGCCCAACCCTGATTTCCCCCAGTGTGATCTTATCCGAGGTCAATCCGGTCTTCTCAGTAAGCGCTGCCATAACTCGATCCGTGCTAACCGGGTCATTGAGCCCCACAAGTCGCAGTTCAGCCTTTTTGAAAGGCCTGCCCACCTCAGCCTCCCCCGAGATCACCTCCCGCAATCTGGCCGCAAACGCATCGGCTTTAGGCCCGCTGGTCGCACCAGGGATTTCGAGCTTGCGCCCACCCGCTGCCGTGTTCCTCATTTTTACTGCCTCCAAACCGAAGTCCTGCAGCTTTATGGCACCAATCGCCTTTTCCATAACGGACGCGTATGTGGCACCATTAGCCTGGGCCTCCGGTTTGAGCGTAATCGTCACAACTGACGAACGCGGGGGGACAAGCTGAACCGCTTTCCCTGTAGGGACAGAACCCTTAGGGACCGCCGCTTTTGGTGCCTTGGCACCCGTTCCTTCTGCTTGGGCAGCCGCAGCAGCAGCTTTCCGCGCCTTCTGTTGGGCCTTCTTGGAGATCTGCTCCCTCCATTCTACTGCAGGAGTGCTGGACGCCGCAGCCAGAGTAGGGGAGGCCGATCGCGCAGGAGGCGCCGCCTTCGTATTGGGTACCCTTTGGGATAACGGTGGAGGGTTCTCCCGCACAGGTTCGCGCCATTGTGCATTCCTTGCCGGAACCGGCGCCTTAGAGGGCCCAGCAGCTGCATTGGCATAGCTGGCCTCTGCCCTTCTCAGGTCGTGAGCCAGCGGCGGCCTCATAGGGGGCTCATACGGAAGCCTTTTGGCCAGCTCATTCATGCGATCATTCAGCATACCCCCCAGGGTCCTGAACATATCGCCCTTGAAGGCTTCCAGCCTATCATCAAGTGAGATGGACATCTCCTTCTGCACTTCTTTTTGCACCACTGTGCCTCTACGGGTCGATCTGTGATCCTCCTGATACGCCTTGACGGCCCTGACCTCTACCCTCAAATACTCCATCTCGCGACGCAAGCTCTCATTCTCCGCCTTGAGCCGTCTAATTTCCTCAGACTCAGACTCAGGCCCGGACACATCTCTAAGAGAGCACACACACGCTAATGCAGCCTTAACACCATCATAGATGTCCTTTTGGACTACCCCCTTTAGGTTCTTGGACTTGGCCGCATTCGTATAGACCTTCAGAAGGTTGTTGTAGGTAGTCTCCAACAGCACCCCACTGGGCTTATCCATCATCTCGGTCCTCAAAGCGGCTAAGTCCCCATCACTCAACAGCTTGTCCACCTTATTGTTTTTTAAGAACTTGGCGGCAACCACACTTTTGGGAGCAGATGTCTCCATATCTTGCTCCTCATCATCCGATCCATCTGATCCATCCAGCATATTCCTCTTGGCCTCGGTCAGACCAACAGAGGTGCTCAATTTCCCCCCCCGCTTGTCCTTCTTGCCACCCTTCTTGCCCTCTACTGCAGCTTTTTTCCTGAGCCTTTCCCTCTCCTCTCTTTCCTCATCCGACCCACGCGTTATGTTCCGGTGAGGGCGCTTCCTGTTCTCGTCCGTCACTTCCATCTTTCCCCCTTCCTGATCCGCGTACTGCGACTCCATGTAGTCCGAGTCACTCTCGGACAGGTTGGGCTCTCTCGCCGACTCAAAGTCCGAAACGGACATTTCCGTTAACCAGTTGGGCGAAGGAGCGCCCAACTGATTTTTTGGGACCCTTTTATGGCTCGTATCCAATGTCGGGGGTTTCTGGTAACACCCCGGACACGAAAAAATACTAGCCTAAAACTATCTAAAACTATCTAATAACTATCTAAAAACACTATGCTATAGGTACCCTACACTAATTTTAGGGTGCCCTACTACCCCTTAACACCTTAGGATTACTTCCTTAACTTTATGTAAAAACTAATTTTTCAACCTAAAGCTATCACCCAAACACTTAGAAAAATTTTCAGAAAAAATTTTGTATGGAAAAAAGTCTACCTAAGGTGTCCAGTTCTCCATACAAAATTTTTGCAAATTCTACGAAATTTCTGTTTTTTGGCTTTGGGCGGGTTAAAAACCCAGTTCCCGAAGTCAAAACAGAAAAATAAAAATATGGGCCGATGCGTCAGCAATCGGCCTATAAACTTCAAAAGAAAATAAAAGAAAAGTTCCAAAAATCAACTCGATAAAAATTAATAACTACCAAAAAAGGGGGAATTTTGCCCAAAAACAGCGTTTTGGGAAAAATTTATACCTACAAAACTATTCCTTAAATCTACTTAAAACCTAGCCTATACTAATTTCAAAGGGCCCTTCTACCCCTAATAAATAAAAAGTACAAGCTAACTATAGTAGAAAAAGGATATAATTCAACTTAAACTATGTAAATATTGCCAGAAATCGATTCGGTCAAGTTCGAGAGGTTTCAGGATTTCTCGCAAATTCCTTCCTACGGAAAAAATTTGCGAAAAATCCAAACTTTAACCAAATCGAAAACTAAAAATATCTACGTTATCCTACGACTTAAAACTACAAAAAACCCCCCGGGAACCCAGACGGGGCGCCAAAGATGGCTGAACTAAAAATTGTCGAAAAATTCTGTATGTAGAATATAGACGACTGACACTTGGAAAACAGAAAAATTACTAAAATCAAATCAAACACTTAACCTACAACAAAAGAAAAAATATCAAAAAATGCGCAACAAAAGTTTCCTATTTATCAATAGAACAGCTGATTTTTAAAGTCAAACCGTCTATTTTTAAATGGCGAAAAACAACAATTGGATTTTTGGGAGCGACGTGTACGCGGGTGCTCTCGACAGCAGCCGGGACGGCACTAACCTAACCTAACCTAACCTAACCTAACCTAACCTAACCTAACCTAACCTAACCTAACCTAACCTAACCTAACCTAACCTAACCTAACCTAACCTAACCTAACCTAACCTAACCTAACCTAACCTAACCTAACCTAACCTAACCTAACCTAACCTAACCTAACCTAACCTAACCTAACCTAACCTAACCTAACCTAACCTAACCTAACCTAACCTAACCTAACCTAACCTAACCTAACCTAACCTAACCTAACCTAACCTAACCTAACCTAACCTAACCTAACCTAACCTAACCTAACCTAACCTAACCTAACCTAACCTAACCTAACCTAACCTAACCTAACCTAACCTAACCTAACCTAACCTAACCTAACCTAACCTAACCTAACCTAACCTAACCTAACCTAACCTAACCTAACCTAACCTAACCTAACCTAACCTAACCTAACCTAACCTAACCTAACCTAACCTAACCTAACCTAACCTAACCTAACCTAACCTAACCTAACCTAACCTAACCTAACCTAACCTAACCTAACCTAACCTAACCTAACCTAACCTAACCTAACCTAACCTAACCTAACCTAACCTAACCTAACCTAACCTAACCTAACCTAACCTAACCTAACCTAACCTAACCTAACCTAACCTAACCTAACCTAACCTAACCTAACCTAACCTAACCTAACCTAACCTAACCTAACCTAACCTAACCTAACCTAACCTAACCTAACCTAACCTAACCTAACCTAACCTAACCTAACCTAACCTAACCTAACCTAACCTAACCTAACCTAACCTAACCTAACCTAACCTAACCTAACCTAACCTAACCTAACCTAACCTAACCTAACCTAACCTAACCTAACCTAACCTAACCTAACCTAACCTAACCTAACCTAACCTAACCTAACCTAACCTAACCTAACCTAACCTAACCTAACCTAACCTAACCTAACCTAACCTAACCTAACCTAACCTAACCTAACCTAACCTAACCTAACCTAACCTAACCTAACCTAACCTAACCTAACCTAACCTAACCTAACCTAACCTAACCTAACCTAACCTAACCTAACCTAACCTAACCTAACCTAACCTAACCTAACCTAACCTAACCTAACCTAACCTAACCTAACCTAACCTAACCTAACCTAACCTAACCTAACCTAACCTAACCTAACCTAACCTAACCTAACCTAACCTAACCTAACCTAACCTAACCTAACCTAACCTAACCTAACCTAACCTAACCTAACCTAACCTAACCTAACCTAACCTAACCTAACCTAACCTAACCTAACCTAACCTAACCTAACCTAACCTAACCTAACCTAACCTAACCTAACCTAACCTAACCTAACCTAACCTAACCTAACCTAACCTAACCTAACCTAACCTAACCTAACCTAACCTAACCTAACCTAACCTAACCTAACCTAACCTAACCTAACCTAACCTAACCTAACCTAACCTAACCTAACCTAACCTAACCTAACCTAACCTAACCTAACCTAACCTAACCTAACCTAACCTAACCTAACCTAACCTAACCTAACCTAACCTAACCTAACCTAACCTAACCTAACCTAACCTAACCTAACCTAACCTAACCTAACCTAACCTAACCTAACCTAACCTAACCTAACCTAACCTAACCTAACCTAACCTAACCTAACCTAACCTAACCTAACCTAACCTAACCTAACCTAACCTAACCTAACCTAACCTAACCTAACCTAACCTAACCTAACCTAACCTAACCTAACCTAACCTAACCTAACCTAACCTAACCTAACCTAACCTAACCTAACCTAACCTAACCTAACCTAACCTTTTTTTTTTTTTTTTTTTTTTTTTTTTTTTGTTTTCCCAGGGGAAGTCATTACGACTACCGGACCTTGAAGAGGCACCCGATTATGTGGGACTCGCCCGTCCGCCTTTCCACACCCACTGACAAGGAGAGAGGCTCCGAGTCAGCTGCCAGGAAGAAGTCCCGGCTGGGAGGGCGAGACGGAGGGGAATACCCACTAAACCCCTGGAGGCCCACAATCCGAAGCTTAAGGCTGAGGTGGCAGTCACGGGACACTTCCACGGGGGGATTAACCTCGCGAAGGCCACCCCGTCGCCCGTGTGCCAACCTATGACCGCAAGCAGTCATGCGCCGACACACGGGCAACTTACACGCACGGCACAACACCTACAGCACACCCACCCTTCTCTGGGCATGCGGACACCACAACGACAACACATACAGCAAACAAGCAAACATACAAACAAGCAAAACAGCAACACAATTAGACTAATCCGGGACCCCTCATGCTCACTCTGTCGTCGACATCGCTCGCATGTAGAGTCCCGCATCAGTCACTCCAAGACATATCACAAACACTGGACGACACAACCTGTCATCCATCGACGACCCCGGGGGCATCTGGGGTGCTATATCACGATAGCCATACCGATGCCCCCCCTACTTTTGGTTCCTGCCAAACAACTCCAGGACCACAAAACTTTATGCCTCACCGCGCTCTCACGCCCCTCACTTGTGTGGCCGGAGGCCGGCACTCCCTACTACCCATGATATGCTCATGGGGCAGCGCCGCCTCGGCACACACCAGGCAGTGGAGCGGTCCAGTGCATGCTCCCGCTTGATGGCCGTCCATGCCACAGCGGAAGCAGCACCCCGCTCTGTCCTTCTCAGAAGGGCACATCGGCCGTGTGTGGCCCATCCCCATGCACTTATAACAGCGCATGGGTTTGGGTCCAAACACCTCCACTTTGGCCGAGTGCCATCCCCCCAACTGGAGTTCCGCCATATTGACGAATCTCCCCGCCGCCTTCACAGGGCATTGGGCCAGCACCGATGCGGAGCCACTCGGGCCCGATCGGATGTTGCCCACCCTCACCTTCTCCTTGGGGCAGCCCCCTGTTGCCGAAACAGCAGCGGCCACCATCTCCGTCGTGACTGAAGAGTGGAAGTCATATAGGCGAATGTCCGCCCGCTTCTCCGGGCGGGCAATCACCGCCACGTCTGACAAAACATCCGTCATCCTGCGCGCCAGCTTATCGGCGGCTTCCCCACTATCTTCCCCTGGTACTTCAATCAATACAGCTCCGGATTGGGCGGTCTTCATTTGGACCCCTCCCAGGATGCCGAATTCCTCCAACTGTATGGCCTCCATGGCTCTATCGACGACCTTCTTATATGTCATCCCCCGGGCGATCGCCTCCGGTCTAAGCCGGAGAGTAATCGCCGCCGAGTTGGGTTGCCTGAGGGTTCTCCTCTCCCTCGGCACTCCCGGGGGCGTCCTTCCTGCTTCGGGCACCTTTGGTGCCTCAGTCTTCCTCTGGGCGGGGGGCCCAGCTCCTCTCCTTCTTCGTCCACGGGTCCCAGCGGTCCGCACCACAACGGGTTGCACAGGCGTCGGAGGGACCGGAGCGGGTTCAACACCGCACGCAACTACCGAACTAAAAGTCCTCGTCTCAGGGGCCGGAAGCCTCGCTTCCAGTCCGTCCAACCTCTTGTCCATCCCCTCCAGAGTTCGCTGCATCGCTGCCAGCACAGCCGTCACGCTCCCTTCCGGTTCCGGCTCAGGGGCAGAGGCTGGCTTTGCTTCTGCGCGTCGTCTGGCCTCTTCTGCAATCTTTTTGGACTTCTCGGTACATTCAATCGCCTCAAAACTTTCTATCAGTCTATCTTCAAGCCACTTATTATAATCGCACAGGAGCTTGCTATGCACGATGAGCTCCCGAAAGTCCCACTTCAGTTTAGCCACCTCCTCAGGCCAGCCTTCGTTTTTTTCGTGCCATGCCACCTTTTCTTTAACCGCCTCAAATGCATGGTCAGTATTGTCCATCCACTCCTCATGTTCCTTCTTTATCAAGACCTTCCAGTCCTCAACACTCAATCTCTTTGGCCTCCCAGCTGGCGTTTCTTTGCCCCCCCCAGAAACGGTGGGGCAGCCTGAAACCGGAGCACCGACCTTGGCCGGTGAACCAGTCCCAGGGAGGGGTTCTCCCGTCTCCCGACGGGTACCCTCCTGGGGTAGTTTAGTTTTAGAACTCGCCTTCATGCTTGAAATTGGTTTTTCCGACTTTTCCTTGTCACCACCTGAAACAGAAAAAAGACTACAAAACAAAACAACACAAACAAACTCCCCTCAAAGCCGCTCAGAAGGAGCGGCGAGTGTACGTTCCAGAGTGGATACGCACATGGAGGTGCAGGGCCCAGAGGGGGCTCCCGCCTAGCCAGATGTTAGCCGATTGGGCTCAACTTTCTCCGAAGGGAGAACGTTGGGACCACTCGTTGCCCAGGATGCACCACGTGGAGGTCATCTGACTCGCACCCCAACCTAACCTAACCTAACCTAACCTAACCTAACCTAACCTAACCTAACCTAACCTAACCTAACCTAACCTAACCTAACCTAACCTAACCTAACCTAACCTAACCTAACCTAACCTAACCTAACCTAACCTAACCTAACCTAACCTAACCTAACCTAACCTAACCTAACCTAACCTAACCTAACCTAACCTAACCTAACCTAACCTAACCTAACCTAACCTAACCTAACCTAACCTAACCTAACCTAACCTAACCTAACCTAACCTAACCTAACCTAACCTAACCTAACCTTTTTTTTTTTTTTTTTTTTTTTTTTTTTTTTTTTTTTGTTTACGGAGTGGAAAACCTGCAAACAGGCGCATCAGCGGGAATGAGGGGTCCCGCTGGCTGTCCGAGGATGGCCTAGACTCTGTTCCAGGGCCAAAGCCCTAGAGAAAGCGAGTCTAGACCGACTCGGTAAAAACCACTCCGATGTCCTCTCGTCACCTTGGCACCAGCAGACCGGCGATCATCGCGTCGTCCTCATCTGAGGAGGACGCATCGAAGGCCGGCGTGGTGGAGCCTGACGAGGTCATGGGAACCCTTTCGGACACTTCCACAACCCCGTCGGTGACTGCTCGCCCTGTTGATGGGCGAGCCCCTCTTCCGCCCCTGATTGGGGCGGGTGACCGCCCTCGAAAACGATGGGCGGACACGCTTGACCCGTCATTTGGTAAGACGGGTCGCCGACGCGCCGGGACATGCGGGGCGTCGGCCCTCAGTGGGGACCTGTGCAATGCACGGTCGGAGCCCCCCCTAGGGCTCGGACCGCGCTGGTTTCCCACCGGTTGGAGAAGGCGCTGGTATTGCCGCCTTCTCCGCAGGAGGCGTCTGCGGCGGCACGGATCTGCCAGGGGGTCATCCTCCCTGGCCCGTTCCGCCTCCTCCTTCCGCGTCATGACGTCGACGCAGAAGGAGTTGACCGCCTCCCAGGACCCCTCGCTACCGAGCATGGACAGAACCACGGTCGGCAGGGAGAGGTCCGCGCCAATCACAGTGACCAGTGCGGAGCGCTGGACATCGAACGCAGAGCACACCGTTAGGGTGTGTTGCGCCGTGTCCTCCGCTGCCCCGCAATGGTGGCACTGTGGGGTCGGCTCTCTTCCGATCCGGTGCAAATAGCGTCCGAACGAACCATGTCCGGACAGCACTTGCACCAGATGGTACGTGAGCGACCCATGGCGCCGCTCCGCCCATGCTTGGAGGACGGGGCGTAGGGCCTCCAGACTACGCGTTTGCGTAGCCGAGGCCCCTTCGCCCAGGTCCTCGGACCATAGGCGGAACATCTCGTCTCGTGCTCCCTCAAGAGCAGAGCGCCTCTCTTGGGGGGCCAGGCGATTGCCACTGGCCCTCTCCTCCGCTCGCTGCCGGTATGCCGCAGCGAGCACCTCCGC
This sequence comes from Eudonia lacustrata, assembly GCA_947562085.1. Taxonomy (NCBI): domain Eukaryota; kingdom Metazoa; phylum Arthropoda; class Insecta; order Lepidoptera; family Crambidae; genus Eudonia; species Eudonia lacustrata. The sequence goes on along the minus strand of OX387318.1, from coordinate 24,907,973 downwards.
CACCAGCTCCCACGGGGGCGTCCCCGCGAGAGCGCACGCTACTTTCCGGGACACTGTTCGGTAGCCCCGGATCGCCCGCAGCGCCATTGCGCGCTGGGCCCGCTGGAGAGAGGCGATGGCGTGTGGGTTCAAGCAGTCAGCCCACACCGGCGCCCCATACAGCGCCATGGAGCGCACGATGCCGCCGTAGAGTCGGCGGCACGCCACGCTCGGGCCCCCCACGTTGGGCAAAAGTCGCCCGAGGGCATCTGCTGCTCCCAGCAGCCGGGGCTCGAGGAGTCGGAAGTGCTCCTCGAAACCCCACCGCCCATCAATCACCAGCCCCAGATACTTCATCTGGGGCTTTAGACCGACCCTCTCGCCCTCCACAACGATTGACGCACCCGCTGACGGCCGTCTCCGAGGCCCGTGGAACACCATGGCCTCGGTCTTGTGGAGGGCCACCTCCAAGCCCAACGTCCGTATCCGCCGCACGATATGGCTGACGAACACGGACGCCAGGCGCTGGACATCCTCCAGCCGCGTCCCCCGGACGGTAACGAGCGTGTCATCGGCGTAACAAAACGACCGCACCATCGGGGGGAGGCCACACCGAAGGACGTAGTCGTAACCGACGTTCCATAACAAGGGGCCAAGGACCGACCCCTGTGGAACGCCGCGGGACACCCTGTGACGGCCAAGCTCGCCGCCACGTCCCACGTACGCTACGTCCCGGTCCCTCAAATAGTCTCCCACTATTCGGCGCAGATATGGAGGCATTTGGTGGTAACGAAGCGCCTCCATGATGACGCCGAACGGGAGACTATTGAAAGCATTGGCGATGTCTAGGGACACCGCCAAAACTACCTCTTGCTTCTCAACGGACTCGTAAATAAGAGTCCGGAGATCAGACAGGGCGTCGATCGTCGACCGCCCCGTCCGGAAGCCATATTGGGCCTCGGAAAGGTCGGGGCCCGTTCCCCCTCCTAGCTGCTGGACTATTCGGGAAGCGATGATCTTCTCGAAGACCTTCCCGATTTCGTCCAGCAGCACAATGGGGCGATATGCCGAGGGGTCGTCCGCCGGACGCCCCTCCTTCGCAATAAGGCACAAGGACCCCTCCTTCCATACTTTTGGAAACTGTGCGAACTTAAAACTGGCGTCGCACAGCTCCCTGGCCCTGGCCCCTAGATGTTTTAGGGCCAGGTCCAACACCCGCTTCGGGACGCCGTCAGGTCCCGGTGCCGTCTTGCGTCCCTTGAGACGGGCGACGGCGTCCTTCCACTCCTCCTCATCAATAAGAGGAGGAGGATCCCTCTCACCCTCCTCGTCCGGAGCTGGCGGGGCCATCCGAGGGGGAACAAAACCCTCCTCGCCCGGGGGAAACAGTCCCCCGATGACCGACCCCAGGAGGTCGGGATCCATCCTCTCCGTGATGGGCGTGCCGCGCGCTTTCAGCTGGTTACGCGCCAGCTTATACGGCCGCCCCCATGGATCCCGATCCAGACCCTGCAACTGCTCTTCTCTGGATACCTCCTTTGAGGAGGCAATCGCAGTCTGCAGGGTCTTTTTCGACCGCCTGTACAGCTCGTACAGGCGGTCCTCCTCCTGAGTGTCCCTCACGCGGCGCCGGCGGGCCCTAGTGTAGGCCCGTCTTTGGACACTGCAGTCATCCCTCATGACTGCAATGTCCTGGGACCACCAGTGAACTTCACGGCGGTCCCGCGGAGGCTGCGCCCGAGGCATAGAAGCCTGGCACACCTCCGTTAATGCGCCGCGGAGACGGCGAGCTGATTCATCGACGTCCGGACCGGACATCGGACGCGAGAACCAGTCTTCAAAGATCGCCGTCTCGTTCGCCAGCTCCGGCTTGAGCCTGCTGAGTGCCCAGCGGGGAGGCCGATCACAGCTTGTTGGCTGTGGGGGCCTTTGGTGCAGGGTGGAGCTCTCAAATCGGATGTATCGGTGGTCCGAGAGAGTCTCCACGTCCTGCACCACCCTCCAGTCGCTAATCGTGCGCGCGAGGGCTGGGGTGGCGAACGACACGTCCACCACCGAGCCTCCATTGTGCCGCACGCACGTGTGGGCTGCGCCCCTGTTGAGGAGCGACAGCCCAGCAGCGGCTGCCCACTGCTCCACAGCCTGGCCCCTCTGATCGGTCGCTGGACAACCCCAGACGACCGACTTTGCGTTCAGGTCTCCAAGGACGAGAACCTGACGCGGGGCCGCCCTCCTGATGGTTACGCCGACAACTACGAGGAACGCCTTGAAGTCGGCGAGCGGTCTGTTTGGGGAGAAATATGTCGAAATAATGACCATATCCTCCCAAACGACCGCCGCGTACCCAGCACCCCGCTCATAAATTGAGGGGGGTGTATATCCTGGGGCCGCACGCACCATCACGGCGGCAGAGTCGCAAGTGTCCCCGACCCAGTTGGGCTGGTTGGGGACAAAGTACGGCTCTGACACCGCCGCCACATCCACTGACCACTCCGCCAGGCTCTGGTGTAGCAGATCCTGAGCCCTGGTAGAGTGGTTCAGGTTCACCTGAAGAAAGTTGATATGGGGCCGTCTTAACATTGTTCGACCACCATATCAACCTCCTCTGGCCCCGTCAGGGGCGCCGTCTGTGTGGCGGGGGCGGCCTGGCGAGCTGAACGCGCCGGCAATTTGCCCTTGGCCAGGGGAGGCTTACAACTACGCCCCCCCATAACGTGGCCTGCCGGTCGTTTGGCCGTGGCACACACGGCACAGTGGGGCTTCGCGCTACATTCGTAGCCCCTGTGCCCCTCCTTACCGCACCGGTAGCAAAGGTTGCTCCGGTCGGTTTTTGAAGGGCAGCTCGCTCTGGCGTGCCCCACCTGCATGCACCGGAAGCACCGGTCGGAACGGGCTTCCAGTGCTCTGACGCTGGCCGCACTGAACCCTATAAGCAGGCGGCCGGCATTTACAATCTTCTTGGCAGCGGCGACCGGGCACGACACCACTGTCGAGCCAAAGCCGTCAGGGCCGTAGCGGATGGGGCGCACCTTCACGGCGTCCACACCACATCCACCGTTGGCCGCGATCTTTGCGGCCAAGTGCGCCTCCTTCACCGACTCATCCAGACCGCCCACCCTCACTTCTGCTGTCTTGGTGGGCCGGATGACCGTGGCCATACCCTCAAGGGCCTCCCTCATCTTGCCGGCCAGCTGGTCGGCCTTCTCGGCAGAGGCCTCGCCCGAGATCTCAATGATCTTGGACCCGGTCATTGTGTTTCGACACCGACGGTTTGGGATATCCATCCCGTCGATGTCCACCGAGTCACGGGCTTTGGCCAGCGCGTCGGCGTAGGTGACCCCTTTCTCGACCGCTTCGGGAGTAAGGGTTACTACGACTGCCGCCGACTTTGGCGCAACCAGCTTGGTCTTTCGACCGGCCTTGTGGGCCTTCCTAGCAGGGGCAGTGGCGGGCGGGGCTGAGGTGTTATTAGGCCTCCGCCGAGGCGCCTTCTGCTGCTTGGCCGCCGCCGAGTAGGATTGGCGGGGCGGGGCCAGCTCTGGAGGGGCCGATGTCTTGGCCTTCCTCCTCCTCCTTTGGCGCTTTTTGCGCGACTCCTGCGTCGTCCATACCTGTTCTGCCTCAACCGGGGGAGGTGCTTTTGTAGCACCCCGGGAGGTGGACGGAACGGCCGCAGGAGGACCGGCTTTCTTCGCCTGCTTTGGCGGGGGATCCGGCTTTTTGGCCGCCGCCTTGCCCTTTTTAGCCGGCACAGTTGGTATGGCCGGCTTAGCTTTCCCCTTAGTAATGGGGGGCGTGGGCGCAGCTGCTGCTTTGCGGTCCGCCGCAAGCGGCGGTCGCAGGCTCTTTGCCGGCAACAGGCGATCCTCCAGCCCTTCCAGGCGAGCATTCAGCATGGCCCCGAAAGTTCGGGCCAGCCTTGCTTCAAAGGCCTGGAGGGCGTCCGGCTCCTCGTAAGCGGCCTTCTTTTTGCCGCGGTCAGTCTTCTCTTGCACGACGACGGTCGGCGAGAGAGGCCTTGGAGGAGGGCAGTCCGTCTCCATAACATCCACTGAGGGCAGAACCTCAGGGAGAGTGAGGGGAGGGGACATGCTCTTTCTTCCACCCTTGAGATCCCTCACTTCTGCAGAACCTAACCTAACCTAACCTAACCTAACCTAACCTAACCTAACCTAACCTAACCTAACCTAACCTAACCTAACCTAACCTAACCTTTTTTTTTTTTTTTTTTTTTTTTTTTTTTTTTTTACCCAGGGGAAGCCGTTAAGACTACCCGACCTTGAAGAGGCCTGACGGTTATGTGGGACTCGCCCGTCCGCCTTTCCACACCCACTGACGAGGAGAGAAGCTCCAAGTCAGCTGCCAGGACAAAGTCCCAGCTGGGAGGGCGAGACGGAGGGGAATACCCACTAACCCCTGGGGGACCAAACTCCGAACAGCAGAAGGCTAGGTGGCGGTCACGGGACCTGTCCCACAAGGGAATTGACCGCGCAAGGGCCACCCTGCGCCCATGCTCCAACCTGCAGCCACTGAACTGCATCCATCCGAAATTTCGAATGTGTGCACAACAGTATCCACGCGCCAGAGCACGGGCGAAACGCGCACGCACAGACATCGCACCTTATAAAGTAGGTGCGAGAAACCTACACAATCCTTATTTCTAACACTTATTGCTAACACATGTGTGCTGAAACACTTAACTGCGTTGTGAGGCATGGTGACCATCACAAGGCTTACTCTACTTAGAGTTAAATTCCTTAACTATGTACTAAATACAATATACAACTATGATTAAAACAATTATATTTACAACTTCAAAAAAGTCCAACTATACACACATGTAATCCTTATGGCTTGGTGCCAGTTGGGAAGCCACTGTGTACAGAAACACACACACAATTATTTATTTACAACTTAATACGACACTAATACTAGACTAAAAGACTTTACTACCTAACTTCCAGTATATACAAATATACAATTACTCCGAGTTTCTGGAGATCTGGTGATGTATGGACACACTATCCAGATCCTCCTCCTTCCTTCATCCCTCCTCCTCATGCTCATTGAGCTAAAGGAATTGGGATGTATCTACATTTATTTATTTACACATTTATTATTTACAACCATTTATATGTTTACGCTATCTATTTACACTAACTCATTTCCCTTTCTTTTTCAGAATCGCCAGAGGAGCCTGCTGACGGTGCTACACTACGGCGGATGAAGGTCCGCGTACCGTCGTCTGCGCCTTCCGACTCTCTTTCTCCTCGCCAGGGGGGCATTGGCAGCCTCTTCGCGGACGCGTTCAGCCTCTTCTTTGAGGCTTATGCAGTCTGCTGCGAATTGGACCACCGCATCCCACTTTTCCTCATCTTCCAGCATCGTGTTTACGAGGTTGGGAAGAGTGAGGTCGTCACTTCCAATGGCTACCTGCAACGTGCTTCTCTGAGTGGAAAAGGCGCCGCACACTTGCAGTGTGTGCTGCGCAGTGTCCACCTCAGCGCCGCACTGATGACAGGTCGGGCTCTCCTCTCGCCCAATCCTGAACAGATACTCACCGAAGCAACCGTGTCCGGTGAGTATCTGTGTCAGGTGGAACGAGATGCCTCCAAAGGGCCTGTTTGTCCAGTCCGGTAAAACTGGGCGGATAGCTTCAACGGTGCGGACACCGAATGTGGGGGACTCCATGAGTTCCTGCCACCTCCACATCGCCATGTCAAACGCATCCCGCCTTACCGCCTCCAGCTCAGCAAGAGCCGGGCGTTCGCCATTCGCCCTCCTCTCCGCCCTGTACTCATACACCTCGGTTAAAACCTTGGCCTCCAAGTCCCAGGGCACCATTCCCGCAATCGCTGTCGCAGCCTCATACGATACGGTGCGGTATCCCCTGATAGCCCGGACTGCGACCACTTTCTGTGGTCGCCGCAGCAGCGCGACGTTCCTGGGCGTCAGGGAATCCGACCATACCGGGGCTCCGTAGAGCGCCATACTCCGGAGGACTCCCGCGTACAGCCTGCGGCAGCTATCCCCGGGGCCGCCAATGTTGGGAAGCAGGCGGGCCAGAGCCAACCCTGCTTTCACCACTCTTGGAGCCATCTCCTCGAGGTGTGGTCTGAAGGACCAGCGGCTGTCTAATATGAGGCCCAGGTACTTGAGTCGTGATCCGACTTTCACCTGGACTCCGTCAACGTCAATGTGGGCATCACTGGGGGGGCCGCCCCGAGGACCATGAAACAGAATGGCCTCAGTTTTTGGCAGCGCCACCTCCAGTCCCAGTAATCTAATCCGCGATATGGTCAGAGTGGCAGCAATGGACGCCAACCGCGCCGCCTCCTGGTAGTCACCGCCCCTTGCGGTGACTAGGGTGTCATCTGCATAACAGATGACACCCGACCTGGGAAGGGAGACCCCTCTCAGGACCCAGTTGTATCCAAGATTCCACAGGAGTGGCCCAAGAACCGACCCCTGTGGAACCCCGCACACCATGCTATGCGCGCGAATACGCGCCCCGCCAGGCTCCAGGAATAGGACAGACCTATCCCTGAAATAGTCCATCAGGACCCTACGCAGGTACCAAGGCACACGGTGGTACTGTAGCGCCTGTATGACAACGCTGAAGGGGAGGGTGTTGAACGCATTGGCTATGTCCAATGAAACCGCCAACACCCTCTCCCCTCTTTCTGCCGCCTCGTCAGTGATTTTGCGCAGGGTCAGAACCGCGTCAATCGTCGACCTTTCCTTCCTAAACCCAAATTGGGTGTCCTCAATATTGGGCCCTTCATTATCCAAATGGTGGATGATGCGGGCGGCAAGCAAACGCTCGAAGAGCTTGCCCGTCTCATCCAAGAGGACGATAGGGCGATAGGCAGAGGGGGAGTCCAGAGGACGTCCCTCTTTTTTCAGTAGGACTAGTCGGCCCTGTTTCCAGATTTTCGGGAATCGCCCTTCCCGAAGGCAGGAGTCCAGAAGCTCGACTAGTCTTACTCCCATATGGTCAAGGGCTATGGATAGCACCCTACCCGGCACACCATCAGGTCCTGGGGCCTTTTTCTTCGAGTGGAGGCGGTCGATCACCAGCTCCATCTCTTCGTCCGTCACATGAGGGATGGTCAGGGGATCCACCTCTCCGTCATGCTCCGGGGCATTGAAGGGGACCGCCTCGAACACCCGGTCCGGGAACAGGCCATCGACTATCCGGGTCAGGAGTTCCGGCTGAAACGATTCCGTGGGGGGCGCCGAGCTACGGAGCCGATTCCTTACAGAACGGTACGGCCTTCCCCATGGGTCTCGGTCCAGGTCAGCCAGAAACTCCTCCCATGCCGCTGTTTTGGCCTGTAATATCCCAATTTGGAGAGCCTTTCTTGCCTCGTTCAGCCGGGCATGGAGAGCTTCCTCCTCCTCTGGGGGGTGTCGTCTGCGGCGGCACCTCTGGTATAGGCGGCGCGCGTGTATTGTGGCTTCTCGGAGGGACGAAATTTCCGCCGACCACCAATACACCGCGCGTTGCTGAGGGCGATCGCCCACTCTGGGCATGGAGGCATCGCATACCCTGGTAAGGGATCTGCGAAACCTCTCAGCCTTTTCGTCGACGTCGAGATCTGCCGGGGGAGCCGGGAGCCAACCTTCCACCATGGCCGTCTCAATGGCGGCTTCCTTGTCGAGTCGCGTTAGGGCCCAGCGTCTAAACTTTTCGGAGCGGACTCCTTGCGAGGCAGTGAGGTTCGTCCGGGGAGGGCTGGACACCATGATCCAAATGTAGCGGTGGTCGCTCATGGTCTCGGCCTCCTCCATGACTCTCCACTCCGACACACGCGAGGCGATGGCGGGGGTCGCAAACGTTATGTCCACGATGGATTCCCCCTGCCATCTCACGCACGTGCTCACATTGCCCCGATTCAGAAGCACTAGCCCTGCCTCAATGCAAAACTCTTCTACTGTTTCACCCCTTTGGGTGGTGACGGGAGATCCCCATGACGTCGACTTTGCATTGAGGTCGCCTGCTACAATGACTTGCAGAGGGGCAAGGCGACGCACAACTCCTTGAAGCCCAGCGATGAACGCCTCGAAATCAGAAAAAGTCCGGTTTGGCGAGAAATATACGCCGACGAGGGCAACATCTCCCACTGTGGCGGCCACAAACCCTGGCCCTCTTTCCCTGAGCGAGATGGGGGATGCTCGGGGATCCGTCGAGGCAACGATCGCCACGTCGGCCACACTTCCACCTGTGTCTCCAATCCAGTTGTCCTTGGCTGGAACCATGTATGGCTCCGCCAGGATTGCCACACTTGCCTTCCACTCCGCCATATGTTGCACAAGTAAATCTTGTGCAGTGGCGCAGTGGTTGAGGTTTGCTTGGATTATTTCCAATTTACGATATCTGGACATTTTGAGCCAGTTCCGTCACCTCCATGGGCACGCTGGTAGGCGCTGCACTCTTCGGGGGGGGCCTCATCCAAGGGGCCTTGGTCTTCATTTTTATGGGGGGGGGATTGCACTTCCTCCCTCCCATGTAGTGGTCCGCCTTTATTTTAGCCGCAGCGCAAACGCTGCAAAACGGCTCCTCAGCTACACAAGTATCCGCACGGTGCCCTGGGCGACTACATCGGAAGCACATTTCGCTTCTGTTGACCTCAGCAGTACAGGCGTATCTCGTGTGGCCCGTTCCCATGCATTTATAGCACCTCAATGGAAGCGGGTCCATCACCACCACCTGTACTGTTGACCATCCCACAGGAATGCGTCCTTCTAGTGCCAGCTTTTTCGCTGCCGCCACAGGGCACTTCACCAGCATAGAGTTAGAGCCCCACGGGCCTGGTCGGATGTCTCCAAACGTGACCATATGCTCCGGACACCCAGCCGAGCGCATTACAGCCTCCTTGACCCACTCTTCCTGGATGGTCTCGTCAATGCCTACCAGACGTACATGAGCCTTCCTGAAGGGCCGGAGCACCTCCGCATCATCACCGATAATTCCTCTCATCCTTTCTGCAAGCGCGTCAGCTTTTGCCCCACTGGTGGACCCTGGAATTTCCAGTTTACGGCCACCAGCGGCAGTGGTCCTGACACGAAGCGTGGCAAGTCCGAGGTCTTCCAACTTAATGGCTTTAACAGCCTTACCCAAGACTGAGGCGTAGTTTTCGCCCCTTTCTAGGGCTTCCTTCTTTAGCGTCACCGTGATGACAGACGACTTCGGGGTAGTGAGTTTCGCGGCTTGTTGCTTTTGATGCGACTGAGGAGTCGCGCTCTTCGCCACCACCTCCTTGGTCGTATTTTTCGGCCCAACAGTCTGAGGGTTAGAAGCCTGTTGCTTCTTCCCTTTTTTTCCTTTCTTGACCACTTCCACCCACTTGTTTGCAGGGGTGCTTGAAGCGGCAGCCAGTCCGGGGGATGGAGAGCGGTCGCGGTTGACCGGCTTCCTGGCCTGTGGCCTTGCCTGAGGGGGCACGTAGGGGGCGCTTGACGAGCCAGCTTGCGCCTCCAGGGCCGCAGCATGCGCCGCGAGAGCTCTCTTTTTATCGCTGGCTAGCGGGGGTCTCAGAATGGGTTTAGGAGGGAGTCTGTCCTCTATCCCATCGATTCTGTCATTGAGCATTTTGCCCAATGACCGGAACATCTCTCCTTTGAACTCGTCCATCATCGATGCCAGCATGGGCATCAGCTCTTTTTGCAGCGAGGTGGCTTTTGCCACTGCTGGAGGGGAAGACGCTCTTTCCCGGGGAGTCCTTTCGCGGCCCGAGAGGGACAAGCGAATGGCACTGAGCTCCTCTTTGACCAAGCTAAGCTCAATCTTCATGCGCTCATTGCTAGCACGAAGGCGTCTTGCCTCTTCAGATGGCGTAAGCTCTTGGAGAGCTTGCATCGTTTTTTGCAGAGTCAGTGCTGCCTCGTTGAGATCTCCTCTCACACCACCTTTTATGTTGGCGGACTTTTGCACCGACTCTACAATGGTCGCCACGCTATTCCGTGCCTTCTCTAAAAGCACGTCCTTGCTGGCATTGGCCTCCTCATATCGGGCTTTGGCCCTCTCCTCTTCAGCCTCCATCCTGTTAAGGGATGCAGACCGGCTGCGAGATCCACGGTTGGGTCTGCGGTAGTTTTCCTCCCGCTCCCTCTTCCGCTCCTCCCTCGCCATGTCTTCCTCAGTCCTAATTCGAAGCAGCTCTTTGGCAGCTGAAACTCCCTTGTAGATACCAGACCTAGACCTGGTCCCATCCAACCCGCCCCTTCGGGCCACAGACATCTTGGGAGGCGGTGGCATGCGTTCGGCATCCTCGTCCTCACTGATAACATCATCACCGGTATCAAAATATTTTGATGACTCATGCTCGGCCCTTTTTCTCTTTTTTTCGGCAAGAGTATCATTTACCACACGGGTCGAAATTACATCTACAGGGTCCTCGCCAGAACAAAACTCATCATCCGAGAGCGACATCACACTTTGGGGACGGGAACTGTCATAATTGGACATATTGAGGTTTACGAGGGGGCGGACCCCCGATACCTATACGTCGATGCCAAAAACGACAGCAAGAATCCTTATACTTTGGCCAAAATAAATTTCGGAATTAAATTCCTATACAAAAATTTGTCGGAAAAGTTTACCTTATCGGTCCAAATCTCCATACAAAATTTTTGCAAATTCTTAAAATTTTCTGTTTTTTGGCTTTGGGAGGGTTAAAAACCCGGTTCCCGAAGTCAGAACAGAAAAACAAAAATATGGGCCGATGCGTCAGCAATCGGCCTATAAACCTCAGAAGAAAATAAAATAAAAGATCCAAAAACCAACTCAATAAAAATTAATAACTATCAAAAAAGGGGGGATTTTACCCAAAAACAGCCTTTTGGGAAAAATTTATAACTACAAAACTATTCCTTAAATCTACTTAAAACCTAGCCTATACTATTTTCAAAGGGCCCTTCTACCCCTAATAAATAAAAAGTACAAGCTAACTATAATAGAAAAAGGAGATAATTCGACTTAAACTATGTAAATATTGCCAGAAATCGATTCGGTCAAGTTCGAGAGGTTTCAGGATTTCTCGCAAATTCCTTCCTACGGAAAAAATTTGCGAAAAATCCAAACTTTAACCAAATCGAAAACTAAAAATATCTACGTTATCCTACGACTTAAAACTACAAAAAACCCCCCGGGAACCCAGACGGGGCGCCAAAGATGGCTAAACTAAAAATTGTCGAAAAATTCTGTATGTAGAATATTGACGACTGACACTTGGAAAACAGAAAAATTGCTAAAATCAAATCAAACACTTAACCTAGAACAACAGAAAAAATATCAAAAAATGCGCAACAAAAGTTTCCTATTTATCAATAGAACAGCTGATTTTTAAAGTCAAACCGTCTATTTTTAAATGGCGAAAAACAACAATTTGATTTTCGGGAGTGACGTGCGCGCGGGTGCTCTCGACTGCAGCCGGGACGGCACTAACCTAACCTAACCTAACCTAACCTAACCTAACCTAACCTAACCTAACCTAACCTAACCTAACCTAACCTAACCTAACCTAACCTAACCTAACCTAACCTAACCTAACCTAACCTAACCTAACCTAACCTAACCTAACCTAACCTAACCTAACCTAACCTAACCTAACCTAACCTAACCTAACCTAACCTAACCTAACCTAACCTAACCTAACCTAACCTAACCTAACCTAACCTAACCTAACCTAACCTAACCTTTTTTTTTTTTTTTTTGTTTACGGAGTGGAAAACCTGCAAACAGGCGCATCAGCGGGAATGAGGGGTCCCGCTGGCTGTCCGAGGATGGCCTAGACTCTGTTCCAGGGCCAAAGCCCTAGAGAAAGCGAGTCTAGACCGACTCGGTAAAAACCACTCCGATGTCCTCTCGTCACCTTGGCACCAGCAGACCGGCGATCATCGCGTCGTCCTCATCTGAGGAGGACGCATCGAAGGCCGGCGTGGTGGAGCCTGACGAGGTCATGGGAACCCTTTCGGACACTTCCACAACCCCGTCGGTGACTGCTCGCCCTGTTGCTGGGCGAGCCCCTCTTCCGCCCCTGATTGGGGCGGGTGACCGCCCTCGAAAACGATGGGCGGACACGCTTGACCCGTCATTTGGTAAGACGGGTCGCCGACGCGCCGGGACATGCGGGGCGTCGGCCCTCAGTGGGGACCTGTGCAATGCACGGTCGGAGCCCCCCCTAGGGCTCGGACCGCGCTGGTTTCCCACCGGTTGGAGAAGGCGCTGGTATTGCCGCCTTCTCCGCAGGAGGCGTCTGCGGCGGCACGGCACGGATCTGCCAGGGGGTCATCCTCCCTGGCCCTTTCCGCCTCCTCCTTCCGCGTCATGACGTCGACGCAGAAGGAGTTGACCGCCTCCCAGGACCCCTCGCTACCGAGCATGGACAGAACCACGGTCGGCAGGGAGAGGTCCGCGCCAATCACAGTGACCAATGCGGAGCGCTGGACATCGAACGCAGAGCACACTGTTAGGGTGTGTTGCGCCGTGTCCTCCGCTGCCCCGCAATGGTGGCACTGTGGGGTCGGCTCTCTTCCGATCCGGTGCAGATAGCGTCCGAACGAACCATGTCCAGACAGCACCTGCACCAGATGGTATGTGAGCGACCCATGGCGCCGTTCCGCCCATGCTTGGAGGACGGGGCGTAAGGCCTCCAGGCTACGCGTTTGCGTAGCCGAGGCCCCTTCGCCCAGGTCCTCGGACCATAGGCGGAACATTTCCTCTCGTGCTCCCTCAAGAGCAGAGCGCCTCTCTTGGGGGGCCAGGCGATTGCCACTGGCCCTCTCCTCCGCTCGCTGCCGGTATGCCGCAGCGAGCACCTCCGCCACCAGCTCCCACGGGGGCGTCCCCGCGAGAGCGCACGCCACTTTCCGGGACACCGTTCGGTAGCCCCGGATCGCCCGCAGCGCCATTGCGCGCTGGGCCCGCTGGAGAGAGGCGATGGCGTGTGGGCTTAAGCAATCAGCCCACACCGGCGCCCCATACAGCGCCATGGAGCGCACGATGCCGCCGTAGAGTCGGCGGCACGCCACGCTCGGGCCCCCCACATTGGGCAAGAGACGCCCAAGGGCATCTGCTGCTCCCAGCAGCCGGGGCTCGAGGAGTCGGAAATGCTCCTCGAAACCCCACCGCCCATCAATCACCAGCCCCAGATACTTCATCTGGGGCTTCAGACCGACCCTCTCGCCCTCCACAACGATCGACGCACCCGCTGACGGCCGTCTCCGAGGCCCATGGAACACCATGGCCTCGGTCTTGTGGAGGGCCACCTCCAAGCCCAACGTCCGTATCCGCCGCACGATATGGCTGACGAACACGGACGCCAGGCGCTGGACATCCTCCAGCCGCGTCCCCCGGACGGTAACGAGCGTGTCATCGGCGTAACAAAACGACCGCACCATCGGGGGGAGGCCACACCGAAGAACGTAGTCGTAACCGACGTTCCACAATAAGGGGCCAAGGACCGACCCCTGTGGAACGCCGCGGGACACCCTGTGACGGCCAAGCTCGCCGCCACGTCCCACGTACGCTACGTCCCGGTCCCTCAAATAGTCTCCCACTATTCGGCGCAGATATGGAGGCATTTGGTGGTAACGAAGCGCCTCCATGATGACGCCGAACGGGAGACTATTGAAAGCATTGGCGATGTCTAGAGACACCGCCAAAACTACCTCTTGCTTCTCAACGGACTCGTAAATAAGAGTCCGGAGATCAGACAGGGCGTCGATCGTCGACCGCCCCGTCCGGAAGCCATATTGGGCCTCGGAGAGGTCGGGGCCCGTTCCCCTTCCTAGCTGCTGGACTATTCGGGAAGCGATGATCTTCTCAAAGACCTTCCCGATTTCGTCCAGCAGCACAATGGGGCGATATGCCGAGGGGTCGTCCGCCGGACGCCCCTCCTTCGCAATAAGGCAAAGCAACCCCTCCTTCCATACTTTTGGAAACTGTGCGAACTTAAAACTGGCGTCGCACAGCTCCCTGGCCCTGGCCCCTAGATGTTTTAGGGCCAGGTCTAACACCCGCTTCGGGACGCCGTCAGGTCCCGGTGCCGTCTTACGCCCTTTAAGCCGGGCGACGGCGTCCTTCCACTCCTCCTCATCAATAAGAGGAGGAGGATCATTCTCTCCCTCCTCGTCCGGTACTGGTGGGGCCATCCGAGGGGGAACGAAACCCTCCTCGGCCGGGGGAAACAGTCCCCCGATGACCGACCCCAGGAGGTCGGGATCCATCCTCTCCGTGATGGGCGTGCCGCGCGCTTTCAGCTGGTTGCGTGCCAGCTTATACGGCCGCCCCCACGGATCCCGATCCAGACCCTGCAACTGCTCTTCTCTGGATACCTCCTTTGAGGAGGCAATCGCAGTCTGCAGGGTCTTTTTCGACTGCCTGTACAGCTCGTACAGGCGGTCCTCCTCTTGAGTGTCTCTCACGCGGCGCCGGCGGGCCCTAGTGTAGGCCCGCCTTTGGACACTGCAGTCGTCTCTCATGACTGCAATGTCCTGGGACCACCAGTGAACTTCACGGCGGTCCCGCGGAGGCTGCGCCCGAGGCATAGAAGCCTGGCACACCTCTGCCAAAGCGCCGCGGAGACGGCGAGCTGATTCATCGACGTCCGGACCGGACATCGGACGCGAGAACCAGTCTTCGAATATCGCCGTCTCGTTCGCCAGCTCCGGCTTAAGCCTGCTAAGCGCCCAGCGGGGAGGCCGGTCGCAGCTTGTGGGCTGTGGGGGCCTTTGGTGCAGGGTGGAGCTCTCGAATCGGATGTATCTGTGGTCCGAGAGAGTCTCCACGTCCTGCACCACCCTCCAGTCACTGATCGTGCATGCGAGGGCTGGGGTGGCGAATGACACGTCCACCACCGAGCCTCCGTTGTGCCGCACGCACGTGTGGACTGCGCCCCTGTTAAGGAGCGACAGCCCAGCAGCGGCTGCCCACTGCTCCACAGCCTGGCCCCTCTGGTCGGTCGCTGGACAACCCCAGACGACCGACTTGGCGTTCAGGTCTCCGAGGACGAGAACCTGACGCGGGGCCGCCCTCCTGATGGCTACGCCGACGACTATTAGGAACGCCTTGAAGTCGGCGAGCGGTCTGTTTGGGGAGAAATAGGTCGAGAAAATAACCGTATCCTCCCAAACGACCGCCGCGTACCCAGCACCCCGCTCATAAATTGAGGGGGGTGTATATCCTGGGGCCGCACGCACCATCACGGCGGCAGAGTCGCATGTGTCCCCGACCCAGTTGGGCTGGTTGGGGACAAAGTACGGCTCTGACACCGCCGCCACGTCCACTGACCACTCTGCCAGGCTCTGGTGTAGCAGATCCTGAGCCCTGGTAGAGTGGTTCAGGTTCACCTGTAGAAAGTTGATATGGGGCCGTCTTAACATTGCTCGACCACCATATCAACCTCCTCTGGCCCCGTTAGGGGCGCCGTCTGTGTGGCGGGGGCGGCCTGGCGAGCTGAACGCGCCGGCAATTTGCCCTTGGCCAGGGGAGGCTTACAACTACGCCCCCCCATTACGTGGCCCGCCGGTCGTTTGGCCGTGGCACACACGGCACAGTGGGGCTTCGCGCTACATTCGTAGCCCCTGTGCCCCTCCTTACCGCACCGGTAGCATAAATTGCTCCGGTCGGTTTTTGAAGGGCAACTCGCTCTGGCGTGCCCCACCTGCATACACCGGAAGCACCGGTCGGAACGGGCTTCCAGTGCTCTGACGTTGGCCGCACTGAACCCTATCAGCAGGCGGCCGGCGTCAACAACCTTCTTGGCAGCGGCGACCGGGCACGACACCACTGTCGAGCCAAAGCCGTCAGAGCCGTAGCGGATGGGGCGCACCTTCACGGCGTCCACGCCACATCCACCCTTGGCCGCGATCTTTGCGGCCAAGTGCGCCTCCATCACCGACTCGTCTAGACCACCTACCCTCACGTCTGCGGTCTTGGTGGGTCGGATGACTGTGGCCATGCCCTCAAGTGCCTCCCTCATTTTGCCGGCCAGCTGGTCGGCCTTGTCGGCGGAGGCCTCACCCGAGATCTCAATGATCTTAGACCCGGTCATAGTATTTCGACACCGACGGTTTGGGATATCCATCCCGTCAATGTCCACCGAGTCTCGAGCTTTGGCAAGCGCGTCGGCGTAGGTGACCCCCTTCTCAACCGCTTCGGGAGTAAGGGTCACTACCACTGCCGCCGACTTCGGCGCCACCAGCTTGGTCTTTCGACCGGCCTTACGGGCCTTCCTAGCAGGAGCAGTGGCGGGCGGGGCTGAGGTGTTATTAAGCCTCCGCCGAGGCGCCTTCTGCTGCTTGGCCGCCGCCGAGTAAGATTGGCGGGGCGGGGCCTGTTCTGGAGGGGCCGATGTCTTGGCCTTCCTCCTCCTCCTTTGGCGCTTTTTGCGCGACTCCTGCGTCGTCCATACCTGTTCTGCCTCAACCGGGGGAGGTGCTTTTGCAGCACCCCGGGAGGTGGACGGAACGGCCGCAGGAGGACCGGCTTTCTTCGCCTGCTTTGGCGGGGGATTCGGCTTTTTGGCCTCCACCTTGCCCTTTATAGCCGGCATAGTTGGTTTGGCCGGCTTGGCTTTCCCCTTGGTAGTGGGGGGGGTGGGCGCAGCTGCTGCTTTGCGGTCCGCCGCCAGCGGCGGCCGCAGGCTTTTGGCCGGCAGCAGGCGATCCTCCAGACCCTCCAGGCGAGCATTTAGCATGGCCCCGAAAGTTCTGGCCAGCCTTGCTTCAAAGGCCTGGAGGGCGTCCGGCTCCTCGTAGGCGGTCTTGGTTTTTCCACGGCCAGTCGTCTCCTGCACGATGACGGTCGGCGAGAGAGGCCTCGGAGGAGGGCAGTCCGTCTCCATGATATCAGCCGAGGGCAGAACCTCAGGGAGAGTGAGGGGAGGGGAAATACACTTCTTTCTACCCTTGAGGTTCCCTACCTCTGCAGACAGAGCTGCTACAGTCTTCGTGAGATCTGCCAGCTGCTGCTGCAGCCTCACGTTTTCCGCCTTCAAGATGCGGGTGTCCTCTGAGATGTTTTTTGAGGACACCTCGCGGAAACAATCCATTATGGACTGCGCCGCCCTCTTTAAAGCCTTCTGGAAGGGGCCCTGGAGGTGCGAGGACTTCTTTGCCACCTCCACTATGACCGCACAGTCCGCCTTCACCACCTCCTCGATGTCGAGGGCGGTCTTCAGGTCCGGATCTGTGGGCGTAGGGGCCTCACCTTCAGTTCTACTAGCGTAGAACGCAGCCCGGGTCTCGTAGGCACGGCGCTCCATTTGCGCCACCTCCCGGTCGAGCGCGACCTGCTGCTCCTCGCGGATTGCAGCGGCATGCTCGCGCTTGGCGTGGGCGAGACCGACGTACTCCCCCGTTGTGGGGGGTCTCCCTCGGCCACGTTGGGCCGGCTTCTTGGGACCCTCCTCAGACGAGTCAGAGAGAGCCTCCGACTGCTTGCCCCCCTTCGATGTTTTGGGGGGACGTTTTCTCTTCAACGAGCCAGTGAGCGTGTCGACGCTGATGGTGCTGGCGTCTGACAATTCACTGCACTGGTCTTCTTTTTGTCCTCGCTTTGGATAAGGGGAGGTGCGGGCTAGGCCCTTGCTGCGAGCCGACACTGCCGGCGAGCTGGCACGACTCCCCTTTTTCTTCATGAATGAAGCCTTGGGACTTGCGACGGAGTCAACGGCCGATTTCATAGAA
This sequence comes from Eudonia lacustrata, assembly GCA_947562085.1. Taxonomy (NCBI): domain Eukaryota; kingdom Metazoa; phylum Arthropoda; class Insecta; order Lepidoptera; family Crambidae; genus Eudonia; species Eudonia lacustrata. The sequence goes on along the minus strand of OX387318.1, from coordinate 24,890,300 downwards.
ACCGCCGATGAATCGGACTCGACGTCGACATCCCGTTCCATCCTAGCTGCAGACACGCTGCGCGATCGCGCGGCGGTTGGCGATGAACTGCCAGCAGCCCTGGACGACCTGAAGGTGAGCTTCAGTCCGCCCGTCTCCACCTCAACTCCGCCCTTCCCGGGCCCAGCCAGAAGGCTGCCATCCACGTCCTTCCCTTTGGGGTCGGACACTCCACTACTACCCACGACGGACCTGGAATCAGGCTCCGCCGACTTCACCGAAACGTCAGAAAAATTATTTGAACAACTAGACATTAATCCCACGAGTGGAGAGCAAATAACGGTCACCCCGTGCAGTGGCCTCATACACGGGGAACCCTACATACTGTCAAGGACGGGGAAAATGACAGGTTTTAACGAGGTTTCTCTCGGGTTTTAGAGTGTGTCCTTCACGCAGCCGGCCGGTTAAGGCAAGCCCTCGCTCCACCACGGAACCCGCGTACCCCACAACGCCGCGAGTGGGGGTCGTTGCAGGAACCGCAGTGGTTTACGACGATCGGGGGCTGGCGTAGGCCCCCGTTACACCGCTTTCGCGGTGTTCCCCTTTCCCCCCGTTGCGACCTGATAACCCTTAAGGGGCGGCCGTCTTTGTGTAACTCCTTTCCTCAAAGCTGCTCAGAAGGAGCAGCGAGTTGTGCGGCCCAAAGTAGGCACGCACAGGAGTCGCAGGGCCCAGAAGGGGCTCCCGCCTTGCCAGATGTTAGCCGATTGGGCCCAACTTTCTCCGAACGGAGAATGTTGGAACCACTCGTTGCCCAGGATGCACCACGTGGAGGTCATCTGACACGCACCCCAACCTAACCTAACCTAACCTAACCTAACCTAACCTAACCTAACCTAACCTAACCTAACCTAACCTAACCTAACCTAACCTAACCTAACCTAACCTAACCTAACCTTTTTTTTTTTTTTTTTTTTTTTTTACGAGCGGAATCTGCATCCAGACCGTCTCGACCGGGCTGTTGCAAGCCCGGGAGGTGTGTGGGGTTGGTCACCTGATGGGCTGTGACCGACCCACTAAACCGCTCGACACCCGTCTACCGCTTTTGCGGAACCCCGAGTACTCTGTGAGGAGTCTTTCACAGTCCGCGCGGCTGCCCCCTAGGGCCCTCCGACTGAAGACGCCATACCTCCCGGATGTGAGAGGGGCGCCTTCCACCTTGAGGCTATGGCGCGGGGAGTGTGGGGAAGATGGTGACCCCCACCCCCGCGCTGGGCTACGATGGGTGCAACAACCCATGTAGCCGCCTCCGGCGACCCGTTCGTCTGCGCCGTGTAGCGACAGACAGCGGGTCGTCCTCCCTCGCCCTCTCCGCCTCCTCTTTCCGCGAGATGACATCCTCGCAGAAGGAGGCGAAGGCGTCCCACGACCTTCTGCTCGTGACCATGGCATTGGCCACGGCCGTTAACGTCAGGTCGGGTCCGATGACAGCGAGCAGCGCCTGGCGTTCGCTGTCGAACGCCGTACAGAATGCCAACGTGTGGGTAGCCGAGTCGGCCCCAGCGCCGCACTCGTGGCACTCCATCGTAGGCTCCCGACCGATTTTATGCAGGTAGCCACCGAAACAACCGTGTCCGGTGAGGACCTGCGTGGTGCGGAAGGAGAGCCCACCCTCCTTGCGATCGACCCATCGCTCCAGGACGGGCCGAATCGCTCCGATGGTCAAGTGGCCGGCGGTTGGATGCTCCAAGCGTTGCCGCCATTGGCGCAGCGCCATCTTTTGGGCACGTTCCCGCCATCGGGACACCTGCTCGGGCATCGCTCTGCTGCCCAAGCTGCGGACCTCTGCACTCTGTTCGTAAACAGAGGCCAGGACCTCTGCCTCCAGCTCCCAGGGGGGAGTTCCCGCTATGACGCAGGCCGCCTCAAAAGACACGGTGCGGTAACCGTGTATCACCCTTAGTGCCATGGCCCGTTGGGGCCTTCTAAGAAGGATCTTGTTCTTGGCACTAAGGGCGTCCACCCACACCGGTGCTCCGTATAACGCCATAGAGCGTACGACGCCAGTATAAAGCCGGCGCGCGCTGGAGCTAGGGCCACCAAGGTTTGGCAGCAGGTTCCCCAGCGCGTGAGCTGTTTTCACCAGCTTTGGTGATTGGCGTCGAAAATGCTCGTGGAAGAGCCACCTTCCGTCCAGATACAGCCCGAGGTATTTCATACACGGGCTGATATCTATTCGAATTCCATTGATCCGGATATGAGCATCCGGAGGCGGTTTCCTGCGTGGGCCGTGAAAAAGAAGTGCCTCTGTTTTTTCCAAGGCGACCTTTAGCCCTAACTGCTGGATTCGGCCGATCATGTGGGATACCCCAACTATCGCCAGCCTGGCAGCCTCGGGGAACCCTTCAGCGCGAGCGGTCACAAGCGTGTCATCCGCATAGCATATCACGCGGAGACCACGTAGCATCACACCTCTGAGCGCCCAGTCATAGCCTACATTCCACAGGAGCGGCCCGAGAACCGACCCCTGTGGAACGCCGCACGACACTATTCGACTTTGCAGCCTGCCGCCCTGATCCACATACACTACCTTTCTACCTCGCAGGTAGTTGTGGATAATGCGCTGAAGGTATCCAGGTATACCGTGATACCTCAGCGCCTCGCCGATGACCTCAAAGGGCAAGCTGTTAAAAGCATTGGCGATGTCGAGCGACACCGCCAACACTACATCCCCCTGAGCCACTGCCTCCTGGGAGTGCCCCTTCACACTCAGGATGGCATCCACTGTGGACCGTGCCTCCCTAAAACCGTACTGACAAGATGCCAGGTCAGGGCCGATGTCTCTCAGGTGGCTATTAATGCGGAAAGCCAGGACGCGCTCGAATAGCTTCCCGGCCTCGTCCAGAAGAACGATGGGCCGGTAGGCTGATGGTGAATCGAGGGGTCTACCCTCTTTCCTAAGGAGAACGAGGCGTCCTGACTTCCACCTTGCGGGAAACTCACCCGCTACGAGGCAAGCGTCTAGCAATGCTCTCAGACGCTCCTCCATCACCTCCTCGGTCAGCACCCAGATCTTGCCGAGGATCCCATCTGGCCCTGGAGCCGTGTTTTTGGCCTTGAGCCGCAGGAAGGCCGCACCCAACTCGCCGGTGGTTATCGGCGGCACCTGGGTGTCTTCCCCGTTTGATGTTGCCGGGGCCATCCGCGGAGGCACAAATTCAGCTCTCTCTGGAAAGAGGGCACGGACTATGGAGTCGAGCAGCGCCGGCTCAAGAGACTCAGTCAGAGGGGGGCCTATGTTACGCAGTTTACCCCGAACTGAGCGGTACGGGCGCCCCCAAGGATCCCGATTGAGACTCTCGAGCATCTCCTCCCTTGCCTGATCTTTGGCCTGGCATATGGCGACCTTTAAGGCCTCCTTGGCCTCCTTGTAAGCGGTGTGCAGTACAACGTCATCTGTCACATTTCGCCTACGCCGCCTACGGTGGTTTGTGTAGGCTCTGCGCGCAATGACGCAGTCTTCGCGTAGAGCGCCAACCTCCTGCGACCACCAATAGACCTCACGTTTGTGAGGACGCCGCCTGACACGGGGCATGGCTGCGTCACATACATCCGCCATGGACTCGGCAAACCAGTTTGCACCTTCATCCGCCTGGATCGACTGAGTGGGAGGGCGGGCAAACCACACTTGGGCGATGGCCGCCTCTATAGCCAGCTCCCGATCCAGCTTGGTGCTCGCCCAACGCGGGAACGGCGATGGACCCGTGTTACGCGGTCGGCCAGTGCTGGCACCGTTCGAGGGGGCGAGGTCGAATCTGATGTACAGATGATCCGACAATGTCTCAACCCCCTCGACAACCGTCCACCCGGACACGCGACGAGCGACGACAGGAGAAGCGAAGGACAGGTCCACGATGGACCCGCCCTGCTGTCGCACGCACGTATTTGTGCTGCCCTGGTTTAGAAGGAGCAGGCCGGATGCTATGGCCCACTCTTCCACAGCTTCGCCACGCTGACATGTGGCCGGGGAGCCCCAGGTCGTCGACTTGGCGTTAAAGTCGCCGAGGACGATTACTGGCAGGGGCGAGGCACGGTGAACCGCAGCGCCCAATTGGCCAATAAACACCTCGAACTCCGCCACGGTCTTATTTGGGGAGAAATATACCCCAATCAGGGCAAATCCTCCCCACTTAACAACGACAAAACCGGCTCCCCGTTCAAGGAAGACGAACGGAGGGACCGCGTCCGACGAACCTCCGACGATCGCCACAAGTTTTGTGGAGTCCGCCACCCAATTACTGCGGTCAGGCACGTAGTACGGCTCTGCCGCAACCGCTATACCTATCGACCACGCTGCCATTGATTGCACAAAGAGGTCTTGTGCGCCAGCAGCGTGGTTTAGGTTCGTCTGGAGAAGGCGTAGTTGGGCCGTGCTAGACATTGCCGATCTCCATAGCATCAGCTTGAGGCGTCTGCTGTGCGCCTCTTTGGGAACTAGCGGCCGGTGTTTTGGCCGCTGTCCTTTTCCGCCTTGGGGATTGGCACGACTTACTGCCAATGAGATGTGACGCGGGCCGCTTCGCCTCCGCGCACATCGGGCAGTGTGGTGCCAGGGAGCACGATGCCGCTATATGGCCTGCTTTACCGCAGCGATAGCAGATATCGCTGCGGTCTATCATGGCCGTGCATCGGGCTTTGGTATGTCCCCTTTCAAGGCAGCGGTAGCATTTAAGCGGCCGCGCCTCCAGAGCCTCCACATGGGCAATGCTCCAGTCGATGTAAATACATCCCTCCTTCAGCAGAACTTTTGCCGCAGCGACTGGGCATGACACATAAATTGTGTACATGCCACCAGCACCGCGGCGCATCTGCCCGACCCTCACATGCTCGGGCGAGCATGACCCCACCTTTGCCACCTGTGCAAGGACCTGTGCTGGAGAGATGGTATCGTCCAGGTCAAATATGCGTAGGTCTGCGCACTTCACGGGCCTAGAGACTCTAGCGTCCTCACCTAGAGCGTCCCTAATCTGACGGGCCAGTTGGTCGGCTTGTTCTTCCGTGGCCGTACTCGGGAGATTGAGGATACGAGCACCCGTGATCGCCTCTCTAAAACGTACCCCCTCGATCCCCAGGTCGGCAGGATTCACAGACTCCTTTGCCTTGAGGAGGACGTTGGCATAGGTAAGTCCTCGCTCTTTTGCCTCCGGCTGCAGCGTAATGACCACTGCCGGCGAGCGAGGAGCCTTCAGCTTGGGCTTGGGCTTCCTTTTGGCCTGAGGTTTGGCCTGTGGTTTGCCCTGTTCCTTAGCCTTGGCCGCCTTCTTCCTTCGGGCTTTCCGGCCGTTGGTGACCGGAGTCCACTCTCCCTCAGCCGAGTTAGATGGACCAGGTGCCGCAGGAGTTTTGGTGGTCCGTGGGGGATTACCCTTTTTGGGTTTTCCGGAAGACGGGGCCCCCTTGCCGGGCTTGTTGCCTCCCTGAAGTGCTGCCTTAACAGCGGGAGGCTTCTCCACACGTCCCGATGAACGGGGAACGGTGGCCGGCGAGTTGTTGGTCACCGACGCGTATGTCACCCTGGCTGCATTGGCCTTATTTTTGGCGTCCGCCGCAAGTGGCGGGCGCAGACGCGGCTCAGGAGGCAGCCTTGCCTCGATCGACTCGAGCCGCGTTGACAGCATAAAGCCAACCTGTCGCATGACCTCACCCATGAGGGTTTGGTCGACTTCGGGAAGGGGTGGGGGCTGTTGCTCTGCCCCAACCTTCGCCTTAGGCTTAGGTTTCACCACCTTCGGGTTCTTAACCGGAATAGGGACCGAGCTTGTAATTGCCGGTGGGTCCGGAACCACCTCCATATCTTCCTCCATGCCCGAGTAAGGTGTTACCACTGGACGATAACACTTGCTGTGGAGGTGTTCCACCGTGGCATTCAAAGTTGCCATCTGCTCCTTCAGGCTCGACACCTCCGCACTTAGGCGTTGGTTCTCGGCCTTGAGAGCCTCAGTCTCCTCGCTGACCGTGCGGAGACGCAGCAGGTCCACATTCTGCTTATACGAGGCAGCGATCTTCTTAAGGGCCTTTTGGTAGGTCCCTTTCAGGTGACCAGATGTAGTGGCCACGTGGAGCAGCAGGGCCACATCTTCCTCCACCTGCCGCACCACGACCTGTGCCTGTGCCTCCTTGTCCTTGTCGAGTCCACTCGCGAGCTCGACTCCACTGGCCCTGGTCGCGTACGTCTTGCGAGCCATCTCGGCGCATTCCCTCTCGGCCTGCAGCTCGAGTTCACGGCGCTGAGCCTCAACGAGCTCGTTCTTGGCCTTAGCCCATCCGACATAATCGCCTGTGGTCGGAGGACGACCACGACCCCTGCGCCCAGACGGACCTGACATCACCTTGGGCGCCGAGCGAACTGAGTCGTTGTCAGACTCAGAAGACAAGTCCGCTCGGGGCCTCTTTTTGCCAGTCAGAGTCGACGATGAGGAATCGGACAGCTGATCGTCCTCTTCCCCTGCCGACAAAAAGACAGTGGCATCCACCTTAGTGCCATCTTGACGGCGGCTGCGACTGCGACTGCGATCAGCAGAACGCATGCTCTCTAAGTCGAGCCGCGTCAAAGAGACGCTTAGGGCCTTGCCCCTACGGCTAAGCCCATCTTCCACCTTGCCCATTGAGGGCCTCCCGCTGTCCTTTTGGGACAGACCACCTCTGCCCGATCTGCTGGGCCTCGACTCCACCTTCTTGTCCTTGCCGGACTTCGCGCTTGAAGCGCCACCTCCATCCACGTCCTTCCCTTTGGGGTCGGACACTCCACCACTACCCACGACGGATCTGGTACCAGACTCCGCCGACTTCTCCGAAACGTCTTTTAAAAATTTATTGAGCAACTGTGACATTAATCCCACGAGTAGAGCACAAATATTGGTCACCCCGTGCAGTGGCCTCATACACGGGGAACCCTACATACTGTCAAGGGCGGGGAATGTTGACAGGTTTTTACGAGTTCTCTCTCGGGTTTTAGAGTGTTTCCTTCACGCGGCCGGCCGGCTAAGGCAAGCCCTCGCTCCACCACGGAACCCGCGTACCCCACAACGCCGCGAGTGGGGGTCGTTGCAAGAACCGCAGCGGTTTACGACGATCGGAGGCTGGCGTAGGCCCCCGTTACACCGCTTTCGCGGTGCTCCCCTTTCCCCCCGTTGCGACCTAAGAACCCTTAAGGGGCGGCCGTCTTTGTGTAACTCCTCTCCTCAAAGCCGCCCAGAAGGAGCAGCGAGTTGTGCGGCCCAAAGTAGGCACGCACAGGAGTCGCAGGGCCCAGAAGGGGCTCCCGCCTTGCCAGATGTTAGCCGATTGGGCCCAACTTTCTCCGAACGGAGAATGTTGGAACCACTCGTTGCCCAGGATGCACCACGTGGAGGTCATCTGACACGCACCCCAACCTAACCTAACCTAACCTAACCTAACCTAACCTAACCTAACCTAACCTAACCTAACCTAACCTAACCTTTTTTTTTTTTTTTTTTTTTTTTTTTTTTTTTTTTTTTTTTTTTTTTTTTTTTTTTTTTTTTTTTTTTTTTTTTTTTTTTTTTTTTTTGTTGACCCGGTGGAAATCTGCGTCCAGATCATCCCACGGGGAGCGGTGGCTATAAGCTCAACCCGTTGTCGGGGTATGTGGGGATGGGCGATGTTCAGCCCGACCCACTAAAACCACCGGGGATCCAGTCAGCCTGCATCGTGGACTAGGCGGTGCCTGTTTTAATATTTTGTTCCGCCTAGACCGCAGTGTGTATTGCACCACCAATCCGAATCACGCCCTCTTTGGGCAACCTCCACTTTACGTCTACTTCCGCGGCTTAGGGGCAAATCTGCCGTCCTTTTGCCGCGGGCGACTCCACGTGGGAGAGCGGGCGCGCCCCTCAGGGCGTTCGTCCTCCTTCTCCAGTGTCTCCCCAACTTCGGTGCCTCTCGATCGAGAGGTGGCCGGTTGGGGTTCTTCTGGGGACTCGGGGCGAAGTGCAGGGGGAGCCGGGAAGGCCAATCTCAGTCCCGAGGACTGTTTAGGCTCGACCACTTCCGCCATCTCCGCTTCCGTCGTGGGCACTTTTTCAGGTACCATCTGAGTAGTCCTATAACCAGAGCCAAGAGCTCTGGTGGTAGGGGGACTACAGGCCCTACCGCCCATCACGTGGCCATAAGGCCGCTTTGCCGCTGCACAGACAGCACATTTAGGCTCTTTAACTGAGCAGTCTGCATTTTTGTGCCCTTTTTGGCCGCACCGGTAACATATACCGGTTCGGTCAACTGTCGAGGGACACAAAGGCCTGGTGTGGCCCACGCCCATGCACCGGAAACAGCGCAATGGACGGGGCTCCAGAGCCGCCACTTGAGCCATGCTCCAGCAAGCCAGGAGCGTCCTGGTTGCCACCAACTTCCTGGCTGCTACCGCAGGGCAATTCACGATGGTGGCCCCAATACCGCTAGGACCCACTCGTATACTGCCCACCCTCACCTGCTGCAGGGAACAACCTGTAGCCTGCACGATTGCTGCTGCAATCTTCTCCTGCGTAGCGACCTCATTCAGGCCAGAGATGCGCACATCAGCGCTCTTCGCTGGCCGAGTGATGGTCGCTATTTCGCCGATTGACTCCCGCAACCGGTGCGCAAGGTCATCCGCTTTCTTCTGGCTATCGGCGCCACCAGACACCTCCATCAGTCTGGCACCCGTGGCTGACACCCGAGTTCGGACGCCCGCCGTGATGCCAATCTCCTCCAGGTTTATCTCCTCAAGGACCTTGAGGAGAGCCTTCTGATACGTCACCCCCTTGGCAATCGCTTCAGGACGCAACTGTATCACAATTGCGTGCGAGCGGGGGGTGCGTATTCGCACTCTCTTTTTAGGAGGCTGCTTCATCGCTAGTGGCGCCTGGCCCGTCGTCGGTTGTGGGCGAGCTGATTGGGCCCCCATGGGTGGCTCTTGGCGCTTGCCACGTCTAGTGCGTTTGCCCCTCTTTGCAACATCGGCCCAGGCGTCATACATTGGCGCTGATGGTACCGATGCCCGACTGGTGGACGGTCGGGACGAAGTATTACGAGGGGCATCGCCAATCTCCTCCATTGAGGGCTCCGTCACGGTTACCCGTAATTGGCGTGCCGGTGTGGCATCCACGTTAGTGGGAAGAGGAGGGAACTCCACTCTTCTGCCACGAGCTGGCACTGCACGCGTACGCTGGCGTGCCTGAGACCTATCGGGACCAAGACCGTCCAGTCCATCGAGACGGGTATTAATCCTCCCGATAGATACACTTAAGGAGCGTTTAAGCTCCTCAAAAGCGCCCATCATTTGATGATCCATGAAGGTGTTGGAGGGAACCTCAGTGGAGCACCTTTTGCCAACTGTTTTGCGGAGGGCGTCAACCTCCGCTCTCAGCGCAGACATCTCCCTCTGCAGGCGATCATTGTCAGCCTGCAGTTGATGCGTCTCTGACGTGACTGTCCGGGACGTTAAATTAGACATGACACGCTGCATTGTCATGGCCGCATTATTAAGCGTCCCTTGCAAAGTCCCCTTTATATTGGAGGACCTGCGAGACACCTCCCTAATCGCCTCTGCGCAGAGAATGCCAACTTGGTGACACTCTTCCGCAGAGGGACCGCCAAGTGATGACTCCCAGGGAACCTTTACCCTGGTCGCCTTTTGAATATCCTCCTCAGAGGGTCCGTCACGCTTTGGGGGCGGCCTATTCCGCAGCCCCATGGGCGGAGGTAAAGGGGGTGAAGCCGGGGGCAACTCCATGCCAGCCGTCTCCATATCCCTAAGCACTCTCCTTTCATGTAAATCAGCTCCGCCAATCGGGCTGAACCGTATCTCTTCGAGAATTGAAATTCGGTTCCTCGAACGGCCGCGCCGCGAAGTCCCGATCTTCGGCCTTGAAGCCGACGAAAGCACCGAATCACAATCGGACAGTTCGTCGTCGGAATCTAAAACAACTCGCGATCTCTTTCGAGAATCGCCCACCACATCCTGCAAAAAGGCGGACTCTGCCTCCGACCTAGAGTCAGCCACCAAGTCTCCGATGTCGTCAGCGGCGGTTACACCACGAACATCCCTTTCGCGCAGTTCTGTGCCCCCCCCAGAAACGGTGGGGCGGCCTGAGACCAGCTCCCCGGCGTTAGCCGGCAAGTCGATCTCAGGGAGGGATTCTCCCGATAAACGGGTACCCTCCTGGGGTAATTCTTTTTCAGTCCTGCTTTCCATAGTTGTTTTGACAATTTGCGGGTTATCATCCCCCTCCAAACGATGGCAATTTAGGGGCTGCCCTTCCCCATTGGACCAAAAAGGTCACCCACGCGCCGTCCACACGCCGAGGGCGCCCTATATACTGTCGGGGGCGGGAGGTACCGACAGGTTTTTACCGGTGTTCTCCGGGGCTTGATGGGTTTTCCTTCCCGCGGCCGTTTGGCCTCCGGTCTGCCCAATCGCAGCGTACCCACGGCGCCAACGGTGGGGTCGTTGCCGCAAAAGGGCAGATAACGGCTTCGGGGTTGGCGTACACCCCGGTTGCACCGCTCTCACCGATGCCCCCTTTCCCCCCGTGCGACCTGAGAACCTTTAAGAGGCGGCCGTCTTTTTGGTACGACGCCCAGAAGGGACGCCGTCAAAAACTCCTCTCACTGTTCAGAAGGAAAAGTGAGTTATGTGACCCAGAGTAGGCCACATATGGGAGCTGCAAGGCCCAGAAGGGACCCTGCCTAGTCAGATGTCAGCCGGCTGGGTCCAAGCGTCTACTACACGCCAGAGCGGGAGACTGTTGGAACCAACCGTTGCCCAGGGTGCACCAACGTGGAGGTCACCTGACTCACACCCCAACCTAACCTAACCTAACCTAACCTAACCTAACCTAACCTAACCTAACCTAACCTAACCTAACCTAACCTAACCTAACCTAACCTAACCTAACCTAACCTAACCTAACCTAACCTTTTTTTTTTTTTTTTTTGTTTACGGAGTGGAAAACCTGCAAACAGGCGCATCAGCGGGAATGAGGGGTCCCGCTGGCTGTCCGAGGATGGCCTAGACTCTGTTCCAGGGCCAAAGCCCTAGAGAAAGCGAGTCTAGACCGACTCGGTAAAAACCACTCCGATGTCCTCTCGTCACCTTGGCACCAGCAGACCGGCGATCATCGCGTCGTCCTCATCTGAGGAGGACGCATCGAAGGCCGGCGTGGTGGAGCCTGACGAGGTCATGGGAACCCTTTCGGACACTTCCACAACCCCGTCGGTGACTGCTCGCCCTGTTGATGGGCGAGCCCCTCTTCCGCCCCTGATTGGGGCGGGTGACCGCCCTCGAAAACGATGGGCGGACACGCTTGACCCGTCATTTGGTAAGACGGGTCGCCGACGCGCCGGGACATGCGGGGCGTCGGCCCTCAGTGGGGACCTGTGCAATGCACGGTCGGAGCCCCCCCTAGGGCTCGGACCGCGCTGGTTTCCCACCGGTTGGAGAAGGCGCTGGTATTGCCGCCTTCTCCGCAGGAGGCGTCTGCGGCGGCACGGATCTGCCAGGGGGTCATCCTCCCTGGCCCGTTCCGCCTCCTCCTTCCGCGTCATGACGTCGACGCAGAAGGAGTTGACCGCCTCCCAGGACCCCTCGCTACCGAGCATGGACAGAACCACGGTCGGCAGGGAGAGGTCCGCGCCAATCACAGTGACCAATGCGGAGCGCTGGACATCGAACGCAGAGCACACCGTTAGGGTGTGTTGCGCCGTGTCCTCCGCTGCCCCGCAATGGTGGCACTGTGGGGTCGGCTCTCTTCCGATCCGGTGCAGATAGCGTCCGAACGAACCATGTCCGGACAGCACCTGCACCAGATGGTATGTGAGCGACCCATGGCGCCGCTCCGCCCATGCTTGGAGGACGGGGCGTAAGGCCTCCAGGCTACGCGTTTGCGTAGCCGAGGCCCCTTCGCCCAGGTCCTCGGACCATAGGCGGAACATTTCCTCTCGTGCTCCCTCAAGAGCAGAGCGCCTCTCTTGGGGGGCCAGGCGATTGCCACTGGCCCTCTCCTCCGCTCGCTGCCGGTATGCCGCAGCGAGCACCTCCGCCACCAGCTCCCACGGGGGCGTCCCCGCGAGAGCGCACGCCACTTTCCGGGACACCGTTCGGTAGCCCCGGATCGCCCGCAGCGCCATTGCGCGCTGGGCCCGCTGGAGAGAGGCGATCGCGTGTGGGCTTAAGCAATCAGCCCACACCGGCGCCCCATACAGCGCCATGGAGCGCACGATGCCGCCGTAGAGTCGGCGGCACGCCACGCTCGGGCCCCCCACATTGGGCAAAAGTCGCCCGAGGGCATCTGCTGCTCCCAGCAGCCGGGGCTCGAGGAGTCGGAAATGCTCCTCGAAACCCCACCGCCCATCAATCACCAGCCCCAGATATTTCATCTGGGGCTTTAGACCGACCCTCTCGCCCTCCACAACGATTGACGCACCCGCTGACGGCCGTCTCCGAGGCCCGTGGAACACCATGGCCTCGGTCTTGTGGAGGGCCACCTCCAAGCCCAACGTCCGTATCCGCCGCACGATATGGCTGACGAACACGGACGCCAGGCGCTGGACATCCTCCAGCCGCGTCCCCCGGACGGTAACGAGCGTGTCATCGGCGTAACAAAACGACCGCACCATCGGGGGGAGGCCACACCGAAGGACGTAGTCGTAACCGACGTTCCATAACAAGGGGCCAAGGACCGACCCCTGTGGAACGCCGCGGGACACCCTGTGACGGCCAAGCTCGCCGCCACGTCCCACGTACGCTACGTCCCGGTCCCTCAAATAGTCTCCCACTATTCGGCGCAGATATGGAGGCATTTGGTGGTAACGAAGCGCCTCCATGATGACGCCGAACGGGAGACTATTGAAAGCATTGGCGATGTCTAGGGACACCGCCAAAACTACCTCTTGCTTCTCAACGGACTCGTAAATAAGAGTCCGGAGATCGGACAGGGCGTCGATTGTCGAACGCCCCGTCCGGAAGCCGTACTGGGCCTCAGAAAGGTCGGGGCCCGTTCCCCCTCCCAGCTGCTGGACTATTCGGGAAGCGATGATCTTCTCGAAGACCTTCCCGATTTCGTCCAGCAGCACAATGGGGCGATATGCCGAGGGGTCATCCGACGGACGCCCCTCCTTCCCAATAAGGCACAACAGCCCCTCCTTCCATACTTTGGGAAACTGTGCGAACTTGAAGCAAGCGTCGCACAGTTCCCTGGTCCTGGCCCCGAGATGTTTTAGGGCCAGGTCCAACACCCGCTTCGGGACGCCGTCAGGTCCCGGTGCCGTTTTGCGTCCCTTGAGACGGGCGACGGCATCCTTCCACTCCTCCTCATCAATAAGAGGAGGAGGATCCCTCTCACCCTCCTCGTCCGGAGCTGGCGGGGCCATCCGAGGGGGAACGAAACCCTCCTCGGCCGGGGGAAACAGTCCCCCGATGACCGACCCCAGGAGGTCGGGATCCATCCTCTCCGTGATGGGCGTGCCGCGCGCTTTCAGCTGGTTACGCGCCAGCTTATACGGCCGCCCCCACGGATCCCGATCCAGACCCTGCAACTGCTCTTCTCTGGATACCTCCTTTGAGGAGGCAATCGCAGTCTGCAGGGTCTTTTTCGACTGCCTGTACAACTCGTACAGGCGGTCCTCCTCCTGAGTGTCCCTCACGCGGCGCCGGCGGGCCCTAGTGTAGGCCCGCCTTTGGACACTGCAGTCATCCCTCATGGCCGCAATGTCCTGGGACCACCAGTGAACTTCACGGCGGTCCCGCGGAGGCTGCGCCCGAGGCATGGAAGCCTGACACACCTCCGTTAATGCGCCGCGAAGACGGCGAGCTGATTCGTCGACGTCCGGACCGGACATCGGACGCGAGAACCAGTCTTCGAATATCGCCGTCTCGTTCGCCAGCTCCGGCTTAAGCCTGCTGAGCGCCCAGCGGGGAGGCCGGTCGCAGCTTGTGGGCTGTGGGGGCCTTTGGTGCAGGGTGGAGCTCTCGAATCGGATGTATCTGTGGTCCGAGAGAGTCTCCACGTCCTGCACCACCCTCCAGTCGCTGATCGTGCATGCGAGGGCTGGGGTGGCGAACGACACGTCCACCACCGAGCCTCCGTTGTGCCGCACGCACGTGTGGACTGCGCCCCTGTTGAGGAGCGACAGCCCAGCAGCGGCTGCCCACTGCTCCACAGCCTGGCCCCTCTGGTCGGTCACTGGACAACCCCAGACGACCGACTTGGCGTTCAGGTCTCCAAGGACGAGAACCTGACGCGGGGCCGCCCTCCTGATGGTTACGCCAACAACTACGAGGAACGCCTTGAAGTCGGCGAGCGGTCTGTTTGGGGAGAAATATGTCGAAATAATGACCATATCCTCCCAAACGACCGCCGCGTACCCAGCACCCCGCTCATAAATTGAGGGGGGTGTATATCCTGGGGCCGCACGCACCATCACGGCGGCAGAGTCGCATGTGTCCCCAATCCAGTTGGGCTGGTTGGGGACAAAGTATGGCTCTGACACCGCCGCCACGTCCACTGACCACTCCGCCAGGCTCTGGTGTAGCAGGTCCTGAGCTCTGGTAGAGTGGTTCAGGTTCACCTGAAGAAAGTTGATATGGGGCCGTCTTAACATTGTTCGACCACCATATCAACCTCCTCGGGCCCCGTTTGGGGCGCCCTCTGTGTGGCAGGGGCGGCCTGGCGAGCTGGGCGCGCCGGCAATTTGCCCTTGGCCAGGGGAGGCTTACAACTACGCCCCCCCATAACGTGGCCTGCCGGTCGTTTGGCCGTGGCACACACGGCACAGTGGGGCTTCGCGCTACATTCGTAGCCCCTGTGCCCCTCCTTACCGCACCGGTAGCAGAGATTGCTCCGGTCGGTTTTTGATGGGCAACTCGCTCTTGCGTGCCCCACCTGCATGCACCGGAAGCACCGGTCGGAACGGGCTTCCAGTGCTCTGACGTTGGCCGCACTGAACCCAATCAGCAGGCGGCCGGCGTCAACAACCTTCTTGGCAGCGGCGACCGGGCACGACACCACTGTCGAGCCAAAGCCGTCAGAGCCGTAGCGGATGGGGCGCACCTTCACGGCGTCCACGCCACATCCACCCTTGGCCGCGATCTTTGCGGCCAAGTGCGCCTCCATCACCGACTCGTCCAGACCGCCCACCCTCACGTCTGCGGTCTTGGTGGGCCGGATGACCGTGGCCATGCCCTCAAGTGCCTCTCTCATCTTGCCGGCCAGCTGGTCAGCCTTCTCGGCGGAGGCCTCGCCCGAGATCTCTATGATTTTAGACCCAGTCATAGTATTTCGACACCGACGGTTTGGGATATCCATCCCGTCGATGTCCACCGAGTCACGGGCTTTGGCGAGCGCGTCGGCGTAGGTGACCCCCTTCTCAACCGCTTCGGGAGTAAGGGTCACTACCACTGCCGCCGACTTCGGCGCAACCAGCTTGGTCTTTCGACCAGCCTTACGGGCCATCCTAGCAGGAGCAGTAGCGGGCGGGGCTGAGGTATTGTTAGGCCTCCGCCGAGGCGCCTTCTGCTGCTTGGCCGCTGCCGAGTAAGATTGGCGGGGTGGGGCCAGCTCTGGAGGGGCCGATGCTTTGGCCTTCCTCCTCCTCCTTTGGCGCTTTTTGCGCGACTCCTGCGTCGTCCATTTCTGCTCAGCCTCAACCGGGGGAGGTGCTTTTGCAGCACCCCGGGAGGTGGACGGGGCGGTCGCAGGAGGACCGGCTTTCTTCGCCTGCTTGGGCGGGGGGTCCGGCTTTTTGGCCGCCGCCTTGCCCTTTTTAGCCGGCACCGTTGGTATGGCCGGCTTGGCTTTCCCCTTAGTAATGGGGGGCGTGGGCGCAGCTGCTGCTTTGCGGTCCGCCGCCAGCGGCGGTCGCAGGCTCTTGGCCGGCAGCAGGCGATCCTCTAGCCCTTCCAGGCGAGCATTCAGCATGGCCCCGAAAGTTCGGGCCAGCCTTGCTTCAAAAGCCTGGAGGGCATCCGGCTCCTCGTAAGCGGCCTTCTTTTTGCCGCGGTCAGTCTTCTCTTGCACGACGACGGTCGGCGAGAGAGGCCTTGGAGGAGGGCAGTCCGTCTCCATAACATCCACTGAGGGCAGAACCTCAGGGAGAGTGAGGGGAGGGGACATACTCTTCCTTCCACCCTTCAGATCCCTCACCTCTGCAGACAAAGCTGCAACACTCTTCGTGAGGTCTGCCAGCTGCTGTTGCAGCCTCACGTTTTCCGCCTTCAAGACGCGGGTGTCCTCTGTGATGTTTTTCGAGGACACCTCGCGGAAACAATCCATTATGGATTGTGCAGCTTTTTTCAAGGCCTTTTGGAAGGGGCCCTGGAGGTGCGAGGACTTCTTAGCCACCTCCACTATAACCGCACAGTCCGCCTTCACCACCTCCTCGATGTCGAGGGCGGTCTTCAGGTCCGGATCTGTGGGCGTAGGGGCCTCACCTTCAGTTCTACTTTTGTAGAACGCAGCCCGGGTCTCGTAGGCGCGGCGCTCCATTTCCGCCACCTCCCGGTCGAGCGCAACCTGCTGCTCCTCGCGGATTGCAGCGGCATGCTCGCGCTTGGCGTGGGCGAGACCGACGTACTCCCCCGTTGTGGGGGGTCTCCCTCGGCCACGTTGGGCCGGCTTCTTAGGACCCTCCTCAGACGAGTCAGAGAGAGCCTCCGACTGTTTGCCCCCCTTCGATGTTTTGGGGGGACGTTTTCTCTTCAGCGAGCCAGTGAGCGTGTCGACGCTGATGGTGCTGGCGTCTGACAATTCACTGCACTGGTCTTCTTTTTGTCCTCGCTTTGGATAAGGGGAGGTGCGGGCTAGGCCCTTGCTGCGAGCCGACACTGCCGGCGAGCTGGCACGACTCCCCTTTTTCTTCATAAATGAAGCCTTGGGACTTGCGACGGAGTCAACGGCCGATTTCATAGAAACCGCCGATGAATCGGACTCGACGTCGACATCCCGTTCCATCCTTGCTGCAGACACGCTGCGCGATCGCGCGGCGGTTGGCGATGAACTGCCAGCAGCCCTGGACGACCTGAAGGTGAGCTTCAGTCCGCCCGTCTCCACCTCAACTCCGCCCTTCTCGGGCCCAGCCAGAAGGCTGCCGTCCACGTCCTTCCCTTTGGGGTCGGACACTCCACTACTACCCACGACGGACCTGGAATCAGGCTCCGCCGACTTCACCGAAACGTCAGAAAAATTAATTGAACACTTAGACATTAATCCCACGAGTGGAGAGCAAATAACGGTCACCCCGTGCAGTGGCCTCATACACGGGGAACCCTACATACTGTCAAGGACGGGGAAAATGACAGGTTTTAACGAGGTTTCTCTCGGGTTTTAGAGTGTGTCCTTCACGCGGCCGGCCGGTTAAGGCAAGCCCTCGCTCCACCACGGAACCCGCGTACCCCACAACGCCGCGAGTGGGGGTCGTTGCAGGAACCGCAGTGGTTTACGACGATCGGGGGCTGGCGTAGGCCCCCGTTACACCGCTTTCGCGGTGCTCCCCTTTCCCCCCGTTGCGACCTGATAACCCTTAAGGGGCGGCCGTCTTTGTGTAACTCCTCTCCTCAAAGCTGCTCAGAAGGAGCAGCGAGTTGTGCGGCCCAAAGTAGGCACGCACAGGAGTCGCAGGGCCCAGAAGGGGCTCCCGCCTTGCCAGATGTTAGCCGATTGGGCCCAACTTTCTCCGAACGGAGAATGTTGGAACCACTCGTTGCCCAGGATGCACCACGTGGAGGTCATCTGACACGCACCCCAACCTAACCTAACCTAACCTAACCTAACCTAACCTAACCTAACCTAACCTAACCTAACCTAACCTAACCTAACCTAACCTAACCTAACCTAACCTTTTTTTTTTTTTTTTTTTTTTTTTTTTTTTTTTTTTTTTGACCCAGGGGAAGTCATTACGACTACCAGGCCCTTGAAGAGGGCCCGATTATGTGGGACTCGCCCGTCCGCCTTTCCACACCCACTGACAAGGAGAGAAGCCCCAAGTCAGCTGCCAGGAAGAAGTCCCGGCTGGGAGGGCGAGACGGAGGGGGATACCCACTAAACCCCTGGGGGTCACTCAATCCGAACACTAAATAGGGCGACAACCACGGTACACATCCGGTTGGGATTAAAGCCGCGGCTGCCACCCTGCGCCCGTCTACCGACCTACAGCCATCCTCGCACACTTCCTCCCGCGTTTGCACGGGAGACATGTACTGTGACGGCCGCGCGCCAGTATACGGGCGCGTGCTGACATCGCACAGCATGACAATCTATGATTGCGACAAACTAGGCACAGAGTGCACCACTTTCGAAAACGCCCTTACCGCCACTACCGAGGGGGCCGGTATGTGGCGGACAAGGGCGCCTTCCACTTCCCTTCCCCCCAAACGACAACTCCGTTAAGGGGCTGTGACCTGCTGGACCAGGACAGAACCCGGCACTAGCGGCCCTCCCTTTCTCATTCAGGCGGCTGCCCTGACAACCTGGCAGACCGCCTACTCCTTCTGGGCAGGGTAGAGGAAGCACCGCGCCCGATGTTTCCATCACGCTCACACTCCCCCTCCTCCCTGTCCTCCCTCAAACTCTCTCGCTCCCTCACCACCTCCGCCGCCTCCACACCCGGGACCCTCCCGGCACCCTTTCCAGAGGAAGAGGCGCTTGGGGGGGCATCAGGGACAGGGGGTAGCGGGAGGGGAAGCTTTGTGAGCAACACCGTAGGCACTCTCCTCAGTGGCAGCTCTTCAGCTGCCTCCATCCTTTCCGGTTCCGTTACGACAGGCCTCTCCTGCTCTTCCGGATCCCTCATCTTTGTAGCAGGAGGACGGCACTCTCTGCTACCCATAACGTGCCCGTGGGGCAACGCCGCTTCGGCGCACACCAGGCAATGTGGCGGCTTGGTGCAGGCTCCCACCTGGTGGCCAGACGCGCCACAGCGGAAGCAGCACCCCGTCCTGTCCGCAGACGAGGGGCACATTGGCCGCGTATGGCCCAGTCCCATGCACCTAAAACAGCGCATGGGTCTGGGTCCGATGGCCTCCACCTTAGCCATGCTCCAACCAAGCCGGAGTCCCTCCGTCCCCACTATCTTCCTCGCTGCCGTCATGGGACACTGCACCCGCACCGATGCAGTTCTATCGGGGCCCGGTCGAAAGCCTCCAACCTTAACCTTGCCCTCGAGGCAACACCCCTGTGCCGACACAGCGGTGACCACCATCTCCGACGTGACGTAGTTGTCAAAGTCGTAGAGGCGGATATCCGCCCGCTTCTCTGGACGGACAACTATCGCCACGTCCGACACGACGCCCTCAATCCTTAGCGCCAGCTTGTCGGCGGCCTCTCCGCTGTTGGCACCTGGCACCTCTATTAGTTTGGCCCCGGACTGGGCCGTCTTGATCTTAACGCCTGGGATGCCAAGCTCCTCCAAGCGAATGGCATCCCTGGCTCTGGCTATCGTGTCCGCATAGGACACCCCTAAGGCAACAGCCTCCGGCCTAAGCTGGAGGATTACCGCCGTCGACCTGGGCTGCCTTAGGGTAACCCTTCCTCTTGGTACACCCGGTGGCGTCGATCCCGTATTGAGCACTGTAGGTGCTCCAACCGTCTGAATTGGGCCTCCAGCCCTCCTCCCCCTTCGTCTACGGGCGCCAGTATTCCGCCCCTTAGCCGGAGTAGGGGTCAAAGGAGCCGGAGCAGGCTGAACCCTCGACTGCATCCCTCCTTGATGGAGTACAGTCTTTGCGGAGAGGGCGGGACACTCCTCCGCCTCGCTGCTCGCAGCCACTGAGCTGTACTTCCTCCGTTCGGACATCCCCAAGCTCTCGAGCTTGGCCTCCAGCCCGTTCAGCCGCTTGTGGATACCCTCAACGGCGACATTCAGGGTGCGCTGCATAACTGCTAACGCATCCGTCACATTTTTATTAAAGTCCGTGGCAGGGGGAGAAACGACCTTTGCCTCTGCAAGGCGCCTCCTTTCCTCTGCAGCCTCTCTGGCCTCCTTGTCCTTCAGAGCCTCCCCTTTCCGGATCCTCAGTAGCTCCTTGAGCTTCAAGATCCGATCGCTCAGAACCTGGTTGGCCTCGAGTAAGAGCCGCACTTCCTCCTCTTTCTCATCCTCAAAATCGGTCTGAGAGCTCCTATCCACATTTCCTTTCGGAGCTTCTATTACCTCCACTCTCTGGAGATTCTCCCTCAGGTTCTGGCATACCTGCTCTAAAATAGCCGACATATTGTTACTTGTCTCTATCTGTCTCTGACGCTCCTCCTCCATAACCCTCTCCTCCATCTCTTCCCACGTCATTCCATCATATGGCGAATTCGTGCCCCCCCCAGAAACGGTGGGGCGGCCTGGAACCAGTACCCCGACCTTGGCCGGTGAACCAGTCCCAGGGAGGGATTCTCCCGTCTTACGACGGGTACCCTCCTGGGGTAGTGTTCTTTTGGATTTCGCGCTCATGATGACATCTTATGGGATGTCTCCCAGACAATTTGGTGGGGTTGTCATCCCCCTGGCAATTTAAGGGCTGCCGGTCCCTAATAGGCAACGACGATCACCCATGCGACGCCCACTCGCCAAGGGTGCCCTATATACACACGGAGGGCGGGAGGTATCCGCGGGGTTTTAGCGACTTTTCCTTGTCGGCGCCCAGATGGGCTGCGGGACTGAGCCCAGACCACCACGTACCCAGCTTATGCCAGGGCTGGGGTCGTTGTGGCGGACGGGACAGAACCCGCGGCACTGCAGAACACAACAACAAGGGCTGGCATGACACCCTCGTTACGTCAACTGCGTACGGAAACGCTTGAAGGGCACCCAGAAGGGGCGCCGAACTACCCTGTTCCCCCCCGTATAACGACGCCCAGAAGGGGCGCCGTCAAAACTCCTTCTCAAAGCCGCTCAGAAGGAGCGGCGAGTGTGCGGCCCAGAGTGGACACGCACGTGGAGGTGCAGGGCCCAGAAGGGGCTCCCGCCTGTGTCGGGTTGTTAGCCGGCCAGTCTCACATCAAACTCCTCTCGAGGAGGAGAATGTTGAAGCTGCCCGTTGCCCAGGATGTACCACGAGGAGGTCACCCAACACACACCCCAACCTAACCTAACCTAACCTAACCTAACCTAACCTAACCTAACCTAACCTAACCTAACCTAACCTAACCTAACCTAACCTAACCTAACCTAACCTAACCTAACCTAACCTAACCTAACCTAACCTAACCTAACCTAACCTAACCTAACCTAACCTAACCTAACCTAACCTAACCTAACCTAACCTAACCTAACCTAACCTAACCTAACCTAACCTAACCTAACCTAACCTAACCTAACCTAACCTAACCTAACCTAACCTAACCTAACCTAACCTAACCTAACCTTTTTTTTTTTTTTTTTGTTGCGAAGTGGAAAACCTGCAAACAGGCGCATCAGCGGGCATGAGGGGTCCCGCTGGCTGTCCGAGGATGGCCTAGACTCTGTTCCAGGGCCGAAGCCCTAGAGAAAGCGAGTCTAGACCGACTCGGTAAAAACCACTCCGATGTCCTCTCGTCACCTTGGCACCAGCAAACCGGCGATCATCGCGTCGTCCTCATCTGAGGAGGACGCATCGAACGCCGGCGTGGTGGAGCCTGACGAGGTCATGGGAACCCTTTCGGACACTTCCACAACCCCGTCGGTGACTGCTCGCCCTGTTGAAGGGCGAGCCCCTCTTCCGCCCCTGATTGGGGCGGGTGACCGCCCTCGAAAACGATGGGCGGACACGCTTGACCCGTCATTTGGTGAGACGGGTCGCCGACGCGCCGGGACATACGGGGCGTCGGCCCTCAGTGGGGACCTGTGCAATGCACGGTCGGAGCCCCCCCTAGGGCTCGGACCGCGCTGGTTTCCCACTGGATGGAGAAGGCGTTGGTACTGCCGCCTTCTCCGCAGGAGGCGTCTGCGGCGGCACGGTTCTGCCAGGGGGTCATCCTCCCTGGCCCGTTCCGCCTCCTCCTTCAGCGTCATGACGTCGACGCAGAAGGAGTTGACCGCCTCCCACGACCCCTCGCTACCGAGCATGGACAGAACCACGGTCGGCAGGGAGAGGTCCGCGCCAATCACAGTGACCAATGCGGAGCGCTGGACATCAAACGCAGAGCACACCGTTAGGGTGTGTTGCGCCGTGTCCTCCGCTGCCCCGCAATGGTGGCACTGTGGGGTCGGCTCTCTTCCGATCCGGTGCAGATAGCGTCCGAACGAACCATGTCCGGACAGCACCTGCACCAGATGGTACGTGAGCGACCCATGGCGCCGCTCCGCCCATGCTTGGAGGACGGGGCGTAGAGCCTCCAGGCTACGCGTTTGCGTAGCCGAGGCCCCTTCGTCCAGGTCCTCGGACCATAGGCGGAACATTTCCTCTCGTGCTCCCTCGAGAGCAGAGCGCCTCTCTTGGGGGGCCAGGCGATTGCCACTGGCCCTCTCCTCCGCTCGCTGCCGGTATGCCGCAGCGAGCACCTCCGCCACCAGCTCCCACGGGGGCGTCCCCGCGAGAGCGCACGCCACTTTCCGGGACACCGTTCGGTAGCCCCGGATCGCCCGCAGCGCCATTGCGCGCTGGGCCCGCTGGAGAGAGGCGATGGCGTGTGGGCTCAAACAATCAGCCCACACTGGTGCCCCATACAGCGCCATGGAGCGCACGATGCCACCGTAGAGTCGGCGGCACGCCACGCTCGGGCCCCCCACATTGGGCAAGAGGCGCCCGAGGGCATCTGCTGCTCCTAGCAGCCGGGGCTCGAGGATCTTAAAGTGTTCCTCAAAGCCCCACCGCCCGTCAATCACAAGCCCCAAATATTTCATCTGGGGCTTGAGATCGACCCTTGCGCCCTCCACAACGATCGACGCACCTGCTGACGGCCGTCTCCGAGGCCCATGGAACACCATGACCTCGGTCTTGTGGAGAGCCACCTCCAAGCCCAACGTCCGTATCCGCCGCACGATATGGCTAACGAACACGGACGCCAGGCGCTGGACATCCTCCAGCCGCGTCCCCCGGACGGTGACGAGCGTGTCGTCGGCGTAACAGAACGACCGCACCATCGGGGGGAGGCCACACCGAAGGACGTAGTCGTAACCGACGTTCCACAACAGGGGGCCGAGAACCGACCCCTGTGGAACGCCGCGGGACACCCTGTGACGGCCAAGCTCACCGCCACGTCCCACGTACGCTACGTCCCGGTCCCTCAAATAGTCCCCCACTATTCGGCGCAGATATGAAGGCATTTGATGATAGTGAAGCGCCTCCATGATGACGCCGAAGGGGAGACTATTAAAAGCATTGGCGATATCCAAGGACACCGCCAAAACTAACTCCCGTCTCTCGACGGACTCCTCTACCAGAGCCCGGAGGTCGGACAGGGCGTCGATCGTCGACCGCCCCGTCCGGAAACCATATTGGGCCTCGGAGAGGTCGGGGCCCGTTCCCCCTCCCAGCTGCTGGACTATTCGGGAGGCGATGATTTTTTCAAACACCTTCCCGATTTCGTCCAGCAGCACTATTGGGCGGTACGCCGAGGGGTCGTCGGACGGGCGACCCTCTTTGCGCAGCAGGCATAGCGCTCCCTCCTTCCAAACTTTGGGAAACTGTGCAAAACGGAGACTGGCGTCACACAGTTCCCTCGCCCTGACCTCAAGATGTTGGAGGGCCAGGTCCAGCACCCTCTTCGGAACACCGTCTGGTCCTGGAGCCGTCTTACGCCCTTTAAGACGGGCAACGGCGTCAGCCCACTCGTCATCCACAATAGGAGGGGGAACACTCTCATCCTCCTCATCAGGAGACGGCGGGGCCATCCGAGGGGGAGTAAAACCCTCCTCGGCCGGGGGAAACAGCCCTTCGACGACCGACCCAAGGAGGTCGGGATCCATTGTCTCCGTGAGGGGCGCGCCGCGCGCTCTGAGCTGGTTGCGTGCCAGCTTATACGGCCGCCCCCACGGATCCCGGTCCAGACCCTGCAACTGCTCCTCTCTGGACGCCTCTTTCGAGGAGGCGATCGCAGTGTGCAGGGTCTTCTTCGACTGTCGGTACAGCTCGTACAGTCGGTCCTCCTCCGGCCGGTCCCTCACGCGGCGCCGGCGGGCTCTGGTGTAGGCCCGTCTATGGACGCTACAGTCCTCCCTTTTGGCTGCGATGTCCTGGGACCACCAATGGACTTCGCGGCGGTCCCGCGGAGGCTGCGCCCTAGGCATGGAAGCCTCGCACACCTCCGTCAAAGCGGCGCGGAGACGGCGAGCTGACTCATTGATGTCCGGACCGGACATCGGACTTGAGAGCCAACCCTCGAAAATCGCCGTCTCCTCTGCCAGTTCCGGTTTGAGCCGACTGAGCGCCCAACGAGGAGGCCGGCCTCGGTTCGTGGGCGGTGTAGCCCGCTGGTGCGGGGTGGAGCTCTCGAACCGGATGTAGCGATGGTCCGAGAGACTCTCCACATCCTGCACTACCCTCCAGCCGCTAATTGTACGAGCGAGGGCTGGGGTGGCGAACGACACGTCCACCACCGAGCCACCGTTGTGCCGCACGCATGTGTGGACTGCGCCCCTGTTCAGAAGCGACAGCCCAGCGGCAGCTGCCCACAACTCGACAGCCTGGCCCCGTGCGTCGGTCGCTGGATTTCCCCAGACAACCGACTTTGCGTTCAGGTCTCCGAGGACGAGAACCTGACGCGGGGCCGCCCTTCTGATGGCTACGCCGACGACGCCAAGGAAAGAATTGAAGTCGGCGAGCGGTCTGTTTGGGGAGAAATAGGTCGAGAAGATAACCATATCCTCCCAAACGACCGCCGCGTACCCAGCACCCCCGCTCATAAATTGAGGGGGGTGCGTAATCTGGGGCCGCGCGTACCATCACGGCGGCAGAGTCGCTTGTGTCCCCGACCCAGTTGGGCTGGTTGGGGACGAAGTACGGCTCTGACACCGCCGCCACGTCTACTGACCACTCCGCTAGGCTCTGGTGTAGCAAGTCCTGAGCCCTAGCGGTGTTGTTCAGGTTAACCTGAAGGAAGTTGATATGAGGTCGTCCTGACATTACTCGACCGTCATATCAACCTCCTGTTGCCCCGTTTGGGGCGCCGTCTGTGTGGAAGGGGCGGCCTGGCGGGCAGGGCGCGCCGGCAACTTCCCCTTGGCCAGAGGGGGCTTACAACTACGCCCCCCCATGACATGATTTGCCGGCCGACGCACGGCGGCACACACGGCACAATGGGGCTGCGCGCTACATTCGTAGCCCTTGTGTCCCGCCTTACCGCACCGGAAGCATAGTTCGCTCCGGTCGGTGTTCGAGGGGCAGCAAGCCCTCGCATGCCCCACCTGCATGCATCGGAAGCACCGGGCAGAACGGGCTTCCAACGCCTGGACGCTGGCCGCGCTGAAGCATATTAGTAGCCGGCCAGCGTCAACGACCTTTTTAGCAGCGGCCACCGGGCACGACACAACCGTCGTACCCAAACCACCGGGGCCGTCCCGGATGGGACGCACCTTGACCTCTGTGACGCCACATCCGCCCTTGGCCGCGATAGTTGCGGCGAGGTGCGTCTCCGTCACGGACTCGTCTAGCCCGCCTACCCTGATTTCCGCGGACTTCGTGGGCCGGACGACCGTGGCTATGTCCACGAGGGCCTCTCTCATCTTTTCCGCCAAGCGGTCCGCCTTCTCGCTGGATTCAGCGCCGGAAATCTCGATGATTTTGGACCCAGCGACAGTGTTGCGGCACCGACGGTTAGGGATATCCATCCCGTCGATGTCAACTAGGTCCCGGGCCCGAATCAACGCGTCGGCATATGTGACCCCCTTTTCGGCCGCTTCGGGAGTCAAGGTCACCACGACAGCTGCCGACCTTGGCGCAACAAACTTGGCTTTCTTTCGGCCGGTTGCGCGAGCCTTTCTGGCAGGAGCAGCGGACGGGGCCGAGATGTTCTTAGGCTCCCGCCTAGGCGCTCTCTGCTTCTTGGCCGCCGCCGAATATGTTTGACGGGGCGGGGCCTGCTCCGGAAGGGCGGATGTTTTGCCCTTCTTTTGCCTCTTGCGACGCTTTTTACGCGTCTCCTGCGTCGACCATTCCGGGTCCGCCTCAACTGGGGCCTCGACCGGGGGAGGCGCTTTTACAGCTGCACCCTGGGAGGTGGTCGGGACGACCGCTGGAGGTCCAGCCTTCTTGGCCCGCTTCGGTGGGGGATCGGGCTTTTTGCCCGCCATCTTGCCCTTGGCCGACTTGGCCGGCTTGGTCTGCCCTTTAGGAGCAGGGGGCGTTGGAGCTGCTGCGGCTTTGCGGTCCGCCGCGAGTGGCGGTCGCAGGCTTTTGGCCGGCAGCAGGCGATCCTCAAGACCCTCCAGGCGAGCATTCAGCATGGCCCCGAAAGTTCGGGCCAGCCTTGCTTCAAACGCCTGGAGGGCGTCCGGCTCCTCGTAGGCGGCCTTGGTTTTGCCGCGGCCAGTTTTCTCCTGTACGATGACAGTCGGCGGGAGAGGCCTTGGAGGAGGGCAATCCGTCTCCATTGACTCCAGTGAGGGCAGAACCTCAGGGAGAGTGGGGGGAGGGGAGATGCACTTCCTCCCACCCTTAAGGTTCCTCACCTCCGCAGACAAAGCTGCTACACTCTTCGTGAGGTCTGCCAGCTGCTGCTGCAGCCTCACGTTTTCTGCCTTTAATATGCGGGTGTCCTCTGAGATGTTTTTTGAGGACACCTCGTGGAAACAGTCCATGATAGACTGCGCCGCTTTCTTCAACGCCTTCTGGAAGGGGCCCTGGAGGTGCGAGGACTTTTTAGCCACCTCCACTATGACCGCACAGTCCGCCTTCACCACCTCCTCGATGTCGAGTGTGGTCTTTAGATCTGGATCTGTGGGTGTAGGGGCCTCACCTTCCGATCTACTAGCGTAGAACGCCGCCCTGGTCTCGTAGGCTCTGCGCTCCATTTCTGCTACTTCCCGGTCGAGCGCGACCTGCTGTTCCTCGCGCATTGCAGCGGCATTCTCGCGCTTGGCCTGGGCGAGACCAACGTACTCTCCTGTCGTAGGGGGTCTCCCTCGACCACGTTGGGCCGGCTTTTTCGGATCTTCCTCAGACGAGTCCGACTCCGACTGTTTGCCCCCCTTAGATTTTTTCGGGGGGCGCTTCCTCTTCAACGAACCAGTGAGCGTGTCAACGCTGATGGAACTGTCGTCAGACACATCGCTGCACTGGTCGTTATTCTGTCCTCTCTTGGGATAAGGGGAGGTGCGGGCTAGGCCCTTGCTACGAGTCGACATTGCCGGCGAGCTGGCACGACTCCCCTTTTCCTTCATATACAAAGATTTAGGACTTGCGACGGAGTCAACGGCCGATCTCATAGAGACCGTCGATGAATCGGACCCGACGTCGACGTCCTTTTCACTCCTTGTTGCAGACACGCTGCGCGATCGCGTGGCGGACGGCGACGAACTGCCTGCAACTCTGGACGAACCGAAGGTGAGCCTCAGTCCGCCCGTCTCCAACTCAACTGCGCCCTTCTCGGGCCTTCCAACCACGTCCTTCCCTTTGGGGTCGGACACACCAACACCACCAACACCACCCACGACGGATCTGGTACCAGACTCCGCCGACTTCTCCGAAACGTCTTTTAAAAATTTATTATTCAACTGTGACATTAATCCCACGAGTAGAGAACATCTAAATTTCACCCCGTGCAGTGGCCTCATACACGGGGGACCCTACATACTGTCAAAGGCGGGGAAAAATGACAGGTTTTAACGAGGTTTCTCTCGGGTTTTAGAGTGTGTCCTTCACGCGGCCGGCCGGTTAAGGCAAGCCCTCGCTCCACCACGGAACCCGCGTACCCCACAACGCCGCGAGTGGGGGTCGTTGCAGGAACCGCAGTGGTTTACGACGATCGGGGGCTGGCGTAGGCCCCCGTTACACCGCTTTCGCGGTGTTCCCCTTTCCCCCCGTTGCGACCTGATAACCCTTAAGGGGCGGCCGTCTTTGTGTAACTCCTCTCCTCAAAGCTGCTCAGAAGGAGCAGCGAGTTGTGCGGCCCAAAGTAGGCACGCACAGGAGTCGCAGGGCCCAGAAGGGGCTCCCGCCTTGCCAGATGTTAGCCGATTGGGCCCAACTTTCTCCGAACGGAGAATGTTGGAACCACTCGTTGCCCAGGATGCACCACGTGGAGGTCATCTGACACGCACCCCTAACCTAACCTAACCTAACCTAACCTAACCTAACCTAACCTAACCTAACCTAACCTAACCTAACCTAACCTAACCTAACCTAACCTTTTTTTTTTTTTTTTTTTTTTTTTTTTTTTTTTTTTTTTTTTTGACCCAGGGGAAGTCGTTACGACTACCGGACCTTGAAGAGGCACCCGATTATGTGAGACTCGCCCGTCCGCCTTTCCACACCCACTGACAAGGAGAGAGGCTCCAAGTCAGCTGCCAGGAAGAAGTCCCGGCTGGGAGGGCGAGACGGAGGGGAATACTCACTAAACCCCTGGGGGACCAAACCGAAGCATAAGGCTGAAGTGGCAGTCACGGGACCTGATCCACTGGGGAATTGACCACGCGAGAGCCACCCCGTCACCCATGTGCCAACCTATAACCGCAAGCGGTTACGCGCCAGCACACGGGCAACTACGCGCACGGCACGACAGAACACAACACACCCACCCTCTTGTGGGCATGCAGACACAACAATCCTTAACCTACGTAGGGTACCAACCTATTTAATATCTAATTACATCTATTTAGCCTAATTATAGACAAACAAACAATCAACCGGTACGGAACCCTTCCATGCTCACTCCGAACATCAGGAAGACATCCACCAGTCAGCCATCCTTTTGTTCATCGTCGCTTGCATGTAGAGTCACCGTATCGGTTCCACAAAGACACACGACTACAAGGGACAACACAACTTGTCGTCCATCGGACCCGGGGCATTTGGGGTGGTATGATTATATACCCATGCCAATGCCCCTCCTACGCACTTGCTTTGACAAGCACCTTCTATGTTTGCCTTCGTGGAGACATAGTCTCCCCAATCCCTACAAACTAATACACATACTTATACACTATTCTTCTTAATTTAATATACACATTTGTGTATATATACCTAAACCTACGACACGTTAACAAACACTACACCTTTAATCCTAACTAACCTAATCCTATCCCTGCTAGCAGGTCATCGGGCCATCGCAGCGCGCCAGGTCAGAACCTGACTTGCGCCGGACGGCCCGGCGTCACCCTAAGGTGGGTACAGGTCGGCGTACCTCCGTCGCCGCCTCCCTGTTCGTCTCCTCCTTATTGGTGCGGCGTTTGCGGACTCCTCCCGGACGCGTTCAGCCTCCTCCTTGAGGCTTATGCACTCCGCGGCGAAGCCCGCCACCGCCGCCCAGTTGTTCTCCCCTTCCACCATTGCGGCGACTACGTCTGGCAGAGCCAGAGTGCCCCTCGCACCCAGCGACAACTCCAGCGTACGCCTCTGTGACGCGAAGGCACTGCACACCTCGAGGGTATGCTGTGCGGTGTCTTCATCGTCCCCACATTGGTGGCAAATTGGGGATTCCTCCCTTCCAATCCGGTACAGATACTTACCGAAGCACCCGTGCCCGGTAAGTATCTGTGTCAGGCGATAGGACATCCCCCCATGGGGTCTGTCGATCCACCTTTGGAGGACTGGGCGAATCGCCTCGACAGTGCGGGCTCCGGCCTGTGGGGTTGTCAGCATCTCCTCCCACTGCCACACCGCCATGTCGTAGGCTTCGCGCCTTGCCCCCTCCACTTCCGCTTGCGCGGGCCTCTCCCCTCTTGCCCTCCATTCCACGCGGAGCTCGTAGACCTCGGTTAACACCTTGGCCTCGAGCTCCCATGGCAGCATGCCCGCTAGGGCCGTGCTCGCCGCAAATGACACTGTCCTGTAGCCCCGGATGGCTCGGATAGCCGCTACCCTCTGCGGTCTCCGCAGGCAGGCGACGTTTCTCCGAGATAGGGCGTCCGACCAAACCGGGGCCCCGTACAGTGCCATACTCCTTAATATCCCGGCGTATAGCCTGCGACAGCTATCGCCGGGTCCGCCCACATTGGGCAGCAGCCTGGACAAAGCCATAGCCGCTCCGACCACCCTCGGAGCGAGCTTGGCGAAATGGGCCTCAAAAGTCCACCGACTGTCCAGGGTGAGTCCCAAATACTTGATCTGGGACCCGACCCTGATGGGGACTCCGTCCACCCGAACATGGGAATTACTGGGGGGCCTGCCCCGAGGACCATGGAAGAGGATGGCCTCGGTTTTCGGCAGCGCCACCTCCAAACCCAACAGCCGAATCCGTGTTACAGTCAATGTTGCGGCCGCAGCCGCTCTGCGAGACGCTTCCTCGTAGTTCCGGCCCCTTGCCGTGACTAACGTGTCGTCAGCATAGCAAATTATGCTGGTTCTGGGAAGTAATGTCCCCCTCAGCACCCAATTATATCCTAGATTCCACAGGAGTGGCCCGAGGACCGACCCCTGCGGAACGCCGCACACCATGCTATGCGCACGAATCTGCGCACCCCCTGGCTCCAGAAAGAGCACCGACCTGTTGTTTAGGTAGTCCAAGAGCACCCGCCGAATGTACCAGGGCACTCTATGGAACCTCAAGGACTCTATGATGGCACTGAAGGGAAGGGTGTTGAATGCATTAGCGATGTCCAAGGACACCGCTAACACCCTTTCCCCTCTTGCAACAGCCTCTTCTGTTATTCTCCTGAGTGCTAGAATTGCGTCTACAGTAGACTTCCCACGACGGAAGCCGTACTGAGACGTTTCTATGTCTGGGCCCTCGCCGCCCAAATGCTCGACGATGCGGGACGCTATCACCCTCTCAAACAGCTTCCCCGCCTCGTCGAGCAAGACGATTGGGCGAAAAGCCGATGGAGAGTCCGGTTGGCGTCCTTCCTTCCTTAAAAGACAGAGTCTCCCCTCTTTCCAAATGAGGGGGAACCTTCCCTGCACAAGACAGGCGTCCAGCAACTCTCTAAGCCTCAGTCCCATGTGGTCCAGGGCCAGGGCCAGAACCCGGCCATGCACCCCATCCGGGCCCGGCGCTTTCTTCTTTGTACGAAGGCGGTCAATAGCCACTTCCAACTCTTCGTCCGTGACCCGCGGGATAGACTGCGGGTCCCCCTCCGCATCGTGCTCCGGGGCAACGAAGGGAGCCACCTCAAACACCCGATTCGGGAACAAGGCCTCCACAATTCGGGTCAGGAGCTCCGGCTGGAACGACTCGGTGGGAGGCGCCGAGTTCCGCATCCGATTCCGGACTGAGCGGTAGGGGCGCCCCCACGGGTCCCTATCCAAATCGGCCAGGAACTCCTCCCATGCCTGTGCCTTTGCCCGCAGAATCTCCACCTTCAGTTCCCATCGAGCTAGATTGAGGCGGCTGTAAAGCTCCTCCTCTTCTTCCGGCGTGTGTCGCCGCCGACGGCACCTCTGGTACAGCCGTCTTGCATACGTACAAGCGGCGCGGAGGTTGGCTATCTCGGCCGACCACCAGTACACGGCTCGCTGTTGAGGACGGTCTCCGACGCGGGGCATCGCGGCGTCGCAGATCCTCGTAAGCGATCTCCGGAAGTTGACGGCCCTAGTGTCAACGTCCATGCCTTCGTGTGGTGGCGGCAGCCAGCCCTCCATCATCGCCGCTTCCGTTGCGGCTTCCCTGTTGAGGTGCGTCAGCGCCCAGCGCTTAAAACGCGCTGTACGGACTCCCTGTCGGGGGGTAAGGTCAGCTATTGGGGTGCCGGACACTTCGATCGACACATACAGGTGGTCGCTCAAAGTGTCATGGTCCAGCACCTTCCAATTTGTGATACGCGAGGCTATGGAGGGGGTCGCAAACGAGACGTCTACGATGGACTCCCCCTGCCACCTCACGCATGTGCTGACATTCCCCCTGTTTAACAGAACCAAGCCAGCCTCAACAATGAAGTCCTCCACGACCTCTCCCCTGTTGGTGGTCACAGGGCAGCCCCAGGACCTAGACTTGGCGTTCAGATCGCCGGCCACGATGATCTGCAGCGGAGCCAGCCTGCGAACGACGCCTTGGATCCTACCGACGTACTCAACAAAATCTCTGCGACTGCGGTTTGGCGAGAAATACAGCCCCACGAGTGCGATTTCCCCCCATGAAACGGCTACGTATCCCACGCCCCGCTCCCGCAGAGAAATTGGGGCCAAGATGGAGTTGGCCGGAGTAGTGATGACGACTGTCTCGTCGGTAGACCCTATCCAATTTGTCCTCGCTGGAATGCAATAGGGCTCCGCCGCAATGGCCACATCAGCGCCGATCTCCGCCATCTGGTGGACCATTAGGTCCTGGGCGTTGGCGGCGTTGTTGAGGTTCGCCTGGAGGATCTTCCTATGTCGTACTGGCATTTGGTCCCGTTACGGTGTCCGCTGTATCCATGGGCGCACTTTGCCCTGCCGCTGTTGGGGTGGCCCTTGTCCAGGGGGCCAGTCTCGGCTTCGTAATTGGAGGCCTACAAGTTCTTCCACCCAGGTAGTGTTCGTGCGGAAGTTTCGCCTCTGCGCACACCACGCAGTACGGCTTCTCCTTCGTACAGGTGCCGGCTTGGTGACCTGGCGCGCTGCATCGGAAACACAGCGCGTTACGGTCCACCTTGGAGTCACACGTATATTTCGTGTGACCCGTTCCGTAGCACCTGTAACATCTCACTGGGAGATTTTCCAGTGCCACTACCTGCGCGTACGCCCATCCGACAGCTATCCGACCCTCGTCCACCAGGGTTTTCGCTTGCGCGACTGGGAGCCGGACTAGTATCGAGTTGGAGCCCCACGGCCCGACTCTGATTTCCCCCAGCGAGATTTTGTCCGGGGTCAATCCGGTCTTTTCCGTAAGGGCCGCCATCACTCGTTCCGGATTGACCGGGTCATTAAGCCCAACAAGGCGTAGTTCTGCCTTCTTATACGGCCTGCCCACGTCTGCCTCCTCCGAGAGTACCTCCCGTAGTCTGGCCGCAAACGCGTCGGCTTTGGGTCCGCTGGTCGTGCCTGGGATTTCGAGCTTGCGCCCGCCCGCCGCCGTATTCCGCATTCTCACCGCCTCCAAGCCGAACTCCTGCAGCTTGATGGCGCCAATCGCCTTTTCCATGACGGACGCGTATGTGGCGCCATTGGCCAGGGCATCCGGCTTGATTGTGATTGTCACGACCGACGAGCGTGGGGGCACAAGCTTGACCTCATTCCTTGCTGGGACAGAACCCTTCGGACCTGACGCATTTGGTGCATTGGCACCCGTCCTGGTTGCCTGGGCAGCCGCAGCAGCAGCTTTCATCGCCTTCTTTTGGGCCTTCTTGGATAGCTGCTCCCTCCATCCGACCGCTGGCGTGCTCGACGCCGCAGCCAGAGCAGGGGAAGCCGATCGTGCCGGAGGCGTCACCTTCGCGTTGGGCGCCCCTTGGGGCAGCGGCGGAGGATTTTCCCACACAGGCACGCGCCTTTGCACAACCCTTGCCGGAACCGGCGCCTTGGAGGGCCCAGCAGCTGCACTGGCGTAACTGGCCTCTGCCCTTCTTAGGTCGTGAGCCAGCGGCGGCCTCATGGAGGGCTCGGGCGGGAGCTTCTTCGCTAGCTCGTCGATGCGATTGTTCAGCATGCCCCCCAGAGACCTGAACATATCGGCCTTGAAGGCCTCCAACCTATCATCCAGGGAGATGGCCACCTCCTTATGGACCTGCTTTTGCACGTCCGTGCCCCTCCGGGTCGACCTTTGCCCCTGCTGGTTCTCCTTGATGGCCTGGATTTCTACCCGCAAGTCTTCCACATTGCGGCGTAACCTCTCGTTTTCCGCTCGGAGATTTTTAATCTCCTCGGGCGCCGACATCTCTTTGAGAGAGTTTACGCACGCAAGTGCAGCTTTAACCCCGGCGTAGATGTCTTTTTGGACTACTCCATTTAAGTTGCTGGATTTGGCCGCGTTTGTGTACACCTTCAGAAGGTTATCGCGGGCAGTCTCCAGCAACTCCCCCTTGGTCTTCTCCCTCATCTGGAGATTCAGGGTCGCTAGGTCCTTGTCCTTCATGAGCTTGGTCACCTTGTCGTTCTTAAGGAACTTCTCGGCGACCGAGCTTTGGGGAGCAGATATCTCCATGTCTAGCTCCACATCCTCCTCTCCGTCCGATCCGTCCAACAACTCGCTTCTTTTGGCCGCAGCCACACCAGTAGAGGTGCCAGACTTCCCCCCTCGCTTGCTCCCTTTACCGGGCCTTACCGCGACCTTCTTCTTCATCCTCTCCCTTTCCTCTCTTTCCTCGTCCGACCCAGTAGTGGCTGTACCGAAGGTACGCTTCCGGCATTCCTCACGGCATCCTTCCACTATCTCCTGCACTCCAGGAACTGACTCCACAACTGTCTTGAGAGGAGATTCTGAGCATTCCGACTCACTCTCAGACAAGTTCGGCTCTCTACCCAACTCCAATCCCTCCAGGGACATTTCCTATAACCAGTTGGGCGAAGGAGCGCCCAACTGATTTTTTGGAACCCTCTGGGGGTTTGTAGCCAGTATCTGGGGTTTCTGGTGTTACCCCAAACAAGAAAATTCCTAACCTAAAAACTATCTAAAAACACTATACTAGAGGTACCCTACACTAATTTTGGGGTGTTCTACCACCCCTGAAAACCTTAAGATTAGTTAATTTAGTTTACCTAATTACTAATTTTTCAACTTAAAATATGTAAACAAAGACTTAGAAAAATTTTGTACGAAAAAAGTCCACCTAAGCTGTCCTATTTTTCATACAAAACTTTAGAATTTTTCAAAATTCACAACTTAGCTAGTCGGGTTAGGTTAGATCAACTTTGCCAGAGTTAGATCCCCACTTCCCGACACCGCCTCAAAAAAGGAGATACGTCGGCCGGCGCGGTCGGAACCGGCCTACGGATTTCCAAAAACAGCACAACAAAAAAGCCAAAAAACAATTTTTTGAAAAATAAAAAATGAAAAAAGTCAGGCGAAATCTGCCGATTTGCCGACTTTTGGGAAAAAAATTAAAACTACAAAACTACTAGCTAGATTAACCTAAAACCTAGCCTACACGATTTCTAAGGAGTCCTACTAAGCGTAGGAACCCTAAAAAACAGTCCCTTAATCTGTCAAAGTTTCTAGATTTTTCACTTTGAAGTTTGTAAACAAACCCAAATTTCAATTTTCCACGAATTTGGCCGAATTCCGCGGGTTTAAAATGTTTTTCTAGAAACTTTGACGATTTCGGAACAAGACTTCCACTAATTGAAAAAATCTGGAATAAATCCAGGGGGTGACCGATGGGGGGGTCTCCCTTAGGGGATAAGGCCCTTCCCCTTTTTCCAAAACCCCCTGGAGAAATTTCGATTCCAAAAATTTTTTCAAAAAAGTGTCTACTTTGACGACCTTCTAGTCAAATTATCGTATAATTTGCATCTAAATTGACAATTTTCGAAAAGTGTTTTCAATTTTTTTTCCGAAAACCACTAAACGAAGCTGCCGTAACCTTCTACATTTAGATGAAAACCATAGAAATCTAGGGGGAATAAAAACCTCAGAGCGCTACTACAATTCCTGCTACCCAAAAAGTTGTTAACCTAACCTAAAGAGGGTCTCAACCTAACCTAACCTAACCTAACCTAACCTAACCTAACCTAACCTAACCTAACCTAACCTAACCTAACCTAACCTAACCTAACCTAACCTAACCTAACCTAACCTAACCTAACCTAACCTAACCTAACCTAACCTTTTTTTTTTTTTTTTTTGTTTCGAAGTGGAAAACCTGCAAACAGGCGCATCAGCGGGCATGAGGGGTCCCGCTGGCTGTCCGAGGATGGCCTAGACTCTGTTCCAGGGCCAAAGCCCTAGAGAAAGCGAGTCTAGACCGACTCGGTAAAAACCACTCCGATGTCCTCTCGTCACCTTGGCACCAGCAAACCGGCGATCATCGCGTCGTCCTCATCTGAGGAGGACGCATCGAACGCCAGCATGGTGGAGCCTGACGAGGTCATGGGAACCCTTTCGGACACTTCCACAACCCCGTCGGTGACTGCTCGCCCTGTTGATGGGCGAGCCCCTCTGCCGCCCCTAATTGGGGCGGGTGACCGCCCTCGAAAACGATGGGCGGACACGCTTGACCCGTCATTTAGTGAGACGGGTCGCCGACGCGCCGGGACATGCGGGGCGTCGGCCCTCAGTGGGGACCTGTGCAATGCACGGTCGAAGCCCCCCCTAGGGCTTGGACCGCGCTGGTTTCCCACTGGATGGAGAAGGCGTTGGTACTGCCGCCTTCTCCGCAGGAGGCGTCTGCGGCGGCACGGTTCTGCCAGGGGGTCATCCTCCCTGGCCCGTTCCGCCTCCTCCTTCAGCGTCATGACGTCGACGCAGAAGGAGTTGACCGCCTCCCAGGACCCCTCGCTACCGAGCATGGACAGAACCACGTTCGGCAGGGAGAGGTCCGCGCCAATCACAGTGACCAATGCGGAGCGCTGGACATCGAACGCAGAGCACACCATTAGGGTGTGTTGCGCCGTGTCCTCCGCTGCCCCGCAATGGTGGCACTGTGGGGTCGGCTCTCTTCCGATCCGGTGCAGATAGCGTCCGAACGAACCATGTCCGGACAGCACCTGCACCAGATGGTACGTGAGCGACCCATGGCGCCGCTCCGCCCATGCTTGGAGGACGGGGCGTAGGGCCTCCAGACTACGCGTTTGCGTAGCCGAGGCCCCTTCGCCCAGGTCCTCGGACCATAGGCGGAACATTTCCTCTCGTGCTCCCTCAAGAGCAGAGCGCCTCTCTTGGGGGGCCAGGCGATTGCCACTGGCCCTCTCTTCTGCTCGCTGCCGGTATGCCGCAGCGAGCACCTCCGCCACCAGCTCCCACGGGGGCGTCCCCGCGAGAGCGCACGCCACTTTCCGGGACACCGTTCGGTAGCCCCGGATCGCCCGCAGCGCCATTGCGCGCTGGGCCCGCTGAAGAGAGGCGACGGCGTGTGGGCTCAAGCAATCAGCCCACACCGGCGCCCCGTACAATGCCATAGAGCGCACGATGCCGCCGTAGAGTCGGCGGCACGCCACGCTCGGGCCCCCCACATTGGGCAAGAGACGCCCGAGGGCATCAGCTGCTCCCAGCAGCCGGGGCTCAAGGAGTCGGAAATGCTCCTCGAAACCCCACCGCCCATCAATCACCAGCCCCAGATATTTCATCTGGGGCTTCAGACCGACCCTCTCACCCTCCACAACGATCGACGCACCCGTTGACGGCCGTCTCCGAGGCCCATGAAACACCATGGCCTCGGTCTTGTGGAGGGCCACCTCTAGGCCCAACGTCCGTATCCGCCGCACGATATGGCTGACGAACACGGACGCCAGGCGCTGGACATCCTCCAGCCGCGTCCCCCGGACGGTGACGAGCGTGTCGTCTGCGTAGCAGAACGACCGCACCATTGGGGGGAGGCCACACCGGAGGACGTAATCGTAACCGACGTTCCACAACAGGGGGCCGAGAACCGACCCCTGTGGAACGCCGCGGGACACCCTGTGACGGCCAAGCTCGCCGTCCCGTCCCACGTACGCTACGTCCCGGTCCCTCAAATAGTCCCCCACTATACGGCGCAGATATGGAGGCATTTGATGATAGCGAAGCGCCTCCATGATGACACCGAAGGGGAGACTATTAAAAGCATTGGCGATGTCCAAGGACACCGCCAAAACTACCTCCCGTCTCTCGACGGACTCCTCTACTAGAGCCCGGAGATCGGACAAGGCGTCGATTGTCGACCGCCCCGTCCGGAAGCCATATTGGGCCTCAGAGAGGTCAGGGCCCGTTCCCCCTCCCAGCTGCTGGACTATTCGGGAAGCGATGATCTTCTCAAAGACCTTCCCGATTTCGTCCAGCAGCACAATGGGGCGATATGCCGATGGGTCGTCCGCCGGACGCCCCTCCTTCGCAATAAGGCACAAGGACCCCTCCTTCCATACTTTGGGAAACTGTGCGAACTTGAAGCAAGCGTCGCACAGTTCCCTGGCCCTGGCCCCGAGATGTTTTAGGGCCAGGTCCAACACCCGCTTCGGGACGCCGTCAGGTCCCGGTGCCGTCTTACGCCCCTTGAGCCGGGCGACGGCGTTCTTCCACTCCTCCTCATCAATAGGAGGAGGAGGAGGACCATTCTCTCCCCCCTCGTCCGGAGCTGGCGGGGCCATTCGAGGGGGAACAAAACCCTCCTCGGCCGGGGGAAACAGTCCCCCGATGACCGACCCCAGGAGGTCGGGATCCATCGTCTCCGTGAGGGGCGTGCCGCGCGCTTTCAGCTGGTTGCGCGCCAGCTTATACGGCCGCCCCCACGGATCCCGATCTAGACCCTGCAACTGCTCTTCTCTGGATACCTCCTTTGAGGAGGCAATCGCAGTCTGCAGGGTCTTTTTCGACTGCCTGTACAGCTCGTACAGGCGGTCCTCCTCCTGTGTGTCCCTCACGCGGCGCCGGCGGGCCCTAGTGTAGGCCCGCCTTTGGACACTGCAATCCTCCCTCATGACTGCAATGTCCTGGGACCACCAGTGAACTTCGCGGCGGTCCCGCGGAGGCTGCGCCCGAGGCATAGAAGCCTCGCACACCTCCGTCAAAGCGCCGCGGAGACGGCGAGCTGAGTCATCGACGTCCGGACCGGACATCGGACGCGAGAACCAGTCCTCAAAGATCGCCGTCTCGTTTGCAAGCTCCGGCTTGAGCTTGCTTAATGCCCAGCGGGGAGGCCGGTCACAGCTTGTGGACTGTGGGGGCCTTTGGTGCAGGGTGGAGCTCTCGAATCGGATGTATCGGTGGTCCGAGAGAGTCTCCACATCCTGCACCACTCTCCAGTCGCTGATCGTGAGCGCGAGGGCTGGGGTGGCGAACGACACGTCCACCACCGAGCCTCCATTGTGCCGCACACACGTGTGGGCTGCACCCCTATTGAGAAGCGACAGCCCAGCAGCGGCTGCCCACTGCTCCACAGCGTGGCCCCTTTGATCGGTCGCTGGACAACCCCAGACGACCGACTTTGCGTTCAGGTCTCCAAGGACGAGAACCTGACGCGGGGCCGCCCTCCGGATGGCTACGCCGACAACTCCGAGGAACGCCTTGAAGTCGGCGAGCGGTCTGTTTGGGGAGAAGTAGACAGAAACTACTACCATTTCCTCCCAAATGACCGCCGCGTACCCAGCACCCCGCTCATAGATTGAGGGGGGTGTATATCCTGGGGCCGCACGCACCATTACGGCGGCAGAGTCGCATGTGTCCCCGATCCAGTTGGGCTGGTTGGGGACAAAGTATGGCTCTGACACCGCCGCCACGTCCACTGACCACTCCGCCAGGCTCTGGTGTAGCAGATCCTGAGCCCTGGTAGAGTGGTTCAGGTTCACCTGTAGGAAGTTGATATGGGGCCGTCTTAACATTGTTCGACTACCATATCAACCTCCTCTGGCCCCGTTTGGGGCGCCGTCTGTGTGGCGGGGGCGGCCTGGCGAGCTGGGCGCGCCGGCAATTTGCCCTTGGCCAGGGGAGGCTTACAGCTACGCCCCCCCATAACGTGGCCTGCCGGTCGTTTGGCCGTGGCACACACGGCACAGTGGGGCTTCGCGCTACATTCGTAGCCCCTGTGCCCTTCCTTACCGCACCGGTAACAGAGGTTGCTCCGGTCGGTTTTTGAGGGGCAACTCGCTCTGGCGTG
This sequence comes from Eudonia lacustrata, assembly GCA_947562085.1. NCBI lineage: Eukaryota > Metazoa > Arthropoda > Insecta > Lepidoptera > Crambidae > Eudonia > Eudonia lacustrata. The sequence goes on along the minus strand of OX387318.1, from coordinate 24,850,574 downwards.
CCCCACCTGCATGCACCGGAAGCACCGGTCAGAACGGGCTTCCAGTGCTCTGACGTTGGCCGCACTGAACCCTATCAACAAGCGGCCGGCGTCCACAACCTTCTTGGCAGCGGCGACTGGGCACGACACCACTGTCGAGCCAAAGCCGTCGGGGCCATAGCGGATGGGGCGCACCTTCACGGCGTCCACGCCACATCCACCCTTGGTCGCGATCTTTGCAGCCAAGTGTGCCTCCATCACTGACTCATCCAGACCGCCCACCCTCAATTCTGCTGTTTTGGTGGGCCGGATGACCGTTGCCATGCCCTCAAGGGCCTCCCTCATTTTGCCGGCCAGCTGGTCGGCCTTCTCAGCTGAGGCCACGCCCGAGATCTCTATGATCTTGGACCCGGTCATTGTGTTTCGACACCGACGGTTTGGGATATCCATCCCGTCGATGTTCACCGAGTCACGGGCTTTGGCCAGCGCGTCGGCGTAGGTGACCCCTTTCTCAACCGCTTCGGGAGTAAGGGTCACTACGACTGCCGCCGACTTCGGCGCAACCAGCTTGGTCTTGTGACCAGCATTACGGGCCTTCCTAGCAGGAGCAGTGGCGGGCGGGGCTGAGGTGTTATTAGGCCTCCGCCGCGGCGCCTTTTGCTGCTTGGCCGCCGCCGAGTAAGATTGGCGGGGCGGCGCTTTTTCCGGAGGGGCTGATGTCTTGGCCTTCCTCCTCCTCCTTTGGCGCTTTTTGCGCGACTCCTGCGTCGTCCATTCCTGCTCAGCCTCAACCGGGGGAGGCGCTTTTGCAGCACCCCGGGAGGTAGATGGAACGACCGCAGGAGGACCAGCTTTCTTCGCCTGCTTGGGCGGGGGGTCCGGCTTTTTTGCCGCTGCCTTGCCCTTTTTAGCCGGCATAGTTGTTATGGCCGGCTTGGCTTTCCCCTTGGTAATGGGGGGCGTGGGCGCAGCTGCTGCTTTGCGGTCCGCCGCAAGCGGCGGTCGCAGGCTCTTTGCCGGCAGCAGGCGATCCTCCAGCCCTTCCAGGCGAGCATTCAGCATGGCCCCGAAAGTTCGGGCCAGCCTTGCTTCAAAGGCCTGGAGGGCGTCCGGCTCCTCGTAAGCGGCCTTCTTTTTGCCGCGGCCGGTCGTCTCTTGCACGACGACGGTCGGCGAGAGAGGCTTTGGAGGAGGGCAGTCCGTCTCCATTGACTCTAGTGAGGGCAGAACCTCAGGAAGAGTGGGGGGAGGGGAGATGCACTTTCTCCCACCCTTAAGGTCTCTGACCTCTGCAGACAAAACTGCTACACTCTTCGTGAGGTCTGCCAGCTGCTGCTGCAGCCTCACATTCTCCGCCTTCAAGATGCGGGTGTCCTCTGTGATGTTTTTCGAGGACACCTCGCGGAAACAGTCCATTATGGACTGCGCTGCCTTCTTTAAAGCCTTTTGGAAGGGGCCCTGGAGGTGCGAGGACTTTTTAGCCACCTCCACTATAACCGCACAGTCCGCCTTCACCACCTCCTCGATGTCGAGGGCGGTCTTCAGGTCCGGATCTGTGGGCGTAGGGGCCTCATCTTCCGTTCTACTTGCGTAGAACGCAGCCCTGGTCTCGTAGGCGCGGCGCTCCATTTCCGCCACCTCCCTGTCGAGCGCGACCTGCTGCTCCTCGCGGATTGCAGCGATATGCTCGCGCTTGGCCTGTGCGAGACCAACGTACTCTCCCGTGGTGGGAGGTCTCCCTCGACCACGTTGGGCCGGCTTCTTCGGATCTTCCTCAGATGAGTCCGACCCCGACTGTTTGCCCCCTTTAGATTTTTTCGGGGGGCGCTTCCTCTTCAACGAACCAGTGAGCGTGTCAACGCTGATGGAACTATCGTCGGACACATCACTGCACTGGTCGTTATTCTGTCCTCTCTTAGGATAGGGGGAGGTGCGGGCTAGGCCCTTGCTACGAGTCGACATTGCCGGCGAGCTGGCACGACTCCCCTTTTCCTTCATATAAACAGATTTAGGACTTGCGACGGAGTCAACGGCCGATCTCATAGAGATCGTCGATGAATCGGACTCGACGTCGACATCCTTTTCACTTCTTGATGCAGACACGCTGCGCGATCGCGTGGCGGTCGGCGACGAACTGCCTGCAACTCTGGACGAACCGAAGGTGAGCCTCAGTCCGCCCGTCTCCAACTCAACTCCGCCCTTCTCGGGCCTTCCAACCACGTCCTTCCCTTTGGGGTCGGACACACCAACACCACCCACGACGGATCTGGTACCAGACTCCGCCGACTTCTCCGAAACGTCTTTTAAAAATTTATTATTCAACTGTGACATTAATCCCACGAGTAGAGAACATCTAAATTTCACCCCGTGCAGTGGCCTCATACACGGGGGACCCTACATACTGTCAAAGGCGGGGAAAAATGACAGGTTTTAACGAGGTTTCTCTCGGGTTTTAGAGTGTGTCCTTCACGCGGCCGGCCGGTTAAGGCAAGCCCTCGCTCCACCACGGAACCCGCGTACCCCACAACGCCGCGAGTGGGGGTCGTTGCAGGAACCGCAGTGGTTTACGATGATCGGGGGCTGGCGTAGGCCCCCGTTACACCGCTTTCGCGGTGTTCCCCTTTCCCCCCGTTGCGACCTAAGAACCCTTAAGGGGCGGCCGTCTTTGTGTAACTCCTCTCCTCAAAGCTGCTCAGAAGGAGCAGCGAGTTGTGCGGCCCAAAGTAGGCACGCACAGGAGTTGCAGGGCCCAGAAGGGGCTCCCGCCTTGCCAGATGTTAGCCGATTGGGCCCAACTTTCTCCGAACGGAGAATGTTGGAGCCACTCGTTGCCCAGGATGCACCACGTGGAGGTTATCTGACTCGCACCCCAACCTAACCTAACCTAACCTAACCTAACCTAACCTAACCTAACCTAACCTAACCTAACCTAACCTAACCTAACCTAACCTAACCTAACCTAACCTTTTTTTTTTTGTTTTTTTTTTTTTTTTTTGTTTTTTTTTTTTTTTTGTTTTCCCAGGGGAAGTCATTACGACTACCGGACCTTGAAGAGGCACCCGATTATGTGGGACTCGCCCGTCCGCCTTTCCACACCCACTGACAAGGAGAGAGGCTCCAAGTCAGCTGCCAGGAAGAAGTCCCGGCTGGGAGGGCGAGACGGAGGGGAATACCCACTAAACCCCTGGAGGCCCACAATCCGAAGCTGAAGGCTGAGGTGGCGGTCACGGGACACTTCCACTAGGGATTAACCATCGCGAAGGCCACCCCGTCGTCCGTGTGCCAACCTATGACCGCAAGCGGTCATGCGCCGACACACGGGCGACTTACACGCACGGCACAACACCTACAGCATACCCACCCTTCTCTGGGCATGCGGACACCACAACAACAACACATACAGCAAACAAGCAAACATACAACAACAAGCAAAACAGCAACACATTGTTAAACTAATCCGGGACCCCTCATGCTCACTCTGTCGTAGACATCGCTCACATGTAGGGTCCCGCATCAGCCACACCAGGACAGATCACAAAAACAGGACGACACAACTTGTCGTCCATCGACGACCCCGGGGGCATCTGGGGTGCTATAACACGATAGCCATACCGATGCCCCCCCTACTTTGGGTTCCTGCCCAACAACTTCATCACAACCAAGAAACTTGCGCCTCATTGCGCTCGCACGCCCCTCACTTGTGCGGCCGGAGGCCGGCACTCCCTACTACCCATGATATGCTCATGGGGCAGCGCCGCCTCGGCACACACTAGGCAGTGGAGCGGTCCAGTGCATGCTCCCGCTTGATGGCCGTCCATGCCACAGCGGAAGCAGCACCCCGCTCTGTCCTTCTCAGAAGGGCACTTTGGCCGCGTGTGGCCCATCCCCATGCACTTGTAACAGCGCATGGGTTTGGGTCCCAACACCTCCACTTTGGCCGAGTGCCACCCTCCCAATTGGAGTTCCTCCATACCGGCAAGTCTCCCCGCCGCCTTCACAGGGCATTGGGCCAACACCGATGCGGAGCCACTCGGGCCCGATCGGATGTTGCCCACCCTCACCTTCTCCTTGGGGCAGCCCCCCTCTGCCGAAACAGCAGCGGCCACCATCTCCGACGTCACTGAGCTGTGAAAGTCGTATAGGCGGATGTCCGCCCGCTTCTCGGGGCGGGCAATCACCGCCACTTCCGACAAAATCTCCGTCATCTTGCACGCTAGCTTGTCGGCGGCCTCCCCACTTTCTGCTCCTGGTACCTCGATCAGTGCGGCCCCGGATTGGGCAGTCCTGATCCTGACCCCTCCAAGGATACCGAGCTCCTCCAATTTGATGGCCTTCGTTGCCTTGTCCATCACCTCCGCATAAGTCAACCCCCGAGCGACCGCCTCCGGCCTAAGCTGGAGGGAGATCGCCGCCGAACTGGGCTGCCTTGGGGCTCTCCTCTCCCTTGGCACTCCCGGGGGCGTCAGTCCTACTTTGGGCACCATCTGTGCCTCCGTCTTCTTCTGGGTGGGAGGCCTAGCCTCTCTCCTCCTCCGTCCACGAGTTCCGGCTTTCTGCACCTCAGCGGTTGGGACTGGCGTCCCTCGCGCAACCACCGAACTGAATGTCCTCGCTTCGGGCATCGAGATCTTGGCCTCTAATCCATCTAACCGTCTGCCCATCCCTTCCAAAGTGCTCTGCATAGCTGTCAGCACAGCCGCTACACCACCGTCCGACTCCGGTGCAGAAGGAGGGGTAACCCTTGCCTCCGCAAGGCGCCTAGCCTCATCTGCAGCGTCCATACGTCTGTCCATCCCTTCAAGGGTGCGCTGCATTGCTGCCAGCACAGCCACCACATTGGATTCCACTTCCGGTGTAGAAGGAGGGGCAGCTTTTGCCTCCGCAAGGCGCCCGATCTCTTCTTCAAGCTTTTCCTCCGCAAGGCGCTTGGCCTCTTCTGCGGCCTCTTTCTCCTTCTCGGCTTTTGTAAGCTCCATCCCAAGTTCCTTCACATCGCTCTGAAGATACTCAATGTGGTATAGCAAATCTCTGGCACCATCAATGAAATTCCGGTAGTCCCATGCCATTTCCAGCGAGTTCCCGGAGAAACGTTTGTCTATACCGTAACCCCAATCCTTTCTTTCCTCGACCATCGCAATTGCCTCCCCAATTCGACTCTCGTAAGCCCTCATCTGCTCTTCTTCTTCCATTTCCCGCTTCGTTAGCTTCTTCTTTTTTTTTCCCGGCGTTTCCTTGCCCCCCCCAGAAACGGTGGGGCAGCCTGGAACCCGAGCACCAGCCTTGGCCGATGAACTGGTCCCAGGGAGGGATTCTCCCGTCTCCCGACGGGTACCCTCCTGGGGTAGTTGTTTTTTCAGAGACGCTTTCATGACGACAATTGGTTTTTCCGACTTTTCCTTGTCACCACCTGCAACAGAAAACAACAAATACAAAAACAACACAAACAAACTCCCCTCAAAGCCGCTCAGAAGGAGCGGCGAGTGTACGTTCCAAAGTGGAAACGCACGTGGAGGTGCAGGGCCCAGAAGGGGCTCCCGCCTAGCCAGATGTTAGCCGATTGGGCCCAACTTTCTCCGAACGGAGAACGTTGGGACCACTCGTTGCCCAGGATGCACCACGTGGAGGTCATCTGACTCGCACCCCAACCTAACCTAACCTAACCTAACCTAACCTAACCTAACCTAACCTAACCTAACCTAACCTAACCTAACCTAACCTAACCTAACCTAACCTAACCTAACCTAACCTAACCTAACCTAACCTAACCTAACCTAACCTAACCTAACCTAACCTAACCTAACCTAACCTAACCTAACCTAACCTAACCTAACCTAACCTAACCTAACCTAACCTAACCTAACCTAACCTAACCTAACCTAACCTAACCTAACCTAACCTAACCTAACCTAACCTAACCTAACCTAACCTAACCTAACCTAACCTAACCTAACCTAACCTAACCTAACCTAACCTAACCTAACCTAACCTAACCTAACCTAACCTAACCTAACCTAACCTAACCTAACCTAACCTAACCTAACCTAACCTAACCTAACCTAACCTAACCTAACCTAACCTAACCTAACCTAACCTAACCTAACCTAACCTAACCTAACCTAACCTAACCTAACCTAACCTAACCTAACCTAACCTAACCTAACCTAACCTAACCTAACCTAACCTAACCTAACCTAACCTAACCTAACCTAACCTAACCTAACCTAACCTAACCTAACCTAACCTAACCTAACCTAACCTAACCTAACCTAACCTAACCTAACCTAACCTAACCTAACCTAACCTAACCTAACCTAACCTAACCTAACCTAACCTAACCTAACCTAACCTAACCTAACCTAACCTAACCTAACCTAACCTAACCTAACCTAACCTAACCTAACCTAACCTAACCTAACCTAACCTAACCTAACCTAACCTAACCTAACCTAACCTAACCTAACCTAACCTAACCTAACCTAACCTAACCTAACCTAACCTAACCTAACCTAACCTAACCTAACCTAACCTAACCTAACCTACCTAACCTAACCTAACCTAACCTAACCTAACCTAACCTAACCTAACCTAACCTAACCTAACCTAACCTAACCTAACCTAACCTAACCTAACCTAACCTAACCTAACCTAACCTAACCTAACCTAACCTAACCTAACCTAACCTAACCTAACCTAACCTAACCTAACCTAACCTAACCTAACCTAACCTAACCTAACCTAACCTAACCTAACCTAACCTAACCTAACCTAACCTAACCTAACCTAACCTAACCTAACCTAACCTAACCTAACCTAACCTAACCTAACCTAACCTAACCTAACCTAACCTAACCTAACCTAACCTAACCTAACCTAACCTAACCTAACCTAACCTAACCTAACCTAACCTAACCTAACCTAACCTAACCTAACCTAACCTAACCTAACCTAACCTAACCTAACCTAACCTAACCTAACCTAACCTAACCTAACCTAACCTAACCTAACCTAACCTAACCTAACCTAACCTAACCTAACCTAACCTAACCTAACCTAACCTAACCTAACCTAACCTAACCTAACCTAACCTAACCTAACCTAACCTAACCTAACCTAACCTAACCTAACCTAACCTAACCTAACCTAACCTAACCTAACCTAACCTAACCTAACCTAACCTAACCTAACCTAACCTAACCTAACCTAACCTAACCTAACCTAACCTAACCTAACCTAACCTAACCTAACCTAACCTAACCTAACCTAACCTAACCTAACCTAACCTAACCTAACCTAACCTAACCTAACCTAACCTAACCTAACCTAACCTAACCTAACCTAACCTAACCTAACCTAACCTAACCTAACCTAACCTAACCTAACCTAACCTAACCTAACCTAACCTAACCTAACCTAACCTAACCTAACCTAACCTAACCTAACCTAACCTAACCTAACCTAACCTAACCTAACCTAACCTAACCTAACCTAACCTAACCTAACCTAACCTAACCTAACCTAACCTAACCTAACCTAACCTAACCTAACCTAACCTAACCTAACCTTTTTTTTTTTTTTTTTTTTTTTTTTGTTGGTCACCCAGGGGAAAACCTGCTGACGGGTTTAACCGGGGATGGCCGTAGCCGACCCGGTAAAAACCCCTGGGGGGCAATCCGCCCGGCGCATGGAGAGGACTCTAGCGGGACCTCTACCACGAGGGCAATACCTCGCGGGAGCCTCTTTGCGCGCAACGATGCACAACCAAACAACCCGACTTTGAACGACCTTGCGTATCCACCTTACGGTGGATACGCCGACCCGACAACCAGGACCTGCATGTCCACACCCTTCCCCCCCTTGTGGACATGCGGACACAACAAACCGACTGACACGCCCACACATGTTCGTGGGCATGCGGACTCAACAACCGGAGCAACGTGCCCACCTATTGTGGACACGCGGACTCAAAAACCAGAACACCCAAGCAAAACCAGAACGACATGCCCACCTTAATTGGGCATGCGGACCACAACAACCCTAAAGGACATCACAAATAAACTGACTGGAGCGGGATCCCATCACGCTCACTTTGGGACAGCCAGACAACTCACTGTTGCCTCGCTGCCCATCGCTTGCGATGTTGGGTGCCCACTTCAGTTCGTCCCACAAAACATACAATACAATAAATATATACAACAACACAACACAAAACCCTATGAGGTGAGAACCCTCCGTGGTCGACCTGAGACAGCCGGGCGTCAGCCAGCCTCAGTATGTCTCTCACTTCAGGTTCCGACCCCAACCTTCGAGACCAAAGACAACGACCCAACGACACTCGAAACCACAAAACGACAACAACCCCAAGATGACAACACAAGACGTAACAAGGACACTAGGCAGGAGAAGGACATCACGACGGCTATCCTCCGGATTTAGGGGCATCTGGGGTGCTATAATTAAATAGCCATGCCGATGCCCCCCCTTCTTTCTTTGCCTTCCTAACACTAAACAAAGACTTATATAAACATAGACTTATTAACTACAACTATTCCTAATACTTATTCCTAACCTACAACTAATTTATCAGGTCGTCATGGCGCATCAGGTCAGAACCTGACTACGCCAGACGGCCTGGCATCACCCTAGGGTGGTATGAGGTCGGCGAACCTCCTTCGCCGCCTCCCCGTCCTCCTTCTCCTTGCTGGCGCAGCGTTGGCGGACTCTTCCCGGGTGCGTTCGGCCTCCTCCTTGAGGCCCATGCATTCCGCGGCGAAGTCCGCCACCGCTGCCCAGCTGCTCTCGTCTTCCGCCATTGCCGCAACGACGTCTGGCAGGGCCAGTGTGCCTCTCGCGCCCAGTGCCATCTCCAGTGTGCGGCGTTGCGACAGAAAGGCGCTGCACACTTGAAGTGTGTGCTGCGCTGTGTCATACTCCTCTCCACAGTGGTGACAGGCCGGTGTCTCCTCTCTTCCAATTCGATGCAGATACTTACCGAAGCATCCATGCCCGGTAAGTATCTGCGTTAAATGGTATGACATTCTCCCGTGGGGCCTGTCTATCCACTTCTCCAGAATGGGGCGTATGGCCTCTATGGTGCGGACTCCAGCTTCCGGGAGTGCCATCGTTTCCTCCCACGTCCATACTGCCATTTCGTAGGCCTCCCGCCTAACTCCCTCAATTTCTGCCACGGCGGGGCTTTCTCCTTCAGCTCTTCGCTCTGCTCGGAACTCATACACCTCAGTTTGCACTTTGGCTTCGAGCTCCCAGGGGAGCATTCCCGCGATGGCAGTAGCCGCCCCAAATGACACTGTACGATAGCCCCGGATGGCTCGGATAGCCGCTGTCCTCTGCGGTCTGCGCAGGAGGGCGACGTTTTTCCGAGACAGGGCGTCCGACCAAACCGGGGCTCCGTACAGGGCCATGCTCCTCAGCATGCCGGCATACAGCCTTCGGCAGCTGTCTCCCGGACCGTTAATGTTGGGCAGGAGTCTGGATAATGCCATTGCCGCCCCGACAACTCGCGGGGCGAGATTGGCAAAATGCGCCTCAAAATTCATCCGACTGTCCAGGGTGAGTCCTAGATATTTAATTTTAGACCCAACCCTTATGGGAACTCCATCCACACGAATATGGGCATTGCTGGGGGGCTTGCCCCGAGGACCGTGGAAGAGGATGGCCTCGGTTTTCGGCAGTGCCACCTCCAGCCCCAACAGTCGAATTCGCGTCACCGTCAAGGTCGCGGCCGCGGCCGCTCTCCGCGCCGCCTCCTGGTAGTCACGGCCTTTTGCCGTGACTAGAGTGTCGTCTGCGTAGCATAGGACACTCGTCCTAGGGAGAAGGGTTCCCCTTAGGACCCAGTTGTAGCCTATGTTCCAGAGGAGCGGCCCTAACACCGACCCCTGCGGAACTCCGCACACCATTCTGTGTGCCCTAATTTGAGCACCTCCTGGCTCAAGGAACAACACTGACCTATCATTTAGATAGTCAGTTAATACCCTTCTTAGGTACCACGGTACCCTATGGTACCTCAGAGCCTCTTTTATTGCGCTAAAGGGGAGGGTGTTGAACGCATTGGCGATGTCCAAGGACACCGCCATCACCCTATCCCCTCTTTCGACAGCCTCTCCTGTCTCCCTTTTGAGCGCCATGATGGCGTCGATGGTGGATCTTCCACGCCGAAAGCCATACTGCGTTTCTTCCAGATCAGGGCCTATATTGCCCAGGTGCTCTATTATACGGGACGCGATGACCCTCTCGAACATTTTTCCCGCCTCATCGAGCAGAACGATGGGGCGGAACGCTGACGGAGAGTCATGCGGACGCCCTTCCTTTTTCAAGAGGCAGAGCCTTCCCTCTTTCCATATCTTGGGGAATTTGCCCTGCTGGAGGCAGGTGTCCAGCAGTTCCACCAGTTTCGGACCAATGTATTCGAGGGCAAGGGCTAAAACCTTCCCATGGATTCCATCCGGGCCTGGCGCCTTCTTTTTGAGGCGGAGGCGATCAATTGCCACCTCAATTTCTCCATCGGTGACCCGCGGGATGGATTGCGGGTCCACCTCCCCATCATGCTCAGGGGCGGTGAAGGGCGCCACCTCAAACACCCGATTTGGGAATAGGGCATCGACGACTCGGGTCAGGAGCTCCGGCTGGAATGATTCAGTGGGAGGCGCCGAACTTCGCATCCGGTTGCGAACGGATCGATACGGACGCCCCCACGGGTCCCTATCCAGGTCGGCCAGGAACTCCTCCCACGCCGACGCCTTTGCCCTTTGTATGACCACTTTTAGGTCATACCTTGCCTGGTTGAGTCTGCCGTATAACGCCTCCTCCTCCTCCGGCGTATGACGTCTCCTACGGCATCTCTGATATAGCCGTCTCGCGTGTGTACAGGCTACACGGAGATCGGCGATTTCTGTCGACCACCAATAGACAGCTCGTTGTTGAGGGCGGTCTCCGACACGAGGCATAGAGGCGTCACAGATCCTCGTCAGAGACTTTCGGAAGAGAACCGCCCTCTCATCGACACTCATATCGGCCGGTGGTGGTGGCAGCCATCCCTCTATCATTGCCGTTTCTGCAGCGGCGTCCCGGTTGAGTCGCGTTAGCGCCCACCGTTTAAACTGCGCGGTTCGAACACCCTGTTGGGGAGTGAGGCCATCTCTTAGGGAGTCAGAAATTCCAAACGACACGTAGAGATGGTCACTGAGTGTCTCCTTATCTAACACTCTCCAGTCTACCACGCGGGAGGCGATGGCAGGGGTCGCGAACGAAACGTCCACAATTGACTCCCCCTGCCATCTGACACATGTGCTAACAGCGCCCCTGTTGAGCACAACCAACCCAGCCTCGACGCAGAACTCCTCAACCGCTTCTCCCCTTAAGGTGGTCACAGGGCACCCCCAGGACCTTGATTTGGCGTTAAGGTCTCCCGCCACTACTATCTGCAACGGAGCCAGCCTGCGAACTACGCCCTGAACTCTGCCGATGTATTCCTCAAACTCTCTGCGGGGGCGATTTGGCGAAAAGTAAAGCCCTATGAGGGCGATATCCCCCCACGTTACCGCCACATACCCCACCCCCCTCTCCCGCAGAGAGATTGGAGCCAGAGTAGAACTGGCCGGGGTAGTTATCACCACTTTCTCGTCGGCAGACCCTATCCAGTTCGCCCTTGCTGGAATGGAGTAGGGCTCCGCTGCAATAGCCACATCTGCGCCGACCTCCGCCATTTGTTGGACCAGGAGGTCCTGGGCGTTGGCGGCGTTGTTGAGATTCGCCTGTAAAATTACCCTAGGCTGTGCTGGCATTCTGTCCCGTGGGTATTTCCGTCGTGTCCATCGGCGCACTGTGCGCTTCCGTCACTGTGGGAGTCCTCCTCCACGGGGCCATCTTCGGCTTCGTGACGGGGGGCCTACACGTTCTTCCTCCCATGTAGTGATCATGGGGGAGCTTGGCCTCCTTGCACACTGCACAGTGAGGCTTCTCCGCTACACAAGTATCAGCTTGGTGACCCGGGGCACTACAGCGGAAACACAGCGCGTTGCGATCTACTTTTGAGTCGCATGTGTACTTGGTGTGCCCCGCACCATAGCATTTGTAGCACCTCACCGGCAGGTTCTCCAGCGCAATAACCTGCGCATGCGCCCACCCTATCGCTAAGCGACCCTCCTCCACTAACTTTTTGGCCTCCGCAATTGGAAGTCGGACCAGCACCGAGTTTGACCCCCATGGTCCGACACGGATTTCCCCTAGCGATATCACGTCCTGGGTACAGCCAGTCTTCGCTTTGATCGCCGCCTCTATCATCTCCTTTTGGACAAAATCGTTGAGGCCGACCAGCTTGAGCTCCGCTTTCTTATACGGCCTTCCAACTTCAGCCTCCTCCGCAATTACTTCGCGGAGCTTGGCCGCTAACGCGTCGGCTTTAGGGCCGCTTGTTGCCCCGGAAATCTCAAGTTTGCGCCCTCCTGCTGCAGTTTGTCTCATCCTTACTGCCTCTAGGCCAATATCCTGTAAATTGATGGCGCTTGTCGCCTTCTCCATAATGGAGGCGTACGTGGCGCCCTTGGCCATGGCCTCTGGTTTAAGAGTGATGGTCACCGCCGATGAGCGCGGTGCCACCAATTTCACTGCACTATTCCCGTGCACAGTAGGCGCAGAACCCTGCGCTCCCGACTTTTTCGGCGCATTATCGCCCACTCCTGAGACCTGGGCAGCCTTGGCCGCTTTTTTGGCCTTTTTCATGGCACCCTTGGAGACGAACTGCTTCCATTCTACCGCTGGCGTGCTGGAAGCCGCGGCCAAGGCGGGAGAGGCCGAACGCATTTGAGGGGGCTCTCCCCTGATCACTGCCCGTTGGGGCAGTGGGGGGTTCTCCCACACTTTAACAGGGGCAGGCACAACCACGGGCGGCGCGACCCGTGGTACCCTGGAGGGTCCGGCTACCGCGTTGGCGTAGCCGGTGGCCTGTACCTCTGCCCTCCTCTTCTCATGCGCTAATGGCGGCCTCATGGAGGGCTCAGATGGGAGCCTCTTCTCGAACTCATTCATCCTTTCGGTGAGCATGCCCCCCAGAGATCTGAACAAATCGGCTTTAAATGCCTCCAGCTGGTCGTTCATGGACATTGCCACCTCCCTCTGAACGTCCGTTCCTCTTCGAATCGGCCGTTGCTCAGCAGATTTATGCAAGCTCTCCTTGATGATTTTCAAATCTGCCCTTAATTCCTCCACCTGGCTTTTGAGCTTCTCATTTTCCTCTCGGAGTTTGTCATATCCTTCCGAATTAGACATTCCTCCGAGAGACTCCACACAAGCTAACATGTACCTCAGACTGTTGTTGATTTCACCCCAGATCTGCCCTTTGAGGTGACCGGATTTCTGTGTGCGATCATACACCTCCAGGATATTTTTCTGGACTGTCACCAGTAACTCCTCTTTGGTCTTGTTCACCAATTCTGCCCTGATGGGTGCCATATCTTTCCCCTCCAGGGCCTTCGTTTTATCGTCCTTCAGGAACAACTTTTTTGAGGAAGGCGTCGGTTCAGGATCAGGCGACACTACATCCAGGTCCGAATCCCCCAAGTCCTCCCATTCCTCCGGGGGGTTTCGAAGCATCTCCTTGGCTTCCGCCAAGCCAATTTCTGTTCCCTTCCCCCCACGATTCCCTCTTCTGGCTCTGCCTCTGGTCGCCGTATTGACCTTTCGGCTATTCGGCCAACTGGTTTCATCGTCCGACAAGGATTCTCCGATCCCTCTCTTCCTACGGTGAACTTTCTTTGCCGTCACAGCAGAACCCTTGACAGGCAACCCCAAGTTTCTACGGTAGACCTCCTTTGCCGACTCAAGGGAACCCTCGACAAGAGACCTCACCGTTTCTTCGTCGTCCAATTTATCGGAGCTCTCTCGATCACTATTGAACACCTTAGTCCGATCTACCTCCCCCCCCGGTTCTTTCCTCCTCTGGGACATGACCGGTGGTCAGCTGGGCGAAAGAGCACCCAACTGGGTTTGGAACCCTTTTGGGTTCCGCACCAATTGTTTCTAGCGCCTTCCTAACAACCGACCTAAAAACCCACCTACACGAGACACTAACCTAAAACCTTAACTAACCAAAACCCTAACCTAATTTTTTGGGCGCTTTGCACCCCCTAACACCCCCAAAGGAACCCAAAACCTTTTATTTAAAAAATAATTTTTCGAATTAAATTACGTGAAAAATTTAGTATGGAGAAAAGTTCACCTAAGGTGTCCAATTCTCCATACAAAATTTCTTCGATTTCGACGAAATCTACTATTTTTGGGTTTGCGGGGGTTAAAAACCCTGTTCCCGAAACCAAAAACGAAAACTACAAATACCTTCCGATGCGTCAGCTATCGGCCTACAAACTACAAAAGAAAAGAAAAAGAAAAAAACCAAAACCAATTAATTAAAAAATAAAAACTAACAAAAAATGGAGAAATTTGACCAAAAACAACCTTTTTGGAAATAATAATAACTACAAAACTATAAACTAACCAAAACCAAAACCTAGCCTACACTATTTCTAAAGAACCCTTATACCCTAGCGAGACTAAAAACCACAACCCTTACATAAAAAACTTACGAGATAATTAAAACTAAAAAATGTAAACAAACCAAAAAACTAACACTAAGAAACTGCACGAATTGGGCGAGTTTAAAAGGTTTTTTCAGCGACTTCCGTGGCTTACAGAAGACACTTCCAGCAACTGGAAAAATCTGAAATAATTCCAGGGGGTGACGGATGGAGTTGTCTCCCTTGTGGCTAAAAGTATCTTCCGCTGTCCACAAACGCCGAGCCAAAAAAACCAATTAAAAATTACCTCAAAAAATTTGTCTACTTCGACGACTTTCGTGTCGCGAACCAGTACAAATTTGCTAAGTTTCGACAATTTGCGAAAGTGAAAATAATTTTTTTCACCGAAACTACCAAAAAAGATGGCCGTCACCTTCAACATAAAGGTGAAAGCTAACAAAATTAAGGGGGAGTAAAATCCTCAGACCGATACTACCATTCCTACTACCCAAAAAGTTGTTAACCTAACCTAACCTAACCTAACCTAACCTAACCTAACCTAACCTAACCTAACCTAACCTAACCTAACCTAACCTAACCTAACCTAACCTAACCTAACCTAACCTAACCTAACCTAACCTAACCTAACCTAACCTAACCTAACCTAACCTAACCTAACCTAACCTAACCTAACCTAACCTAACCTAACCTAACCTAACCTAACCTAACCTAACCTAACCTAACCTAACCTAACCTAACCTAACCTAACCTAACCTAACCTAACCTAACCTAACCTAACCTAACCTAACCTAACCTAACCTAACCTAACCTAACCTAACCTAACCTAACCTAACCTAACCTAACCTAACCTAACCTAACCTAACCTAACCTAACCTAACCTAACCTAACCTAACCTAACCTAACCTAACCTAACCTAACCTAACCTAACCTAACCTAACCTAACCTAACCTAACCTAACCTAACCTAACCTAACCTAACCTAACCTAACCTAACCTAACCTAACCTAACCTAACCTAACCTAACCTAACCTAACCTAACCTAACCTAACCTAACCTAACCTAACCTAACCTAACCTAACCTAACCTAACCTAACCTAACCTAACCTAACCTAACCTAACCTAACCTAACCTAACCTAACCTAACCTAACCTAACCTAACCTAACCTAACCTAACCTAACCTAACCTAACCTAACCTAACCTAACCTAACCTAACCTAACCTAACCTAACCTAACCTAACCTAACCTAACCTAACCTAACCTAACCTAACCTAACCTAACCTAACCTAACCTAACCTAACCTAACCTAACCTAACCTAACCTAACCTAACCTAACCTAACCTAACCTAACCTAACCTAACCTAACCTAACCTAACCTAACCTAACCTAACCTAACCTAACCTAACCTAACCTAACCTAACCTAACCTAACCTAACCTAACCTAACCTAACCTAACCTAACCTAACCTAACCTAACCTAACCTAACCTAACCTAACCTAACCTAACCTAACCTAACCTAACCTAACCTAACCTAACCTAACCTAACCTAACCTAACCTAACCTAACCTAACCTAACCTAACCTAACCTAACCTAACCTAACCTAACCTAACCTAACCTAACCTAACCTAACCTAACCTAACCTAACCTAACCTAACCTAACCTAACCTAACCTAACCTAACCTAACCTAACCTAACCTAACCTAACCTAACCTAACCTAACCTAACCTAACCTAACCTAACCTAACCTAACCTAACCTAACCTAACCTAACCTAACCTAACCTAACCTAACCTAACCTAACCTAACCTAACCTAACCTAACCTAACCTAACCTAACCTAACCTAACCTAACCTAACCTAACCTAACCTAACCTAACCTAACCTAACCTAACCTAACCTAACCTAACCTAACCTAACCTAACCTAACCTAACCTAACCTAACCTAACCTAACCTAACCTAACCTAACCTAACCTAACCTAACCTAACCTAACCTAACCTAACCTAACCTAACCTAACCTAACCTAACCTAACCTAACCTAACCTAACCTAACCTAACCTAACCTAACCTAACCTAACCTAACCTAACCTAACCTAACCTAACCTAACCTAACCTAACCTAACCTAACCTAACCTAACCTAACCTAACCTAACCTAACCTAACCTAACCTAACCTAACCTAACCTAACCTAACCTAACCTAACCTAACCTAACCTAACCTAACCTAACCTAACCTAACCTAACCTAACCTAACCTAACCTAACCTAACCTAACCTAACCTAACCTAACCTAACCTAACCTAACCTAACCTAACCTAACCTAACCTAACCTAACCTAACCTAACCTAACCTAACCTAACCTAACCTAACCTAACCTAACCTAACCTAACCTAACCTAACCTAACCTAACCTAACCTAACCTAACCTAACCTAACCTAACCTAACCTAACCTAACCTAACCTAACCTAACCTAACCTAACCTAACCTAACCTAACCTAACCTAACCTAACCTAACCTAACCTAACCTAACCTAACCTAACCTAACCTAACCTAACCTAACCTAACCTAACCTAACCTAACCTAACCTAACCTAACCTAACCTAACCTAACCTAACCTAACCTAACCTAACCTAACCTAACCTTTTTTTTTTTTTTTTTTTTTTTACCCAGGGGAAGTCCTTACGACTACCAGGCCCTTGAAGAGGGCCCGATTATGTGGGGCTCGCCCGTCCGCCTTTCCACACCCACTGACAAGGAGAGAAGCCCCAAGTCAGCTGCCAGGAAGAAGTCCCGGCTGGGAGGGCGAGACGGAGGGGGATACCCACTAAACCCCTGGGGGTCACTCAATCCGAACACTAAATAGGGCGACAACCACGGTACACATCCGGTTGGGATTAAAACCGCGGCCGCCGCCCTGCGCCCGTCTACCAACCTACGGCCATCTTTGCACACTTCCTCCCGCGTTTGCGCGGCAGACATGCACTATGACGGCCGCGCGCCAGTATACGGGCGCGTGCTGACATCGCACAGCATCTGAATTTAAAAATACGACTTTGGGCACGGAGTGCACCACTACTAAGACGCCCTATCTGCCTCCACCAAGAGTTCAGTGTGTGGCTAATGAGGCGCCTACGTCCTTCTCCTCCATAACTCCTATTCGGCTCAGTGGAGAGCTTGTCATAGCGAGCTAGGGCTTTGCCCTAGCCGCGACGCCGCTCAACCTAAAGGCTCTCACGAGACGCCTCCTTGCATCTGCGAGGATGTCTCTCTCTTCGGGGCATAGGGGAGTGCGCGTCCATCTCGTCGCGTGCAGCTTCCCCATCGTCCTCCCTCAGGTTCTCCCGCTCCCTCACTACCTCTGCCGTCCCCACGCCCGGGACCCTCCCGGCACCCTTTCCAAAGGAAGAGGCGCATGGTGGGGTATCAGGGCCAAGTGGCAGCGAGAGGGGAAGTTTCGGGATCAAGACTATGGGAACCTCCATCCTCTCCGGTTCCGCTGTGGCAGGCCTCCTTATCTGCTCCTCTGGGTTCCTCATCTTAGTGGCAGGGGGACGACACTCCCTGCTACCCATCACGTGCCCGTGGGGCAATGCTGCCTCGGCACACACCAGGCAGTGTGGCGGCTTGGTGCAGGCTCCCACTTGGTGGCCAGAGGCGCCACAGCGGAAGCAGCACCCCGTCCTGTCCGCAGATGAGGGGCACATAGGTCGCGTATGGCCCAGTCCCATGCACTTGAAACAGCGCATAGGTCTGGGCCCGATGGCCTCAGTTTTGGCCAAGCTCCAGCCAATTTGGAGTCTCTCCATGTTCACGAGCTTCCTCGCCGCTCTCATGGGACATTGCACCCTCACCGATGTAGTTCCGTCGGGGCCCGGCCGGAAGCTTCCTACCTTGACCCTTTCCTTAGGGCACCCTACCTGTGCCGATACAGCGGCGACCACCATCTCCGACGTGACGTAGTCGTCGAAGTCGAAGAGGCGGATATCCGCCCGCTTCTCCGGGCGAGCAACCAACGCCACGTCCGATACCACGCCCTCAATCTCTAGCGCCAGCCTATCGGCGGCCTCACCGCTGTCGGCACCTGGCACCTCGATCAGTTTTGCCCCGGATTGGGCCGTCTTAATTCTTACGCCAGGGATGCCGAGCTCCTCCAAGCGAATGGCCTCCCTGGCTCTGGCGATAGTTTCGGCATATGTAATCCCTCGGGAAACCGCCTCCGGCCTGAGCTGGAGGATTACCGCCGTGGATCTCGGCTGCCTCAGGGTAACCCTCTCCTTCGGCACACCTGGTGGCGTCGGCCTCGCAATTGGCACCGTCGGTGCCCCCGTCTGGGCAGGGCCCTTAGCCCTCCACCTCCTCCTCCGGCTGCGGACCCCGGCAGCACGCTCCTCAACAGGGGCCAGTGGAGCTGGAGCAGGCTGGGCTCTCGGCCGCGTCGTCCTTCTTAGAGGCTCAGTGTTTGCAGGGAGGGCGGGAAACTCCTCCGCACTCTTGGGCGCAGCCACCGAGCTGTACCGCCTGGTTTCGGGCACTGATAGTTTGGCCTCCAGCCCATCCAGCCGCTTATCAATGCGCCCAATGGAGGCATCCAGGGTACGCTGCATGGCTGCCAGCGCACGCATGACTCCCTCATTCACCTCAGTCACAGGGGGAGGAGGAGCGACCCTTGCCTCTGCAAGGCGCGTCTCCCTCACCGCAGCCTCTTTTGCCTCCAAAGCTTGCCTCAATTTCTCCTTCAGCTCGGAGACCCGGCCGTTGAGGATCTTGTTGGCCTCAGTAAGTAGATCCGTCTCATTTTTTAAGGCACCGTGTCCCGCTTGAAGTTCCCGCCACGCACTGATGCCCCTGCGATCGATGCACATCACCAATTCTGCAAGGTAATCCATTGCAGCGGACATGGCTTTTTTGGCAACCGCGTGCTCCGCAGGCAATTCAGAGATAAGATGCCCCACCGACCCGATCAACCTTCCCGCAATATCAATGGCCGGACCATCCACATTCTCCGCTTTTGGGGGCAACAACCTCATCATCTGCTCTATCATCTGCTTATCCACTGTTTTCCGAACATGCTCCACATCCGGGCCTTTCCTCTCATTGTTGCGAAATCTCGTCAGCACCTCGCGAAGTGACATACCCAGAGCCGCGCTCATGTATTGGATACGAATTTCCTCCTCTTTATCCCACTCTCCCAAACGATATTTCGCAGCCCTCAAGGAACCAACTGTGACCGGCTCCCAGGACATCCAGTCTTCCGGAACAGGTTCGGAAGCCTCATCCGAATCCCTTACCGAAATCCCTTCACCTCCAGAGCCACAGCCGATCTCCATTTCCTGCACATCTCCCCTTTTCCTCGCTCCCTCGTCTCTTCCATTCAGACGTTCCTCACCACACTTCACCTTCTTCCTCTTCGCTAACGAAGGCGTGTTCTTGCCCCCCCCAGAAACGGTGGGGCAGCCTGAAACCTTATCTCCGGCCTTAGCCGTCGACTTGGTCCCAGGGAGGGATTCTCCCGCCTCCCGGCGGGTACCCTCCTGGGGTAGTTGTATTGAAGAAGACGCACTCATTAATGACCTTGATGGGGTGTCACCCAGACAATTTTATAGGGTTGTCATCCCCCTGGCAATTTAAGGGCTGCCGGTCCCTAAGTAGGCAGTGATGGTCACCCATGCGACGCCCACTCGCCAAGGGTGCCCTATATACACACGGAGGGCGGGAGGTATCCGCGGGGTTTTAGCGACTTTTCCTTGTCGACGCCCAGATGGGCTGCGGGACTGAGCCCAGACCACCACGTACCCAGCTTATGCCAGGGCTGGGGTCGTTGTGGCGGACGGGACAGAACCCGCGGCACTGCGAGAACATACGACGAAGACTGGCATAAAGCCCTCGTACACCATCTTATGCGTGTGAAACGCTTAAAAGGCGCCCAGAAGGGGCGCCGACCTACCCTGTTCCCCCCCGTGTAACGACGCCCAGAAGGGGCGTCGTCAAAACTCCTCTCAAAGCCGCTCAGAAGGAGCGGCGAGTGTGCGGCCCAGAGTGGACACGCACGTGGAGGTGCAGGGCCCAGAAGGGGCTCCCGCCTGTGTCGGGTTGTTAGCCGGCCAGTCTCACATCAAACTCCTCTCGAGGAGGAGAATGTTGAAGCTGCCCGTTGCCCAGGATGTACCACGAGGAGGTCACCCAACACACACCCCAACCTAACCTAACCTAACCTAACCTAACCTAACCTAACCTAACCTAACCTAACCTAACCTAACCTAACCTAACCTAACCTAACCTAACCTAACCTAACCTAACCTAACCTAACCTAACCTAACCTAACCTAACCTAACCTAACCTAACCTAACCTAACCTAACCTAACCTAACCTAACCTAACCTAACCTAACCTAACCTAACCTAACCTAACCTAACCTAACCTAACCTAACCTAACCTAACCTAACCTAACCTAACCTAACCTAACCTAACCTAACCTAACCTAACCTAACCTAACCTAACCTAACCTAACCTAACCTAACCTAACCTAACCTAACCTAACCTAACCTAACCTAACCTAACCTAACCTAACCTAACCTAACCTAACCTAACCTAACCTAACCTAACCTAACCTAACCTAACCTAACCTAACCTAACCTAACCTAACCTAACCTAACCTAACCTAACCTAACCTAACCTAACCTAACCTAACCTAACCTAACCTAACCTAACCTAACCTAACCTAACCTAACCTAACCTAACCTAACCTAACCTAACCTAACCTAACCTAACCTAACCTAACCTAACCTAACCTAACCTAACCTAACCTAACCTAACCTAACCTAACCTAACCTAACCTAACCTAACCTAACCTAACCTAACCTAACCTAACCTAACCTAACCTAACCTAACCTAACCTAACCTAACCTAACCTAACCTAACCTAACCTAACCTAACCTAACCTAACCTAACCTAACCTAACCTAACCTAACCTAACCTAACCTAACCTAACCTAACCTAACCTAACCTAACCTAACCTAACCTAACCTAACCTAACCTAACCTAACCTAACCTAACCTAACCTAACCTAACCTAACCTAACCTAACCTAACCTAACCTAACCTAACCTAACCTAACCTAACCTAACCTAACCTAACCTAACCTAACCTAACCTAACCTAACCTAACCTAACCTAACCTAACCTAACCTAACCTAACCTAACCTAACCTAACCTAACCTAACCTAACCTAACCTAACCTAACCTAACCTAACCTAACCTAACCTAACCTAACCTAACCTAACCTAACCTAACCTAACCTAACCTAACCTAACCTAACCTAACCTAACCTAACCTAACCTAACCTAACCTAACCTAACCTAACCTAACCTAACCTAACCTAACCTAACCTAACCTAACCTAACCTAACCTAACCTAACCTAACCTAACCTAACCTAACCTAACCTAACCTAACCTAACCTAACCTAACCTAACCTAACCTAACCTAACCTAACCTAACCTAACCTAACCTAACCTAACCTAACCTAACCTAACCTAACCTAACCTAACCTAACCTAACCTAACCTAACCTAACCTAACCTAACCTAACCTAACCTAACCTTTTTTTTTTTTTTTTTTTTTTTATCCCAGTGAAAATCTTTATGTAAATTACAACAACGCCGCTCAATAGAGCTGGCGTGAGGTACAGGACTCTCCTGGCCCGTCCGTCTCCCTTACCCGGCGCAAAAGCGTCGAGAAGACAGAGGGAGGGGAAGCGATTATAGCGCACAGGCCTACCTGCCAAAAACACTGGGGACTGCCGTCTTGTCCGACGCCAGGGGAGCGAGTTTCCTGTCCGTAAGATAATGATCCTCGGCACCCCCGTTAGCCGGTGGTTGTCACACCCCCAATCTCAACTATGGCGTTGCAAAGCCTGTTAGGACTACCCTCTTGAATGTTTAACTAACTTGATCCGTTAGGACCACCCTCTTAGAGAAAAACTTCGATAAACGCTTTCACCCGGAAGGGGTTTCAGCGGCTTAAACCCCGAAGAAAGGTATAAACTACCCTCTATTTTCTTTATACTAAGCAAAACGCGACAAGCACTTCCTTTGTCGACAGTGATGCCTAGCACTTAGTTTTTGTCAATGAGGTATGCTCCTCATCTACATAGCGAGAATATTTGAAAAATAAGACTCCGATTATTATAGAGGTTGGCTCCTCTTGGGTTGTTTAAAGAGGTTGCCTCCTCTTAGTACCTCAGCGCAACCGCCTAGGGTCTCGTCAACAGCGCTCAGCTGGACAAGGACTCCTAAAACAGAAACCCCTCTACAGCACTTGTTTTTGTCATTGAGGTGAGCTCCTCATCTACCTGGCGAGAAATATGGAAAATAAAACTCGGGTTGTTTAAAGAGGTTGCCTCCTCTTAGCACCTCAGCGAGACCGCCTCGACAGCACTAGTTTTTGTCAATGGGGTGTGCTCCTCATCTACATAGCGAGAATATTATAAGGATAAAACTCGGATTTTTATAGAGGTTCGCTCCTCTTGGGTTGTTTAAAGAGGTTGCCTCCTCTTAGTACCTCAGCGCAACCGCCTAGGGCTCTTGTCAACAGCGCTCAGCTGGACAAGGACTCCTAAAACAGAAACCCCTCTACAGCACTTGTTTTTGTCAATGAGGTGAGCTCCTCATCTACTTGGCGAGAAATATGGAAAATAAAACTCGGGTTGTTTAAAGAGGTGGCCTCCTCTTAGCACCTCAGCAAACCAGCCTCGACAGCACTAGTTTTTGTCAATGAGGTGAGCTCCTCATCTACATAGCGAGAATATAATAAGAATAAAACTCGGATTTTTATAGAGGTTGGCTCCTCTTGGGTTCTTTAAAGAGGTTGCCTCCTCTTAGTACCTCAGCGCAACCGCCTAGGGTCTTGTCAACAGCGCTCAGCTGGACAAGGACTCCTAAAACAGAAACCCCTCAACAGCACTTGTTTTTGTCAATGAGGTGGGCTCCTCATCTACTTGACGAGAAATATGGAAAATAAAACTCGGGTTGTTTAAAGAGGTTTCCTCCTCTTAGCACCTCAGAGAGACCTCCTCGACAGCACTAGTTTTTGTCAATAAGGTGTGCTCCTCATCTACAAAGCGAGAATATAATAAGAATAAGACTCGAATTTTTATAGAGGTTGGCTCCTCTTGGGTTGTTTAAAGAGGTCGCCTCCTCTTAGTACCTCAGCGCAACCGCCTAGGGCTCTTGTCAACAGCGCTCAGCTGGACAAGGACTCCTTAAACAGAAACCCCTCAACAGCACTTGTTTTTGTCAATGAGGTGAGCTCCTCATCTACTTGGCGAGAAATATGGAAAATAAAACTCGGGTTATTTAAAGAGGTGGCCTCCTCTTAGCACCTCAGCGAGACCGCCTCGACAGCACTAGTTTTTGTCAATGAGGTGTGCTCCTCATCTACATAGCGAGAATATTATAAGAATAAAACTCGGATTTTTATAGAGGTTCGCTCCTCTTGGGTTGTTTAAAGAGGTTGCCTCCTCTTAGTACCTCAGCGCAACCGTCCAGGGTCCCGTCAACAGCGCTCAGCTGGACAAGGACTCCTAAAACAGAAGCCCCTCAACAGCACTTGTTTTGTCAATGAGGTGGGCTCCTCATCTACTTGACGAGAAATATGGAAAATAAAACTCGGGTTGTTTAAAGAGGTTGCCTCCTCTTAGCACCTCAGCGAGACCGCCTCGACAGCACTAGTTTTTGTCAATGGGGTGTGCTCCTCATCTACATAGCGAGAATATTATAAGAATAAAACTCGGATTTTTATAGAGGTTCGCTCCTCTTGGGTTGTTTAAAGAGGTTGCCTCCTCTTAGTACCTCAGCGCAACCGCCTAGGGCTCTTGTCAACAGCGCTCAGCTGGACAAGGACTCCTAAAACAGAAACCCCTCAACAGCACTTGTTTTTGTCAATGAGGTGGGCTCCTCATCTACTTGACGAGAAATATGGAAAATAAAACTCGGGTTGTTTAAAGAGGTTGCCTCCTCTTAGCACCTCAGAGAGACCTCCTCGACAGCACTAGTTTTTGTCAATGAGGTGTGCTCCTCATCTACAAAGCGAGAATATAATAAGAATAAAACTCGGATTTTTATAGAGGTTGGCTCCTCTACCTAACCTAACCTAACCTAACCTAACCTAACCTAACCTAACCTTTTTTTTTTTTTTTTTTTTTTTTTAACCCGGGGGAAACTTGCTACCAAGTCATCCCACGGGGAGCAATGTGCTCAACCCGTTGTCGGGGTATGTGGGGTTGGGCGATGGTCTGCCCGACCCACTAAAACCCCCGGGTGCATATCGACAGGCCGATATTCAGGCTGAGCGGAACCCATTTGCTGATTTAGCCCGCTACAACCTATCGGCAACGCATTGGCGTTCCACTTGCTTATAGCCCTGGTGGGCTTTATCACGTGGGAGTTGTGGGAGCGCTACGCTCCTTCATCGTTGGCGATATGCGCCTGGACGACCGGGCATGCCGGCTCGTCCTCGATCTCCTCCGTCACGGGCATCCCGGTATCTCTCATAGGAGAGGCATTGGGGAGGTCGGCAACGGGAGATGTGGCAAGAGATGCCGGCTCGCGACCTAGACCTAGGTACACCTCTGGCATCTCAAATTCCTCTTCCATGGCCTCTTCAGGCCCCCTCTCTACGGTCGGATTACCAAGGGGCGGGTCAACTCGTCCCCGGGTTGCCGGAGGGCCGCAGCTCCTGCTTCCCATCGTGTGCGCTGCCGGTCTTTCGTGGGAGAGACAGATGGCGCACTTTGGCTCTCGGGAGCATTCCTTCTTTTTGTGCCCTTCACGGCCGCAGCGGTAACATAGACTACTGCGGTCCGTTAGGGATGGACACCTTTCCCTCACGTGCCCTATGCCCAAGCACCTGAAGCAGCGCATTGGGCGGGGCGCCAATGCCGTTACTTTGGCAAAACACCACCCGATTTTAAATTGCCCCGCTCTGGCTAGTACCCTAGCGGCAGCCATTGGACACCGGACCAATGTAGACCCGTCACCACCGAGAGCATTACGGATCGCCCCAACATTTACACTGCCTTCAGGGCAGCCCCCTTTGGCAGCAATAGCTGCAACCAGGTCCTCACTCACGACATGGCTATCGAGACCCGAGATACGGAGTTCTGCACTCTTCTCGGGCCTGTCAATGACAGCGATGTCGGATATCACCCGCACAAGCCTTTCGGCAAGAAGATCTGCCTTGGCCGCTGAATCGGGTCCTGGCACCTCTAGGAGCTTTGCTCCAGTGGCCGCTACACGGAATCTCAGGCCATCTGTGATTCCAAGCTCCTCTATGTTTATGGCCGCCTTGGCCCGCTGTATGGCTTGGGCGTAGGTGGTCCCCCTTTCGGCCGCCTCTGGCCGGATCTTAATGACAATGGCCGCCGTCTTAGGGGGGACCAGTCTAACCATCCTTTTGCCTACTGGTGGTCTTGGAACCGTCCTATTAGAGGGGCGGGATGCCGGTTGCGATAAACGCTGCACGGCACCAGCCTTTTGGGCCAAACCAGGCGCCGGTTGCTGGACAGGACCCGTAGTCGCAGCGGTCGTTGCCGAGGCCTTTCCTCTTCTCCTTTTCTTTCTGCCGACTGCCGGTAACCACTCATTCCCATCAGGAACCCGACTAGGTCCCGGCTGGGGTGGAGGGGCAATGGCGTCAGCAGCACCAGCTGTAACGGCCGCATATGTGCTGGCCGCCGCTCTCGTTTTAGGGGCAGCGGTAGTCGTTGCCCTGCGTCTATCCGCAGCGAGCGTTGGACGCGTCCTAGCAGGGGGGGCTGGAAGTCGCTCCTCAAGGTTATTAAGCCTCGAGTTGAGGGCTCCCAGTGATGTAGAGACAGAGCGCCTGATTTCATCAAGCGCCCTCTCCACACCACTATTATCAGTCGAGGGTGGGGGCAAGTGGCGCCGATCAGGCGACCTCCTTACCTCGGAGACAGACTGCCGAAGAGCATCGAGCTCCTTCTGCATCCGCTCCATGTCTGCCCTGAGCTTTTTATTCTCAGCGCTAATGCGCTCACTTTCCTCCGTTGCCGTCCTAGCGGAGAGGTTAGATAGGCACCTCATGAGGACGGTAGAAGCTCTATTCAACCGTCCCTGGTGAGAGCCTTTGAGGTGCCCGGAAGTCCGAGAGACCTCCCGCACCGCCTCGACACACAGCAGTCCAATCTCCTTGATTGACTCTGTGGTCTGTCCCCTGTCGTCATCTGACGGGTCCCATTCAATTTTAGAGGACAGCGCGCGCTCCATATCCTCCTTGGCCTGCTTACGCTGCTCTGCCAGCGTGACCCTGGGAGAAAGGGACTCCCTTGCCCTCCTTTCAAGGAACTCTTTTCGAGAGCGCTCAATCGCCTCCTCTCCAACTTCAGCTCTAAACCGCTCTCCGTCTTTCTTCCAGCCCTCACGTATGGCGGCACGGTGAGCCTCCTCTTCTTCCGCTTCCTCGATGAGCATACGGTCCACTTCCTCCTCAAAGGAGTGGAGTTCCTTCTGTCGCAACTCATCTTGCGCAGACTTCGGGCCAACAGAGGTGCTGGGTTTGCCCCTTGCACTGCGACCCCGACTAGCCGAGGAAATCTTCTGCGCAGAAGAAACCGCAAGCTCGCCTTCATCATCGTCAGAGTCGATGATACATCCACTGTACGGTCTCTTACGACCCACCGTAGCCCCATCTAACTCGGCATCCGAGTCACTGAGGGGGTCCCACTCCAAGACCGCCTTCGCGGAAGTAGCCGCCGCAGGTCTCTGTTCCCCTCTCCATGTTAGAGGTAGCCTTCGCGGACTGAACCGCCGCGTACCCCAAGTCACAAATTTTCTTGTCCTCTTCGGACATCTCAACCACGAGCTTTCGCTCCGCCCTTTTGCCGAATCCATCCTCAGAATCCGGCACCTCCAACACCCTACTGCGCAGAACTTTGCCCCCCCCAGATACAAGGGGCATGCCCGGGGCCAACGAGACGGACGACTTATCGCCCGACTTGCTAGTCCCGGGGAGGGGTTCTCCCACCTGTCGGTGGGTACCCTCCTGGGGTAATATGATTTCAGGTCTGCTGTTCATAGTGTGTTTTGGCAATTTGCGGGTTGCCATACCCCTCCTCACAGTGGCACTTTAGGGGCTGCCCTTCCCCATTGGACTAAAAAGGTCACCCACGCGCCGTCCACACGCCGAGGGGCGCCCTACATACTGTCGGGGGCGGGTGGTACCGACAGGTTTTTACCGGTTTTCTCCGGGGTGTTAGTGAGTTTTCCTTCTCTTGGCCGTTTGGCCTCCGCTCTGCCCAATCGCAGCGTACCCACGGCGCCAACGGTGGGGTCGTTGCCGCAAGAGGGCAGATAACGACTTCGGGGTTGGCGTAAACCCCGGTTGCACCGCTCTCACCGGTGCCCCCTTTCCCCCCCGTGCGACCTGAGAACCTTTAAGAGGCGGCCGTCTTTTGGTACGACGCCCAGAAGGGACGCCGTCAACACTCCTCTCACTGCTCAGAAGGAGCAAGCGAGTTATGCGACCCAGAGTGGGCCACGTATGGGAGCTGCAAGGTCCAGAAGGGACCCCGCCTAGTCAGATGTCAGCCGGCTGGGTCCAAGCGTCTACTACACGCCGGAGCGGGAGACTGTTGGAACCAACCGTTGCCCAGGGTGCACCAACGTGGAGGTCACCTGACTCGCACCCCAACCTAACCTAACCTAACCTAACCTAACCTAACCTAACCTAACCTAACCTAACCTAACCTAACCTAACCTAACCTAACCTAACCTAACCTAACCTAACCTAACCTAACCTAACCTAACCTAACCTAACCTAACCTAACCTAACCTAACCTAACCTAACCTAACCTAACCTAACCTAACCTAACCTAACCTAACCTAACCTAACCTAACCTAACCTAACCTAACCTAACCTAACCTAACCTAACCTAACCTAACCTTTTTTTTTTTTTTTTTGTTACGAAGTGGAAAACCTGCAAACAGGCGCATCAGCGGGCATGAGGGGTCCCGCTGGCTGTCCGAGGATGGTCTAGACTCTGTTCCAGGGCCGAAGCCCTAGAGAAAGCGAGTCTAGACCGACTCGGTAAAAACCACTCCGATGTCCTCTCGTCACCTTGGCACCAGCAAACCGGCGATCATCGCGTCGTCCTCATCTGAGGAGGACGCATCGGACGCCGGCATGGTGGGACCTGACGAGGTCATGGGAACCCTTTCGGACACTTCCACAACCCCGTCGGTGACTGCTCGCCCTGTAGATGGGCGAGCCCCTCTTCCGCCCCTGATTGGGGCGGGTGACCGCCCTCGGAAACGATGGGCGGACACGCTTGACCCGTCATTTGGTGAGACGGGTCGCCGACGCGCCGGGACATGCGGGGCGTCGGCCCTCAGTGGGGACCTGTGCAATGCACGGTCGAAGCCCCCCCTAGGGCTTGGACCGCGCTGGTTTCCCACTGGATGGAGAAGGCGTTGGTACTGCCGCCTTCTCCGCAGGAGGCGTCTGCGGCGGCACGGTTCTGCCAGGGGGTCATCCTCCCTGGCCCGTTCCGCCTCCTCCTTCAGCGTCATGACGTCGACGCAGAAGGAGTTGACCGCCTCCCACGACCCCTCGCTACCGAGCATGGACAGAACCACGGTCGGCAGGGAGAGGTCCGCGCCAATCACAGTGACCAATGCGGAGCGCTGGACATCGAACGCAGAGCACACCGTTAGGGTGTGTTGCGCCGTGTCCTCCGCTGCCCCGCAATGGTGGCACTGTGGGGTCGGCTCTCTTCCGATCCGGTACAGATAGCGTCCGAACGAACCATGTCCGGACAGCACCTGCACCAGATGGTACGTGAGCGACCCATGGCGCCGCTCCGCCCATGCTTGGAGGACGGGGCGTAGAGCCTCCAGGCTACGCATTTGCGTAGCTGAGGCCCCTTCGCCCAGGTCCTCAGACCATAGGCGGAACATTTCCTCTCGTGCTCCCTCGAGAGCAGAGCGCCTCTCTTGGGGGGCCAGGCGATTGCCACTGGCCCTCTCCTCCGCTCGCTGCCGGTATGCCGCAGCGAGCACCTCCGCCACCAGCTCCCACGGGGGCGTCCCCGCGAGAGCGCACGCCACTTTCCGGGACACCGTTCGGTAGCCCCGGATCGCCCGCAGCGCCATTGCGCGCTGGGCCCGCTGGAGAGAGGCGATAGCGTGTGGGCTCAAACAATCAGCCCACACTGGTGCCCCGTACAGCGCCATGGAGCGCACGATGCCGCCGTAGAGTCGGCGGCACGACACGCTCGGGCCCCCCACATTGGGCAAGAGGCGCCCGAGGGCATCTGCTGCTCCTAGCAGCCGGGGCTCGAGGATCTTAAAGTGCTCCTCAAAGCCCCACCGCCCGTCAATCACAAGCCCCAAATATTTCATCTGGGGCTTGAGACCGACCCTTGCGCCCTCCACAACGATCGACGCGCCCGCCGACGGCCGTCTCCGAGGCCCATGGAACACCATGGCCTCGGTCTTGTGGAGGGCCACCTCTAAGCCCAAAGTCCGTATCCGCCGCACAATATGGCTGACGAACACGGACGCCAGGCGCTGGACATCTTCCAGCTGCGTCCCCCGGACAGTGACAAGCGTGTCGTCAGCGTAGCAAAACGACTGCACCGTCGGGGGGAGGCCACACCCGCAGGACGTAATCGTACCCGAGGTTCCAGAGCAAGGGGCCTAAAACTGACCCCTGTGGAACGCCGCGGGACACCCTGTGACGGCAAAGCTCACCGTCTCGTCCCACGTACGCTACGTCCCGGTCCCTCAGATAGTCTCCCACTATTCGGCGCAGATATGGAGGCATTTGGTGATAACGAAGCGCCTCCATGATGACGCCGAAGGGGAGACTATTAAAAGCATTGGCGATGTCCAGGGACACCGCCAAAACTACCTCCCGCCTCTCAACGGACTCCTCTACTAGGGCCCGGAGATTAGATAGGGCGTCGATCGTCGACCGCCCCGTCCGGAAGCCGTATTGAGCCTCGGAAAGGTCAGGGCCCGTTCCCCCTCTCAGCTGCTGGACTATTCGGGAGGCGATGATTTTTTCAAACACCTTCCCAATTTCGTCCAGCAGCACAATTGGACGGTATGCTGAAGGGTCGTCGGACGGGCGACCCTCCTTGCGCAGCAGGCATAGTGCCCCCTCCTTCCAAACTTTGGGAAACTGTGCGAAACGGAGACTGGCGTCACACAGTTCCCTCGCTCTGACCTCAAGGTGCTTGAGGG
Organism: Eudonia lacustrata; assembly: GCA_947562085.1. NCBI lineage: Eukaryota > Metazoa > Arthropoda > Insecta > Lepidoptera > Crambidae > Eudonia > Eudonia lacustrata. The sequence goes on along the minus strand of OX387318.1, from coordinate 24,819,797 downwards.
CCAAGTCCAGAACCCTCTTCGGAACACCGTCTGGTCCCGGAGCCGTCTTACGCCCCTTAAGACGGGCAACGGCGTCATCCCACTCGTCGTTCTCGATAAGAGGGGGAGCGCTCTCACCCTCCTCGTCCGGAGACGGCGGGGCCATCCGAGGAGGAACAAAACCCTCCTCGGCCGGGGGAAACAGCCCTTCGACGACCGACCCCAGGAGGTCGGGATCCATTGTCTGCGTGAGGGGCGCGCCGCGCGCTCTGAGCTGGTTGCGCGCCAGTTTATACGGCCGCCCCCACGGATCCCGGTCCAGACCCTGCAACTGCTCCTCTCTAGATGCCTCTTTCGAGGAGGCGATCGCAGTGTGCAGGGTCTTCTTCGACTGTCGGTACACCTCGTACAGTCGGTCCTCCTCCGGTCGGTCTCTCACGCGGCGCCGGCGGGCTCTGGTATAGGCCCGTCTATGGACGCTGCAGTCCTCTCTCTTGGCTGCGATGTCCTGGGACCACCAATGGACTTCGCGACGGTCCCGCGGAGGCTGTGCCCGAGGCATGGAAGCCTCGCACACCTCCGTCAAAGCACCGCGGAGACGACGAGCTGACTCGTTAATGTCCGGACCGGACATCGGACTTGAGAGCCAGCCCTCGAAAATCGCCGTCTCCTCTGCCAGTTCAGGTTTGAGCCGACTGAGCGCCCAACGAGGAGGCCGGCTTCGGCTCGTGGGCGGTGTAGCTCGCTGATGCGGGGTGGAGCTCTCGAACCGGATGTAGCGATGGTCCGAGAGACTCTCCACATCCTGCACTACCCTCCAGCCGCTAATTGTGCGAGCGAGGGCTGGGGAGGCGAACGATACGTCCACCACCGAGCCGCCATTGTGCCGCACGCATGTGTGGACTGCGCCCCTGTTCAGGAGCGACAGCCCAGTGGCAGCTGCCCACAACTCAACAGCCTGGCCCCTTGCGTCAGTCGCTGGATTGCCCCAGACAACCGACTTTGCGTTCAAGTCTCCGAGGACGAGAACCTGACGCGGGGCCGCCCTTCTGATGGCTACACCGACGACGTCAAGAAAGGATTTGAAGTCGGCGAGCGGTCTGTTTGGGGAGAAATAGGTCGAGAAGACAACCATATCCTCCCAAACGACCGCCGCGTACCCAGCACCCCGCTCGTAAATTGAGGGGGGTGTATAATCTGGGGCCGCGCGCACCATCACGGCGGCAGAGTCACTTGTGTCCCCGACCCAGTTGGGCTGGTTGGGGACAAAGTACGGCTCTGACACCGCCGCCACGTCCACTGACCACTCCGCCAGGCTCTGGTGTAGCAGGTCCTGAGCCCTGGCGGTGTTGTTTAGGTTAACCTGAAGGAAGTTGATATGAGGTCGTCCTGACATTACTCGACCGACATATCAACCTCCTGCTGCCTCGTTTGAGGCGCCGTCTGCGTGGAAGGGGTGGCCTGGCGGGCAGGGCGCGCCGGCAACTTTCCCTTGGCCAGAGGGGGCTTACAGCTACGCCCCCCCATGACATGATTCGCCGGGCGACGCACGGCGGCGCACACGGCACAATGGGGCTGCGCGCTACATTCGTAGCCCTTGTGTCCCGCCTTGCCGCACCGGAAGCACAGTTCGCTCCGGTCGGTGTTCGAGGAGCAGCAAGCCCTCGCATGCCCCACCTGCATGCATCGGAAGCACCGGGCAGAACGGGCTTCCAACGCCTGGACGCTGGCCGCGCTGAAGCATATCAATAGGCGGCCAGCGTCAACGACCTTTTTAGCGGCAGCCACCGGGCACGACACAACCGTCGTACCCAAACCGCCGGGGCCGTCCCGGATGGGACGCACCTTGACGTCTGAGACGCCACATCCGCCCTTGGCCGCGATAGTTGCGGCGAGGTGCGTCTCCGTCACAGACTCGTCTAGCCCGCCCACCCTGATTTCCGCGGACTTCGTGGGCCGGACGACCGTGGCTATGTCTGCAAGAGCCTCCCTCATCTTTTCCGCCAAGCGGTCCGCCTTCTCGCTGGAATTAGCGCCGGAAATTTCAATGATTTTGGACCCAGCGACGGTGTTGCGGCACCGACGGTTGGGGATATCCATCCCGTCGATGTCAACCAGGTCCCGGGCCCGAATCAGTGCGTCGGCATATGTGACCCCCTTTTCGGCCGCTTCGGGGGTCAGGGTCACCACAACAGCTGCCGACTTTGGCGCAACAAGCTTGGCCTTTCGGCCGGTTGCACGAGCCTTCCTGGCAGGAGCAGCGGACGGGGCCGAGATGCTATTAGGCTCCCGCCGAGGCGCTCTCTGCTGCTTGGCCGCCGCCGAATATGTCTGACGGGGCGGGGCCTGCTCCGGAAGGGCGGATGTTTTGCCCTTCCTCTTTCTTTTGCGGCGCTTTTTCCGCGTCTCCTGCGTCGACCATTCCGGCTCTGCCTCAACTGGAACCTCGACCGGGGGAGGCGCTTTAACAGCTGCACCCCGGGAGGTGGTCGGGACGACCGCTGGAGGTTCAGCCTTCTTTGCCCGCTTCGGTGGGGGATCGGGCTTTTTGCCTGCCGCCTTGCCCTTGGCCGATTTAGTCGACTTGCTCTGCCCTTTAAGAGCAGGGGGCGTTGGAGCTGCTGCGGCTTTGCGGTCTGCCGCGAGTGGCGGTCGCAGCTTTTTAGCCGGAAGAAGCCGGCCCTCCAAACCCTCCAGGCGAGCATTCAGCATGGCCCCAAAAGTTCGGGCCAGCTTCGCTTCGAAGGCCTGAAGGGAGTCCGGCTCATCAACCGAAACCTTCGCCTTGCTGCGGCCAGCCGTCTCCCGCACGGTGACGATTGGGGAGAGGGGCCTTGGTGGAGGGCAGTCCATTTCCATGGACTCCATGGATAATGGGTTCTCAGGGAGTGTAGGGGGAGGGGACTCGGACTTCTTCCCTCTCTTGAGGTCCCTGACCTCGGCAGACAAAACCGCCACAGTCTTGGTGAGGTCTGCCAGCTGGTGCTGCAGCCTCACATTCTCAGCCTTTAGAGCGCGAGTGTCCTCCGAGATGGATTTGGAGGACACTTCGCGGAAACAGTCCAGAATCGACTGAGCTGATTTCTTCAGCGCCTTTTGGAAGGGGCCCTGGAGGTGCGATGATTTTCTCGCAACCTCAACTATGACCGCACAGTCCGCCTTCACCACCTCTTCGATGTCGAGGGCGGTCTTTAGGTCTGGATCTGTGGGTAGGGCCTCGTCTTCCGTCCGACTTGCGTAGAAGGACGCTCGGGTTTCGATAGCGCGGCGCTCCATGTTGGCCACCTCCCGGTCCAACGCGATCTGCTGCTCCTCGCGCTTTGCAGCGTTGAGCTCGCGCTTGGCCTGGGCAAGGCCGACATACTCCCCAGTAGTGGGAGGTCTTCCGCGACCGCGCGGAACTGTCTTTTTCGTCGGACCATTCTCCGACGAGTCCGAACTCTTTTCCCCGCTCTTGTCCCCCTTTGATGTTTTAGGGGGGCGCTTCCTCTTAAGGGGGCCAGTGAGCGTCTCAGTGCTGACGCAACTGTCCTCCGACATTTCGCTGCACTGGTCCGGGTCCTTTTTTCTTCGCATGGGGTAAGGGGAGGAGCGGGATTCGCTCCTGCCGCTACGAACCGACAATGCCGGTGAGCTGGCACGACTCCCCTTTCGGTAACATCTTGATTTAAAGACGGAGTCTACGGCCGATCTCATTGAGACCGCCGACGAGTCGGACTCGACGTCTTTTTCGTCATCGCTACGTGTAGCGGGCATAACCGCCGCACATTCGCCTCTCGCCGCAGAGGAGCTGCGCGATCGTGCAGCAATCGGCGAAGAAACGCCATCCCTCGCAGCCGTAGGCGTCTTAAACGTGAGTTTAAGACCGCCCGACTCCACTTCCCTCCCTGCTTTCAAGCCCCTAGTGGGCGTGCTCTCAGCAACATCTGGCAGTTCTTTGCCCCCCCCAGAAACGGTGGGGCAGCCCGAGGCCGACGCACCGGACGAGATGCCCGGCTTACCAGCCCCGGAGAGGGGTTCTCCCGCCTTGCGGGTACCCTCCTGGGGTAATAATGATTTTAGACCTGCTTTCATGTTAATGTTTTTGACAATTTTGAGGTTGTCATCCCTCTCACCTACAACTTCCTCTTCGGGCAGGGTAGCCTTCGCGGATGAAGCCGCCGCGTACCCCGCACACACTTTCTGGTCCCCACTGGACACTGCTATCACGAGCTTTCGCTCATGTAACACTACACGCGGTTCACGGTCTCCCCCAGATACAGGAGACGTGCCCGAGGACGGCGAGTCGGACGGCATGTCCGGCTTGACGGCCTCGGGGAGGGGTTCTCCCACCTTTTGGCGGGTACCCTCCTGGGGTAATACTTTTTTTAGAGCCGCTTTCATGTTGAACAACTTGAGGGTTGTAATCCCCTTGACAATTTCAACGTTGTCATCCGCCAGGACTGTGCGGAACATAGGTCACCCCGAGACGAAGTCCCCACGACCGAGGAACCCTATATACTGCGGAGGGCGGGAGGTGTCCGCAGGATTGGACCAGTTTACTCTGGGGTTTTATAGAGTTTTCCTTCTCGCGGTCCCAGACCACCCCGGGTCTCCCCGACGCCGCGTACTCGTATTCGCCAAAGACGAGGTCGTTGCAAGCGACGAAGAGACTTACGGCTGCAGAAAGCCGGCGAAAACTTCCTACCCCTACGCGCATGAAGCGCCGTGCGCACAAGGCGCTTGAAGGGTGCCCAGAAGGGGCGCCAACCTACCCTATTCCCCCCCGTGTAACGACGCCCAGAAGGGACGCCGTCAAAACTCCACTCAAAGCCACTCAGAAGGAGCAGCGAGTCGTACGGCCCAAAGTGGACACGCACATGGAGGTGCAGGGCCCAGAAGGGGCTCCCGCCTTGCCAGATGTTAGCCGATTGGGCCCAACTTTCTCCGAACGGAGAATGTTGGAACCACTCGTTGCCCAGGATGCACCACGTGGAGGTCATCTGACACGCACCCCAACCTAACCTAACCTAACCTAACCTAACCTAACCTAACCTAACCTAACCTAACCTAACCTAACCTAACCTAACCTAACCTAACCTTTTTTTTTTTTTTTTTTTTTTTGTTTTCCCAGGGGAAGTCATTACGACTACCCGGAGCCTTGAAGAGGCCCCAAGTTATGTGGGACTCGCCCGTCCGCCTTTCCACACCCACTGACAAGGAGAGAGGCTCCAGGTCAGCTGCCAGGAAGAAGTCCCGGCTGGGAGGGCGAGACGGAGGGGAATACCCACTAAACCCCTGGAGGCCCACAATCCGAAGCTTAAGGCTGAGGTGGCAGTCACGGGACACTTCCACTTGGGATTAACCACGCGAAGGCCACCCCGTCGCCCGTGTGCCAACCTATGACCGCAAGCGGTCATGCGCCGACACACGGGCGACTTACACGCACGGTACCACACCTACAGCACACCCACCCTTCTCTGGGCATGCGGACACCACAAAAACAGCAAACAAGCAAACATACAAACAAGCAATACAGCAACACAATTGAACTAATCCGGGACCCCTCATGCTCACTCTGTCGTAGACATCGCTCACATGTAGGGTCCCGCATCAGCCACACCAAGACACATCACAAACACTGGACGACACATCCTGTCATCCATCGACGACCCCGGGGGCATCTGGGGTGCTATATCACGATAGCCATACCGATGCCCCCCCCTACTTTTGGTTCCTGCCAAACAACTTCAGGACCACAAAAAACTTGGCGCCTCATTGCGCTCTCACGCCCCTCGTTTGTGTGGCCGGAGGCCGGCACTCCCTACTACCCATGATGTGTTCATGGGGCAGCGCCGCCTCGGCACACACCAGGCAGTTCAGCGGTCCGGTGCATGCTCCCGCTTGATGGCCGTCCATGCCACAGCGGAAGCAGCACCCCGCTCTATCCTTCTCTGAAGGGCACATTGGCCGCGTGTGGCCCATCCCCATGCACTTGTAACAGCGCATGGGTTTGGGTCCAAACACCTCCACTTTGGCCAAGTGCCATCCTCCCATCTGTAGTCCCTCCGTGTTGGCAAGTCTCCCCGCCGCCTTCACAGGGCATTGGACCAACACCGATGCGGAGCCACTTGGGCCCGATCGGATGTTGCCCACCCTCACCTTCTCTTTAGGGCAGCCCCCCTCTGCCGAGACAGCAGCGGCCACCATCTCCGTCGTAACTGCAGAGTGAAAGTCGTAGAGGCGAATATCCGCCCTCTTCTCCGGGCGGACAATCACCGCCACATCCGACACAACATCCTTCATTCTAAGTGCCAGCTTGTCAGCAGTTTCACCACTGTCAATACCTGGCACCTCAATCAGCAAAGCCCCAGATTGGGCAGTCCTTATTCTGACACCGCCCAGAATGCCAAACTCCTCTAGCTTGATGGCATTCTCGACCCTGTCCATGACGTCTGAGTATGACACTCCCCGGGCAACCGCCTCCGGCCTAAGCTGGAGGGTGATTGCCGCCGAGTTGGGTTGCCTGAGGGTTCTTCTCTCCCTCGGCCCTCCCGACAACTTCGGTACCGCTCTGGGCACTGTCGGTGCCTCAATCTTTTTCCGGGCAGGGGTCCCACCCCCTCTCCTCCTCCGTCCACGAGTTATCCTCCTTGTTTCATTAGGTTGGACAGGCGCCAGGGGGGCCGTTGTAGGCTGAACCTTCGGCCGTGTCCCTCCTTGATCCGCAGTCTTTGCGGGGGGGGCAACACCTCCCCCCACACCTCCGCACGCAACCACCGAGCTAAATGTCTTGGCGTCAGTCTTGGCTTCCATCGTCGATATCTTGGTCTCCAACCTATCCAGTCGTTTGTCCATCCCTTCGAGGGTGCGTTGCATCGCTGCCAGCACAGCTAACACACCCCCGTCCGGCTCCTCTGCAGGGGGAGGGACGACCATTGTCTTCGCATAGTACTTTGCCCCATTTTTCACTCTAATCTCCACGGCCTCGATCAACGACTTCTCGTGCTCACTCTCAGCCGCTTCACACTGCCTTGTGAGCTTCACCACTCTATCCCTCAAAGTCCTGTTGTCTCTGACACAGGTCTGCCACTCCTCCAACATTTTTTCCTCCGAGGGTTGGAGATCTTCTTGTAATAACTTCCATCTTAGTAAGGCCTTATGGCATGCCTCCTCGACACGCTTGTCTATCTTCTCCTGCCTCAACCTCTTCCGCTCCTCCTCTTCTTCTTCTTCCTCCACTTTCCTCCTCTTCTCATCCGGCGTTTCCTTGCCCCCCCCAGAAACGGTGGGGCAGCCTGGAACCGGAGCACCGACCTTGGCCGATGTACCAGCCCCAGGGAGGGATTCTCCCGTCTCCCGACGGGTACCCTCCTGGGGTAGTTGTTTTTTGAGAGACGCTTTCATGACTGCTTAATTCACCTGCAACAAAAAACAAAACACAACAAAAACAACAACACAAACAAACTCCCCTCAAAGCCGCTCAGAAGGAGCGGCGAGTGTACGTTCCAGAGTGGAAACGCACATGGAGGTGCGGGGCCCAGAAGGGGCTCCCGCCTAGCCAGATGTTCGCCGATTGGGCCCAACTTTCTCCGAATGGAGAACGTTGGGACCACTCGTTGCCCAGGATGCACCACGTGGAGGTCATCTGACTCGCACCCCAACCTAACCTAACCTAACCTAACCTAACCTAACCTAACCTAACCTAACCTAACCTAACCTAACCTAACCTAACCTAACCTAACCTAACCTAACCTAACCTAACCTAACCTAACCTAACCTAACCTAACCTAACCTAACCTAACCTAACCTAACCTAACCTAACCTAACCTAACCTAACCTAACCTAACCTAACCTAACCTAACCTAACCTAACCTAACCTAACCTAACCTAACCTAACCTAACCTAACCTAACCTAACCTAACCTAACCTAACCTAACCTAACCTAACCTAACCTAACCTAACCTAACCTAACCTAACCTAACCTAACCTAACCTAACCTAACCTAACCTAACCTAACCTAACCTAACCTAACCTAACCTAACCTAACCTAACCTAACCTAACCTAACCTAACCTAACCTAACCTAACCTAACCTAACCTAACCTAACCTAACCTAACCTAACCTTTTTTTTTTTTTTTTTTTTTTTGTTTTCCCAGGGGAAGTCATTACGACTACCGGACCTTGAAGAGGCACCCGATTATGTGGGACTCGCCCGTCCGCCTTTCCACACCCACTGACAGGGAGAGAGGCTCCAAGTCAGCTGCCAGGAAGAAGTCCAGGCTGGGAGGGCGAGACGGAGGGGAATACCCACTAAACCCCTGGAGGCCCACAATCCGAAGCTTAAGGCTGAGGTGGCAGTCACGGGACCTTCCACTGGGGATTAACCACGCGAAGGCCACCCCGTCGCCCGTGTGCCAACCTATGACCGCAAGCGGTCATGCGCCGACACACGGGCGACTTACACGCACGGCACAACACCTACAGCACACCCACCCTTCTCTGGGCATGCGGACACCACAACAACAGCAAACAAGCAAACATACAAACAAGCAAAACAGCAACACAATTAACTAATCCGGGACCCCCCACGCTCACTCTGTCGTCGACATCGCTCGCATGCCGGGTCCCGCATCAGTCACACCAAGACATATTACAAACACTGGACGACACAACCTGTCATCCATCGACGACCCCGGGGGCATCTGGAGTGCTATATCACGATAGCCATACCGATGCCCCCCCTACTTTGGCTCAGGACCACAAAAAACTTGCGCCTCACTGCGCTCTCACGCCCCTCACTTGTGCGGCCGGAGGCCGGCACTCCCTACTACCCATGATATGCTCATGGGGCAGCGCCGCCTCGGCACACACCAGACAGTGGAGCGGTCCAGTGCATGCTCCCGCTTGATGGCCGTCTATGCCACAGCGGAAGCAACACCCCGCTCTGTCCTTCTCAGAAGGGCACTTTAGCCGCGTGTGGCCCATCCCCATGCACTTATAACAGCGCATGGGTTTGGGTCCAAACACCTCCACTTTGGCCGAGTGCCACCCCCCCATCTGGAGGTCCTCCATACTGGCGAGCCTCCCCGCCGCCTTCAAAGGGCATTGGACCAACACCGATGCGGAGCCATTTGGGCCCGACCGGATGTTGCCCACCCTCACCTTCTCCTTGGGGCAGCCCCCCTCTGCCGAAACAGCAGCGGCCACCATTTCCGACGTCACCTCGCTATGGAATCCATAAAGGCGGATGTCCGCCCTCTTCTCCGGGCGGGCAATCACCGCCACCTCCGACAGAAGATCCGCCATTCTTGCCGCCAACTTGTCGGCGGCCTCCCCGCTTTCTGCTCCTGGCACCTCAATAAGTGCGGCCCCGGTTTGGGCAGTCCTAATCCTGACCCCACCAAGGATGCCGAACTCCTCCAATTTAATGGCCTCCGTTGCCTTGTCCATCACCTCCGCATATGTTATCCCCCGAGCGACCGCCTCCGGCTTAAGCTGGAGGGAGATCGCCGCCGAACTGGGCTGCCTTAGGGCTCTCCTCTCCCTTGGCACTCCTGGGGGCATCACTCCTACTTCGGGCATCTTTGGTGCCTCAGTCTTCCTCTGGGCGGGAGGCCCAGCTCCTCTCCTCTTTCGTCCACGGGTCCCAGCAGTCCGCACCACTACAGGTTGGACAGGCGTTGGAGGGACCGGAGCGGGTTCAACACCGCTCGCAACTACCGAACTAAATGTCCTCGTCTCAGGCGCCGGAAGCCTCGCTTCCAGTCCGTCCAACCTCTTATCCATACCCTCAAGGGTGCGCTGCATCGCTGCTAGCACAGTCGTTATGTTGCCTTCCGGTTCCGGTGCAGAAGGAGGAGCAGCCTTTTCTTCTCTGATGCGCTTGACCTCCTTTGCGAGGCGCCTGACCTCCTCTTCAGCCTTAGCAGCCCTCAACTCCGCACTGCGCCCGGCCTCTTCTGCAGCCACTTTGGCCTTCCTGGCCTTAGTGAGCTGCCTCCCAACATCCTTCATTTCCTCCCTAAGCATATCAATCCAGCAAGCCAAATCTGTGGCCCTCCTGTGAGTGTCTTGGAACAACTCCTTCATCCCTATATAGTCCTTGGGATAAAGTACCACGACCCTTTCTTCAATCACTCTGTATGCCTCCTCATATATTTCCATCCTCTGCAGATATAGCCACTCTTCCCTAACTTTCTCATCATCGGAATACTCCATCTCTTCCAACCTTCTTCTCTTCTCATCCGGCGTTTCCTTGCCCCCCCCAGAGACGGTGGGGCAGCCTGGAACCGAAGCACCGACCTTGGCCGATGAACCAGTCCCAGGGAGGGATTCTCCCGTCTCCCGACGGGTACCCTCCTGGGGTAGTTGTTTTTTAGAAGACGCTTTCATGACAGCAATTGGTTTTTCCGACTTTTCCTTGTCACCTGCAACAAAAAGAAAACTACAAAGACAAAACAACACAAACAAACTCCCCTCAAAGCCGCTCAGAAGGAGCGGCGAGTGTACGTTCCAGAGTGGAAACGCACATGGAGGTGCGGGGCCCAGAAGGGGCTCCCGCCTAGCCAGATGTTCGCCGATTGGGCCCAACTTTCTCCGAACGGAGAACGTTGGGACCACTCGTTGCCCAGGATGCACCACGTGGAGGTCATCTGACTCGCACCCCAACCTAACCTAACCTTTTTTTTTTTTTTTTTTTTTTTTTTTTTAACCCAGAGTAACTCATTACGAGTACCCGGGGCCTTGAAGAGGCCCCAGGTTATGTGAGACTCACCCGTCCGCCTTTCCACAACCCACCGACTATCGTGGAGACGCCATTGTCTCCAGTCGGCTGCCAAGGGAAGGCCCAAGGCTGGGAAGGGCGAGACGGAGGGGGATACTCACTAACCTCTGGGGGACCACACTCCGAAAACAGGTGAAGGCCGCGGGGCCTGTCCTGAGGGAATTGAACCGCGGGATTCACCCTGGCGCCCGTGTGATCACCCGTGTCGGCCCCCTCGCACTTTAGTGCGTTTAGGGCCGACACGCGCGGTCACCCGGGCGGTACGCGTTCGCGACGTCTATAACAACACCACACCCCCGAAAGGGTGTGCTGTTGTTTAATCTCAGGAGAGATTGCAACAAAAAGCACGGAGTGCACCACAGCAAAGCGCCCTATCCGCCACCACCAAGGATTTGGCATGTGGCAGAAGAGGCGCTCCCACCTTAACAAAGGGGCTGCGACCAGCAGAGCCAGGATAGGACCCGGCACTAGCGGCCCCCCCCTTTCTCCTCCAGGCGGCTGCCCCGACAGTCTAGCAGACCGCCTACTTCTCTTCGGCAGAGTAGGGGAAGCACCGCGCTCAATGCGCTCAGACTCCCCCTCCTCCACGTCCTCCCTCAAGCTCTCCCGCTCCCTCACCACCTCCACCGTTTCCACGCCCGGGACCCTCCCGGCACCCCTTCCAGAGGAAGAGGCGCTTGGGGGGGCTTCAGGTGCAGAGGGTAGCAAGGGGGGGAGTCTTGTGACCACGACTTTCGGCACTCTTGGCGGTGGCAGCTCCTCAGCCGCCTCCATCGCCACCGGCACCGCTGTGGCAGGCCTCCTCTCCTGCCCCTCCGGGATCCTCATCCTCGTAGCAGGGGGACGGCACTCCCTGCTTCCCATCACATGCCCATGGGGCAGCGCCGCCTCGGCACACACCAAACAATGCGCCGGCCCAGTGCATGCTCCCGCCCGATGGCCGACCATGCCACAGCGGAAGCAACACTCCGCTCTGTCCTTCTTTGAGGGGCACATTGGCCGCGTGTGGCCCATCCCCATGCACTTATAGCAGCGCATGGGTTTGGGTCCAAACACCTCCACTTTGGCCGAGTGCCATCCCCCCATCTGAAGTACCTCTATGCTGGCGAGTCTCCCCGCCGCCTTCAAAGGGCATTGGACAAGCACCGATGCGGAGCCACTCGGGCCCGATCGGATGTTGCCCACCCTTATCTTCTCCTTAAAGCAGCCACCCTCTGCCGACACAGCAGCGGCCACCATCTCCGTCGTTACCGAACAGTGGAAGTCGTAGAGGCGGATGTCCGCCCTCTTCTCCGGGCGGACAATCACCGCCACGTCCGCCAGCACTTCCCTCATTCTTGCCGCCAGCTTGTCGGCGGCCTCCCCACTATCGAGACCTGGCACCTCAATCAGAGCGGCCCCAGATTGCGCAGTCTTAACTCTGACCCCACCAAGGATGCCGAGCTCCTCCAGTTTGATCGCCTTAGTGGCCCTGTCGATGGCTTCCGCATACGTCGTCCCCCGGGCGACCGCCTCCGGCCTAAGCTGGAGGGTAACCGCCGCCGAATTGGGTTGCCTTAGGGCTCTCCTCTCCCTTGGCACTCCCAGTGGGGTCGGTCCTACATTGGGCATCGTCAATGCCTCAGTCCTCTTCTGGGCAGGGGGCCCAGCTCCTCTCCTCCTCCGTCCACGGGTCCCAGCGGTCCGCACCACAACAGGTTGGACAGGCGTCGGGGGGACCAGTGCGGGTTCAACACCGCATGCAACCACCGAGCTGAAGGTCCTCGTCTCAGGCGATGGAAGTCTCGCCTCTAATCCGTCCAGCCGTTTGTCCATCCCCTCGAGGGTGCGCTGCATCGCTGCTAGCACAGTCGCCACATTGCCATCCGACTTCGATGCAGAAGGAGGGGAAGCCTTTACTTCTCTAAGGCGCATGACCTCCTTTGCAAGGCACCTGACCTCCTCTTCAGCCTTGGCGGCCTTCACCTCCGCAATGCGTCTGGCCTCTTCTGCAGCCACTTTGGCCTTCCTGGTCTTAGTGAGCTGCTTCCCAACATCTTTCACTTCTTCTCTGAGTTCATCGATCCAGCAAGTCATATCCATGGCCCTCACGATGGTGTTTTTGAACTCTTCCACCAGTTCCTCCGGATCCTCGGGCCAACCTTCATTCTCCTGGAGCCACTCATTCCTTACTTCCAGGATTCTGTAGGCCTCCTCATACATCTTCATCCTCTCCTGGTATGCCCACTCTTTCTCAACCTTCGCCATGTCGGTCTTCTTCTCTTCCTCCACCTTCCTCCTCTTCACGTCTTGCGTTTCTTTGCCCCCCCCAGAAACGGTGGGGCAGCCTGAAACCGGAGCACCGACGTTGGCCGGTGAACCAGTCCCAGGGAGGGATTCTCCCGTCTCCCGACGGGTACCCTCCTGGGGTAATTGTTTTTTAGGAAGCGCACTCATGATGACATCTTTTGGGATGTCTCCCAGACAATTTTATGGGGTTGTCATCCCCCTGGCAATTTAAGGGCTGCCGGTCCCTAGCAGGCAACGACAATCACCCATGCGACGCCCACTCGCCAAGGGTGCCCTATATACACACGGAGGGCGGGAGGTATCCGCGGGGTTTTAGCGACTTTTCCTTGTCGGCGCCCAGATGGGCTGCGGGACTGAACCCAGACCACCACGTACCCAGCTCACGCCAGGACTGGGGTCGTTGTGGCGGACGGGACAGAACCCGCGGCACGGCAGAAACTACGATAAGGGCTGGCATGAAGCCCTCGTAACGACTTTGTGCGTACTGAAACGCTTTATAGGCGCCCAGAAGGGGCGCCGACCTACCCTGTTCCCCCCCGTATAACGACGCCCAGAAGGGGCGCCGTCAAAACTCCTCTCAAAGCCGCTCAGAAGGAGCGGCGAGTGTGCGGCCCAGAGTGGACACGCACGTGGAGGTGCAGGGCCCAGAAGGGGCTCCCGCCTGTGTCGGGTTGTTAGCCGGCCAGTCTCACATCAAACTCCTCTCGAGGAGGAGAATGTTGAGGCTGCCCGTTGCCCAGGATGTACCACGAGGAGGTCACCCAACACACACCCCAACCTAACCTAACCTAACCTAACCTAACCTAACCTAACCTAACCTAACCTAACCTAACCTAACCTAACCTAACCTAACCTAACCTAACCTAACCTAACCTAACCTAACCTAACCTAACCTAACCTAACCTAACCTAACCTAACCTAACCTAACCTAACCTAACCTAACCTAACCTAACCTAACCTAACCTAACCTAACCTAACCTAACCTTTTTTTTTTTTTTTTGGTCACCCAGGGGAAAACCTGCTGACGGGTTTAACCGGGGATGGCCGTAGCCGACCCGGTAAAAACCCCTGGGGGGCAATCTCCGAAGGCGCATGAGGAGGACTTCCACGGGACCTTTACCACGAGGGCAATACCTCGCGGGAGCCTCTTTTGCGCGCGTTTAGCCCTACTAGACACAAGCAACCGACTTTTTCGACCTTGCGTGTCCACCCTTGGTGGACACGCAGACTACGACATACTCTGACCTGCATACCCACACCCTTCCCCCCCTTGTGGGTATGCGGACACCACGACCGACTGGCATGCCCACGCTTACGTGAGCATGCGGACTCAACGAAAAGAACAACGTTCCCACCTATAGTGGGAACGCGGACTCGAAGACCAACGAACCCAACGAGCAAAACCAGGAACGACATACCCACCTTAGTTGGGTATGCGGACTACAACTACCTTATGATATACATAACAACACAAAAACAACACAAATAACACACAGCTAACCTGGGCGGGCACCATCATGGTCACTGTGATTCGGTAGACAACTTTTGTTGTCTGACCGTTCACCGCTCCCATGTCAGGCTCCCGCCCAGGTTCTCCGACAAAGACCACAAAACAAACAAATAAATATATATGACACGACAAACACAACAGCACGACCAACACCCTTTAGACCAGGACGGGCACCATCATGGTCGCTGCAATTCAGCGAGACAACTTTTGTTGTCTCACTGTTCGCCGCTCCCATTTCAGGCTCCCGTCTCGGTTCTACCTACAGATACATATATAAGATACAATACAAAAACCCTTTGAGGTGGGACCCTCCATGTTTGACTAGTGCCAGCCAGGCGTTGGCCAGACCTGGCACGTCTCCCAGTTCAAGTCACCACCCCAACCTTTGAGACAATAAAGACGACCAAGACACAACGACACTCGACAGCAACAACGACCAACAACCATCGACAACACAGGACACGACAAGGACAACAACAAGACGACACAGGAGAGAAGGACATGTGGTCCATCAGACCCCCGGGGACATCTGGGGTGCTATAATGAAATAGCCATGCCGATGCCCCCCCTTCTTTTGGTTCCTTCCTTACACTAAACATTAAAACAGATACTTATTCCTACAATTCTAATTCCTACTTATCCTATTCCTACTTCTTAGTTCATCGGATCGCCATGGCGCATCAGGTAACCTAACCTAACCTAACCTAACCTAACCTAACCTAACCTAACCTAACCTAACCTAACCTAACCTAACCTAACCTAACCTAACCTAACCTAACCTAACCTAACCTAACCTAACCTAACCTAACCTAACCTAACCTAACCTAACCTAACCTAACCTAACCTAACCTAACCTAACCTTTTTTTTTTTTTTTTTTTTAACCCAGAGTAACTCATTACGAGTACCCGGGGCCTTGAAGAGGCCCCAGGTTATGTGAGACTCACCCGTCCGCCTTTCCACAACCCACCGACTATCATGGAGACGCCATTGTCTCCAGTCGGCTGCCAAGGGAAGGCCCAAGGCTGGGAGGGGCGAGACGGAGGGGGATACTCACTAACCTCTGGGGGACCACACTCCGAAAACAGGTGAAGGCCGCGGGGCCTGTCCTGAGGGAATTGAACCGCGGGATTCACCCTGGCGCCCGTGTGATCACCCGTGCCGGCCCCCTCGCACATAGTGCGTTTAGGGCCGGCACGCGCAGTCACCCGGGCGGTACGCGTTCGCGACGTCTTTAACAACACCACACCCCCGGGAGGGTGTGCTGTTGTTTAACCTCTGGAGAGGTTACCTCAAGAGGTTACTCCATCCATTGGGACAGTGCAACCACAACAACATAGAACTCAAAAACATATATTTACAATACTCACACTCACAGACCACATTCATACAAACACAGACTATTTACATCATACAAATAATTATATACACATCTCTTTTTTCCGCAGGTTCAGCTGGCACCAGGGGCAGAACCCGACACCGAGCACCTGCTTTGGATCCGGACTACGGCGGATGGAGGTCTGCGTCCCTCCTTCTCCTTCTACGCCTCCGTCTCCTGGCAGGAGTGGCGTCGACCGCGTTTTCGCGCGTTCTCTCCGCCGCCTCCTTTAGGCTCATGACCTCGCTGCAGAAACGAGACACCGCACCCCAGTCATTCTCACTCTCCAGCATCGCGGCCACGACGTCCGGCAGAGCGAGACCTCCTCTTCCCCCTAAAGCCATCTCCATAGTGCGTCGCTGCGAGGCAAAGGCACAACACACCTGGAGAGTGTGCTGCGCCGTGTCCTCAGCAGCTCCGCACTGGTGGCAGATAGGCCTTTCTTCTTTACCTATTCGACACAGGTACTTACCGAAACATCCGTGATCGGTTAGTACCTGTGTCAAATGGTACGTCATTGTACCGAATGGCCTGTCGATCCATCTCGGTAGGACCGGCTGAATGGCCTCGGCAGTGCGGACACCGGCAGCTGGGGACTCCAGGTTCAGTTCCCACTGCCACACCGCCATTTCCCGCGCAATCCGTCTGCAGCCCAGTACCTCCTCCATGGTCAGCCGCTCGCCATCGGCTCTCCTCTCCGTGCGGAGCTCGAAAACCTCGGTGAGAACCTTGGCCTCGAGCTCCCACGGGATCATTCCCGCCAGGGCTGTTGCCGCCGTAAACGACACCGTCCGGTATCCCCTTATCGCCCTCACCGCAGCCACTCTTTGTGGTCTTCGGAGGAAGGCAATATTCCTGCGGGAGAGCGAGTCGGACCAGACCGGTGCGCCGTAGAGCGCCATGCTGCGCAGCACTCCAGCATACAGTCTCCGGCAGCTCTCGCCCGGACCTCCAACATTCGGCAGCACACGCGCCAGCGCCATCGCCGCCTTCACAACTCGAGGCGCCATCTCAGAGAAGTGAGGCTCGAACGTCCAACGGCTGTCAAGGACCAGTCCCAGATATTTCATCCGGGACCGTATCTCGACTTGAACGCCGTCGACGTCGATCGTCCAGTTGCCTGGGGGTCTCATACGGGGGCCGTGGAAGACCATGGCCTCCGTCTTGGACAGGGCCACCTCCATCCCCAGCAGGCGAATTCTCGATATGGTCAAAGTGGCCATCACCGACGCCAGCCTCACCGTGCGCTGGTAGTCACCGCCCCGTGCAGTGACTAGGGTGTCGTCTGCATAGCATATGACCCCCGTCCTGGGGAGGTATGTCCCCCTCAGAACCCAGTTATATCCGATGTTCCACAAGAGGGGTCCGAGGACCGACCCCTGTGGAACACCGCACATCACACGGCGAGCGCAGACGCGCTCCGCGTCCTTTTCCAGGTACAGAATAGTTCTGTCCTGAAGATAGTTCTCCAGTACCCTCCTAAGGTACCAAGGAATCCTGTGGTACCTTAGGGCCTGGATGATACTGCTATAAGGGAGGGTGTTGAAGGCGTTCGCTATATCTAGCGATACCGCCAACACCCTTTCCCCTCTCGCAACAGCCACTTCGGTAGTATGTCGAAGGGCAAGTATCGCGTCCACCGTAGACCTGCCCCGGCGGAACCCGTATTGAGATGGCTCAATGTTGGGCCCGCCGGCATCCAAGTGCTCGACGATGCGGGCAGCGAGCACACGCTCAAAAAGCTTGCCCGCCTCGTCCAGCAGGACGATCGGCCTATAGGCCGATGGCATGTCCGGCGGACGGCCTTCTTTTTTAAGAAGGCAGAGCCGGCCCTCCTTCCACACCTTGGGGAACTTTCCCTGACGAAGGCAGCAATTCAGGAGGCCGGTCAGCCTTCCTCCGAGATGGTCTAGGGCCAAAGAAAGCACCTTGCCGTGAACGCCATCCGGCCCAGGTGCCTTTCTCTTAAGGCGGAGGCGCTCAACAGCGCACTCCATCTCGCCCTCGGTGACCTGAGGGATGGAACCCACATCCCGACTCTCCTCCACCTCTGGAGCAACGAATGGCGCCACATCGATCTGCCGGGCCGGGAATAGACCGTCCACGATCCTATTCAGGAGTCCCTGGTCAAACGACTCTGTTGGGGGGGCCGAATCCCGGTACTTGTTCCGAACCGTTCGGTATGGCCTCCCCCATGGGTCTCTGTCGAGGTCCGCCAGAAACTCATTCCAGGCCGATGTTTTGGCCCGGAGAATTTCGACCTGCAGACTTTTCCTGGCTGCCCGGTAGACAGCATACAACCGGTCCTCCTCATCCCGGGTGTGCCGCCTCCTCCTGCAGTGTTGGTAGTCCCGCCTCGCCAAAATACTGGCGGTACGCAGGTCGGCAATTACCTGCGTCCACCAATACACCGCCCTCTGGCGGGGCCGGTCCCCAACTCTTGGCATGCTAGCGTCACAAACGCGGGTAAGTGCCCCTTTAAACTTCGCCGCCTGTAGGTCCACATTCATGGACGCGGGGGGAGCCGGGAACCAGGACTCCAGCAGTGCCGCCTCATTCGCCGCCTCACGATCTAATTGTGTGAGGGCCCACTTGCGGAATCGGGCCGTTCGCACTCCGTCTCCCGGCCGGAGGATGGTCAGGGAGACGGGGGAGACCCCTATCCACACATATTGGTGGTCAGAGAGGGTCTCCTCCCCCTCCATGACCCTCCACTCTGTGACTCGTGCAGCGATGGCAGGGGTGGCAAAGGATACGTCAACTATCGACTCCCCCTGCCACCGCGTACACGTGCTCACGTTGCCACGGTTCAATAGGACCAGGCCACTCTCCACCGCGAACTCCTCCACCTCCGTCCCTCTGTAGTCGGTCCTACTGGACCCCCACGTGGTGGACTTCGCGTTTAAGTCACCCGCTAACACGACTTGTAGCGGGGACAGACGCCGCACCACGCCGAGGAGTCGCGCCATGAACAGTCTGAACTCTCCCAACGGACGGTTGGGGGAGAAATAGACCGCTACTAGGGCAAGGTCACCCCAAGCTACAGCAACGTAGCCTCGGCCCCTTTCTTTCAAAAGAATAGGGGTCGCTCCGCTGTGAGACAGGGTGGCGACAAGAGCCAGTCCACTGGTGTCCCCGATCCAGTTGGACCCGATGGGCACTGAGTGTGGCTCCGCCACTAGAGCCACACCAACCTCCCACTCCGTCATTTGCTGCACAAGCAAATTTTGTGCAGCGACAGAGCGGTTGAGGTTCGCCTGCAAGATGGTATAGCTAGGCCGTGCTGACATCGGGTCCCGTTTTTCCGCAATCCATTGGCTCGCTACGAGCAGGCGCCTCTCCCACAGATCGCCAGGGAGGGATTTTACTTTTGACGGGAGGAGGGCGGCAGGCTCTGCTTCCCATCGAGTGCCTGGCTGGTAGCTTGTTGTCGGCACATACCGAGCAATGGGGCTCCACAGCAGGACAGACCGCCGCCATATGTCCCTCTGTTCCACACCTGAAACATAGGTTGCTGCGGTCTACCTTAGCGGGACACGTCGGACTAGTGTGGCCCGTGCCCAGGCATTTGTAGCACCTAGTGGGGGAGGGCTCCAACGCAGTTACCTGTACGGTCCCCCACCCTATTCTGACACTGCCCTTCTCGACGAGCTTCTTGGCCGCCAGTATTGGGCATTTCACTCTAGCCGTTCTGGGTCTCCACCCCCGGCTCTCCCATATTGGTGCCACAGTAACCTCGCTCACCAAACAATCCGCCTTGAGGGCAACTGCATTGGCAATCGACTCACAGGTCAAGTAATCGTCTATCCCTGTGAGCTGGATCCCCGCCTGCCTGACCGGCCTGTTGATGCGGGCCTCGTCGCCGATTACCTCCGTCAATTTGGCTGCGAGTTTGTCCGCCAAAGATCCGCTGGCGGCACCGGAAATCTCCAGTTTCCTACCGCCAGCAGCTGTGTTGCGGATCTTCATGGACTCGAGGCCCAGCTCGCCTAGGTTGATGCCATGGACTGCCCTACTCATAACTGAGGCATAGGTCGCCCCTTTTGCCTTGGCGTCCTCGCTCAGTGTTATGGTAACAACCGAAGAGCGAGGCACCACAAGCTTGACTGGCGCTTTGGTGACCGGAGCAGGAGGGGTCCCGTTGGGGCCCACCGAGCCTGTCCGAGCAGCCTGAGCCGACTTCCTTTTCCTGTTTCTCCTCTTCTTCCTTCCCTCAGCCTTTCTCCAGCCGTTGGCGGGGGTAGCTGCAGCGGCATCGAGCGACACCTCCTGGCCAGGAATAGGAGCGGCCGGAGCAGGAGCAACCGGAACAGGAGCAGGAGCGACTGAAGGAGCGACCCGGGGAGCGACTGGGGCTGGAGCCCTCTTCGATGGAGCCACGAGGTAAGTTCTGGCATTTTTGCCTTTCTTTCCAGGCGCGACATGAAGGGCCCGGGAGGGGCCAGCGACAGCACCATCGTCTACGTCAACCACAGGAGCGGCGGCGGCAGCGGCGGCGTAGGAGGCCGCTTTGGTGGTACCTCTCTTTTTGTCGCCCGCTAGGGGAGGCCTGATTAATGGCTCCGGGCCCAGCCTTTGGTCAACACTGCTCTTGACAGCGCTTACCATGTTGCGCGTGGCCTCCATGGTCTCAACGTGCCTCTCATTTATTTCCGACCTTATCTCCCGCGCCAAGGTCTCAACAACGCTCCGGAAATCATGCCCATCCACCACAACAGGGGGAGCAGGAGTCATGAGCCGATTTTTGGCCCTGTTGGCTTCTTCATAGCCCACCTTAAACGCCCTTACATCGCTCTCCAATTTGGCAATTTGCCGTGCTTGGACAGCGATTCGCGCGTTCAAGCGGCGGACCTCCTCCTCCTGTGACATGGTCTCGAAGGCCTGGACTACTTGGTCAAGGGCTGCGGTCGCGACGTTGATGTCTCCGCGTATCCCCCCTTTTAAATTGGCGGACTTTTTTGTGGCCACACGGATTCTGGTGATTGCTTCTAGCGCCACGACCAGTATCTCACTTTTGGTGGCGTCCCTTTTCACCTCAAGGGGTTCAGTCTCTTTTTTTTCCCCATCGTTGGGATCTTCTAGATCCTCCCCGACATTTTTCCTGTATTTGTTGCGGGGGGCTCTGCTCTCAATCTCGGGCTCTAGGTCCTCGGACGAAGATCCGTCATCAACATAATATGTCGGTCCAGTGTCCTTCTCCTTGGCTGCCCGTGGCAACGTTTCTCGGCAGGGCACCGTCTCTCCTCCCAACAGACCATCCTGCAGTGTATGCGCCTCGCCATCACTGTCATTGGCTACCTTACTCCTGGCATCATACATTCCTACGTTCGTGCCAACATTCGTGCCAGAGCGATGTGCTGTTTTGCCCCCACCACGCTGACCAGTTCCAACTTTGGCCGGATTTGGGCCTCTCATCAACTGACTTTCATACGTCAGGTCGCTGTCCGATTCAGTTTCGTGAACTCTTTTGTTTCCCTTAGGAACGCTCGTGTCCATAGTCGTAACCTCCCTTTCCGGTTCCGGTTCTGATTCCGTCACCGTCAGGGGCTCGTCATAGGGCATCATTTGGTTCGGGGAAACACACTCCGAGTACACTTCTTCTTCGTCGGACACGAAAATCCCACCTCTCTCCTTATCTCCGCCCTTCTCGGGCTCTTTCCTCGGCCTTCCAGAAGCATCGTCACACCTTGGGGCCTGGTTGCCTACCCCAAGGGGACCATCGGTAATCAATTTCACACACGGGGACCCGGTCATCCCCGTGCGCCGGGCGTCAGCCGGAGCGCATGACAAACTCAAATCGTTGTCGGACATTTTCATTTTTACGAAAGCAATTTACGGGTTGCAGTCCCCGGCTTTTAACGTCTCTGCTGACGGCTTTTTACCTCTGTGCTGAGCGGTATTACGGGTGGGCTCCCGGGTTTTTAAGACTTTTCCTTGTCTGGAGCTCTCGTCGTTCGTGCCGGGTCGAAGCCCCCACGCCAAGCACGCCCTATATACCCACGGAGGTCGGGAGGTATCCGTGGGGTTTTAGCGACTTTTCCTTGTCGGCGCCCAGATGGGCTGCGGGACTGCACCCGGACCACCACGTACCCAGCTTATGCCAGGGCTGGGGTCGTTGTGGCGGACGGGACAGAACCCGCGACACTACGAAGACATAGTCGAAGGCTGGCATGAGACCCTCGTTATACCGCACGTTTGCGTGCAGAGACGCTTGAAGGGCGCCCAGAAGGGGCGCCGAACTACCCTGTTCCCCCCCGTGTAACGACGCCCAGAAGGGGCGCCGTCAAAAACTCCTCTCAAAGCCGCTCAGAAGGAGCGGCGAGTGTGCGGCCCAAAGTGGACACGCACGTGGAGGTGCAGGGCCCAGAAGGGGCTCCCGCCTGTGTCGGGTTGTTAGCCGGGCAGTCTCACATCAAACTCCTCTCAAGAAGGAGAATGTTGAAGCTGCCCGTTGCCCAGGATGTACCACGAGGAGGTCACCCAACACACACCCCAACCTAACCTAACCTAACCTAACCTAACCTAACCTAACCTAACCTAACCTAACCTAACCTAACCTAACCTAACCTAACCTAACCTAACCTAACCTAACCTAACCTAACCTAACCTAACCTTTTTTTTTTTTTTTTTTTTTTGTTTCGAAGTGGAAAACCTGCAAACAGGCGCATCAGCGGGCATGAGGGGTCCCGCTGGCTGTCCGAGGATGGCCTAGACTCTGTTCCAGGGCCGAAGCCCTAGAGAAAGCGAGTCTAGACCGACTCGGTAAAAACCACTCCGATGTCCTCTCGTCACCTTGGCACCAGCACACCGGCGATCATCGCGTCGTCCTCATCTGAGGAGGACGCATCGAACGCCAGCATGGTGGAGCCTGACGAGGTCATGGGAACCCTTTCGGACACTTCCACAACCCCGTCGGTGACTGCTCGCCCTGTAGATGGGCGAGCCCCTCTTCCGCCCCTGATTGGGGCGGGTGACCGCCCTCGAAAACGATGGGCGGACACGCTTGACCCGTCATTTGGTGAGACGGGTCGCCGACGCGCCGGGACATGCGGGGCGTCGGCCCTCAGTGGGGACCTGTGCAATGCACGGTCGGAGCCCCCCCTAGGGCTCGGACCGCGCTGGTTTCCCACCGGTTGGAGAAGGCGCTGGTATTGCCGCCTTCTCCGCAGGAGGCGTCTGCGGCGGCACGGTTCTGCCAGGGGGTCATCCTCCCTGGCCCGTTCCGCCTCCTCCTTCAGCGTCATGACGTCGACGCAGAAGGAGTTGACCGCCTCCCAGGACCCCTCGCTACCGAGCATGGACAGAACCACGGTCGGCAGGGAGAGGTCCGCGCCAATCACAGTGACCAATGCGGAGCGCTGGACATCGAACGCAGAGCACACCGTTAGGGTGTGTTGCGCCGTGTCCTCCGCTGCCCCGCAATGGTGACACTGTGGGGTCGGCTCTCTTCCGATCCGGTGCAAATAGCGTCCGAACGAACCATGTCCGGACAGCATCTGCACCAGATGGTACGTGAGCGACCCATGGCGCCGCTCCGCCCATGCTTGGAGGACGGGGCGTAGGGCCTCCAGACTACGCGTTTGCGTAGCCGAGGCCCCTTCGCCCAGGTCCTCAGACCATAGGCGGAACATCTCGTCTCGTGCTCCCTCGAGAGCAGAGCGCCTCTCTTGAGGGGCCAGGCGATTGCCACTGGCCCTCTCCTCCGCTCGCTGCCGGTATGCCGCAGCGAGTACCTCCGCCACCAGCTCCCACGGGGGCGTCCCCGCGAGAGCGCACGCCACTTTCCGGGACACCGTTCGGTAGCCCCGGATCGCCCGCAGCGCCATTGCGCGCTGGGCCCGCTGAAGAGAGGCGATGGCGTGTGGGCTCAAACAATCCGCCCACACCGGCGCCCCATATAGCGCCATGGAGCGCACGATGCCGCCGTAGAGTCGGCGGCACGCCACACTCGGGCCCCCCACATTGGGCAAGAGACGCCCGAGGGCATCTGCTGCCCCCAGCAGCCGGGGCTCGAGGAGTCGAAAGTGCTCCTCGAAACCCCACCGCCCATCAATCACCAGCCCCAGATACTTCATCTGGGGCTTCAGACCGACCCTCTCGCCCTCCACAACGATCGACGCACCCGCTGACGGCCGTCTCCGAGGCCCATAGAACACCATGGCCTCGGTCTTGTGGAGGGCCACCTCCAAGCCCAACGTCCGTATCCGCCGCACGATATGGCTCACGAACACGGACGCCAGGCGCTGGACATCCTCCAGCCGCGTCCCCCGGACGGTGACAAGCGTGTCGTCAGCGTAACAAAACGCACGCACCATCGGGGGGAGGCCACACCGGAGGACGTAGTCGTAACCGACGTTCCATAACAGGGGGCCGAGGACCGACCCCTGTGGAACGCCGCGGGACACCCTGTGACGGCCAAGCTCGCCGCCACGTCCCACGTACGCTACGTCCCGGTCCCTCAAATAGTCTCCCACTATTCGGCGCAGATATGGAGGCATTTTGTGATAGCGAAGAGCCTCCATGATGACGCCGAACGGGAGACTATTAAACGCGTTGCGGATGTC
The DNA here is from genome assembly GCA_947562085.1 of Eudonia lacustrata. Classification (NCBI taxonomy): domain Eukaryota; kingdom Metazoa; phylum Arthropoda; class Insecta; order Lepidoptera; family Crambidae; genus Eudonia; species Eudonia lacustrata. The sequence continues at coordinate 24,795,314 of OX387318.1, read as the reverse complement.
CAGCGACACCGTCAACACTACCTCACGCCTCTCGACGGACTCTTGAACAAGAGTCCGGAGATCAGACAGGGCGTCGATTGTCGAACGCCCCGTCCGGAAGCCGTACTGGGCCTCGGAGAGGTCAGGGCCTGTCCCTCCTCCCAGCTGCTGGACTATTCGGGAAGCGATGATCTTCTCGAAGACCTTCCCGATTTCATCCAGCAGCACAATGGGGCGATATGCCGAGGGGTCGTCTGCCGGACGCCCCTCCTTCGCAATAAGGCACAAAGACCCCTCCTTCCATACTTTGGGAAACTGTGCGAACTTGAAGCAAGCGTCGCACAGTTCCCTGGCCCTGGCCCCGAGATGTTTTAGGGCCAGGTCCAACACCCGCTTCGGGACGCCGTCAGGTCCCGGTGCCGTCTTACGCCCCTTAAGACGGGCGACGGCGTCCTTCCACTCCTCCTCATCAATAAGAGGAGGAGGAGGATCGTTCTCTCGCTCCTCGTCCGGAGCTGGCGGGGCCATCCGAGGGGGAACAAAACCCTCCTCGGCCGGGGGAAACAGTCCCCCGATGACCGACCCCAGGAGGTCAGGATCCATCGTCTCCGTGAGAGGCGTGCCGCGCGCTTTCAGCTGGTTGCGCGCCAGCTTATACGGCCGCCCCCATGGATCCCGATCCAGACCCTGCAACTGCTCTTCTCTGGATACCTCTTTTGAGGAGGCAATCGCAGTCTGCAGGGTCTTTTTCGACTGCCTGTACAGCTCGTACAGGCGGTCCTCCTCCTGAGTGTCTCTCACGCGGCGCCGGCGGGCCCTAGTGTAGGCCCGCCTTTGGACACTGCAGTCCTCCCTCATGACTGCAATGTCTTGGGACCACCAGTGAACTTCCCGGCGGTCCCGCGGAGGCTGCGCCCGAGGCATAGAGGCCTGGCACACCTCCGTCAAAGCGCCGCGGAGACGGCGAGCTGAGTCGTCGACGTCCGGACCGGACATCGGACGCGAGAACCAGTCCTCAAAGATCGCCGTCTCGTTCGCAAGCTCCGGCTTGAGCTTGCTTAATGCCCAGCGGGGAGGCCGGTCACAGCTTGTGGGCTGTGGGGGCCTTTGGTGCAGGGTGGAGCTCTCGAATCGAATGTATCGATGGTCCGAGAGAGTCTCTACGTCCTGCACCACCCTCCAGTCGCTGATCGTGAGCGCGAGGGCTGGGGTGGCGAACGACACGTCCACCACCGAGCCTCCATTGTGCCGCACGCACGTGTGGGCTGCGCCCCTATTGAGGAGCGACAGCCCAGCAGCGGCTGCCCACTGCTCCACAGCGTGGCCCCTTTGATCGGTCGCTGGGCAACCCCAGACGACCGACTTTGCGTTCAGGTCTCCAAGGACGAGAACCTGACGCGGGGCCGCCCTCCGTATGGCTACGCCGACAACTCCGAGGAACGCCTTGAAGTCGGCGAGCGGTCTGTTTGGGGAGAAATATGTCGAAATAATGACTATATCCTCCCAAACGACCGCCGCGTACCCAGCACCCCGCTCATAAATTGAGGGGGGTGTATATCCTGGGGCCGCACGCACCATCACGGCGGCAGAGTCGCACGTGTCCCCGATCCAGTTGGGCTGGTTGGGGACAAAGTATGGCTCTGACACCGCCGCCACGTCCACTGACCACTCCGCCAGGCTCTGGTGTAGCAGGTCCTGAGCTCTGGTAGAGTGGTTCAGGTTCACCTGTAGAAAGTTGATATGGGGCCGTCTTAACATTGTTCGACCACCATATCAACCTCCTCGGACCCCGTTTGGGGCGCCGTCTGTGTGGCGGGGGCGGCCTGGCGAGCTGGACGCGCCGGCAATTTGCCCTTGGCCAGGGGAGGCTTACAACTACGCCCCCCCATTACGTGGCCTGCCGGTCGCTTGGCCGTGGCACACACGGCACAGTGGGGCTTCGCGCTACATTCGAAGCCCCTGTGCCCCTCCTTACCGCACCGGTAGCAGAGGTTGCTCCGGTCGGTTTTTGAAGGGCAACTCGCTCTTGCGTGCCCCACCTGCATGCACCGGAAGCACCGGTCAGAACGGGCTTCCAGTGCTCTGACGTTAGCCGCACTGAACCCTATCAGCAGGCGGCCGGCGTCCACAACCTTCTTGGCAGCGGCGACCGGGCACGACACCACTGTCGAGCCAAAGCCGTCGGGGCCATAGCGGATGGGGCGCACCTTCACGGCGTCCGCGCCACATCCACCCTTGGTCGCGATCTTTGCGGCCAAGTGCGCCTCCATCACCGACTCATCCAGACCGCCCACCCTCAATTCCGCTGTTTTGGTGGGCCGGATGACCGTTGCCATGCCCTCAAGGGCCTCCCTCATTTTGCCGGCCAGCTGGTCGGCCTTCTCAGCTGAGGCCACGCCCGAGATCTCTATAATCTTGGACCCGGTCATTGTGTTTCGACACCGACGGTTTGGGATATCCATTCCGTCGATGTCGACCGAGTCACGGGCTTTGGCCAACGCGTCGGCGTAGGTGACCCCTTTCTCGACCGCTTCGGGAGTAAGGGTCACTACGACTGCCGCCGACTTCGGCGCAACCAGCTTGGTCTTGTGACCAGCATTACGGGCCTTCTTAGCAGGAGCAGTGGCTGGCGAGGCTGAGGTGTTATTAGGCCTCCGCCGCGGCGCCTTTTGCTGCTTGGCCGCCGCCGAGTAAGATTGGCGGGGCGGCGCTTTTTCCGGAGGGGCCGATGTCTTGGCCTTCCTCCTCCTCCTTTGGCGCTTTTTGCGCGACTCCTGCGTCTTCCATTCCTGCTCAGCCTCAACCGGGGGAGGCGCTTTTGCAGCACCCCGGGAGGTAGATGGAACGACCGCAGGAGGACCAGCTTTCTTCGCCTGCTTGGGCGGGGGGTCCGGCTTTTTTGCCGCTGCCTTGCCCTTTTTAGCCGGCACAGTTGTTATGGCCGGCTTAGCTTTCCCCTTGGTAATGGGGGGCGTGGGCGCAGCTGCTGCTTTGCGGTCCGCCGCAAGCGGCGGTCGCAGGCTCTTGGCCGGCAGCAGGCGATCCTCCAGCCCTTCCAGGCGAGCATTCAGCATGGCCCCGAAAGTTCGGGCCAGCCTTGCTTCAAAGGCCTGGAGGGCGTCCGGCTCCTCGTAAGCGGCCTTCTTTTTGCCGCGGCCAGTTGTCTCTTGCACGACGACGGTCGGCGAGAGAGGCTTTGGAGGAGGGCGGTCCGTCTCCATTGACTCTAGTGAGGGCAGAACCTCAGGAAGAGTGGGGGGAGGGGAGATGCACTTTCTCCCACCCTTAAGGTCTCTGACCTCTGCAGACAAAACTGCTACACTCTTCGTGAGGTCTGCCAGCTGCTGCTGCAGCCTCACATTCTCCGCCTTCAAGATGCGGGTGTCCTCTGTGATGTTTTTCGAGGACACCTCGCGGAAACAGTCCATTATGGACTGCGCTGCCTTCTTTAAAGCCTTTTGGAAAGGGCCCTGGAGGTGCGAGGACTTTTTAGCCACCTCCACTATAACCGCACAGTCCGCCTTCACCACCTCCTCGATGTCGAGGGCGGTCTTCAGGTCCGGATCTGTGGGCGTAGGGGCATCTTCCGTTCTACTTGCGTAGAACGCAGCCCTGGTCTCGTAGGCGCGGCGCTCCATTTCCGCCACCTCCCTGTCGAGCGCGACCTGCTGCTCCTCGCGGATTGCAGCGGCATGCTCGCGCTTGGCGTGGGCGAGACCGACGTACTCCCCCGTTGTGGGGGGTCTCCCTCGGCCACGTTGGGCTGGCTTCTTGGGACCCTCCTCAGACGAGTCAGAGAGAGCCTCCGATTGTTTGCCCCCCTTAGATGTTTTGGGGGGACGCTTCCTCTTCAAAGATCCAGTGAGCGTGTCGACGCTGATAGTGCTGTCGTCTGACACCTCGCTGCACTGGTCTTCTTTTTGGCCTCGCTTAGGGTAAGGGGAGGTGCGGGCTAGGCCCTTGCTTCGAGTCGACACTGCCGGCGAGCTGGCACGACTCCCCTTTTTCTTCATGAACGAAGATTTGGTACTGGCGACGGAGTCAACGGCCGATTTCATAGAAACCGCCGATGAATCGGACTCGACGTCGATATCTTGTTCCGACCTTGCTGCAGACACGCTGCGCGATCGTGCGGCTGTCGGCGATGAACTGCCAGCAGCCCTGGACGAACTGAAGGTGAGCTTCAGCCCGCCCGTCTCCATCTCAACTCCGCCCTTCTCGGGCCTAGCCAGAAGGCTACCATCCACGTCCTTCCCTTTGGGGTCGGACACTCCACTACTTCCCACGACGGATCTGTGAACAGACTCCGCCGACTTCACCGTAACGTCAAGAAAATTATTAGAACACTTAGACATTAATCCCACGAGTGGAGAGCAAATAACGGTCACCCCGTGCAGTGGCCTCATACACGGGGAACCCTACATACTGTCAAGGACGGGGAAAATGACAGGTTTTAACGAGGTTTCTCTCGGGTTTTAGAGTGTGTCCTTCACGCGGCCGGCCGGTTAAGGCAAGCCCTCGCTCCACCACGGAACCCGCGTACCCCACAACGCCGCGAGTGGGGGTCGTTGCAGGAACCGCAGTGGTTTACGACGATCGGGGGCTGGCGTAGGCCCCCGTTACACCGCTTTCGCGGTGCTCCCCTTTCCCCCCGTTGCGACCTAAGAACCCTTAAGGGGCGGCCGTCTTTAACTCCTCTCCTCAAAGCTGCTCAGAAGGAGCAGCGAGTTGTGCGGCCCAAAGTAGGCACGCACAGGAGTTGCAGGGCCCAGAAGGGGCTCCCGCCTTGCCAGATGTTAGCCGATTGGGCCCAACTTTCTCCGAACGGAGAATGTTGGAACCACTCGTTGCCCAGGATGCACCACGTGGAGGTCACCTGACTCGCACCCCAACCTAACCTAACCTAACCTAACCTAACCTAACCTAACCTAACCTAACCTAACCTAACCTAACCTAACCTAACCTAACCTAACCTAACCTTTTTTTTTTTTTTTTTTTTTTTTTTTTTTTTTTTTTTTTTTTAACCCAGAGTAACTCATTACGAGTACCCGGGGCCTTGAAGAGGCCCCAGGTTATGTGAGACTCACCCGTCCGTCTTTCCGCAACCCACCGACTGTCATGGAGACGCCATTGTCTCCAGTCGGCTGCCAAGGGAAGGCCCAAGGCTGGGAAGGGCGAGACGAAGGGGGATACTCACTAACCTCTGGGGGACCAAACTCCGATACAGGTGAAGACCGCGGGGCCTTTCCTGAGGGAATTAAACCGCGGGGTTCACCCTGGCGCCCGTGTGATCACCCGTGTCGGCCCATTCGCACATGGTGCGTTTAGGGCCGACACGCGCAGTCACCCGGGCGGTACGCGTTCGCGACGTCTATAACAACACCACACCCCCGAAAGGGTGTGCTGTTGTTTAACCTCGGGAGAGGTTGCTGCAAAGAAGCACGGAGTGCACGACAACAAAGCGCCCTATCCGCCACCACCAAGGATTTGGCATGTGGCAGAAGAGGCGCTTCCACCTTATCTACTCCCCACCAACGACCTGTTTGGGGACGCGACCAGCAGGGCCAGGACGGAACCCGGCACTAGCGGTCCTCCCCCTCACCTCCAGGCGGCTGCCTCGACAATCGGGCCGACCGCCTACACCTTTTGGGCAGAGTAGGGGAAGCTCCACGCCCGCTGCGCTCAGACTCCTCCTCCTCCTCCCTATCCTCCCTCAAACTCTCCCGCTCCCTCACCACCTCCTCCGTCGCCGCGCCCGGAACCCTTCCGGCGCCCTTTCCAGAGGAAGAGGCGCCTGGGGGGGCTTCAGGGGCAAGGGGTAGCGGGGGGGGGAGTCTTGTCACCAGGACTTTGGGCACTCTTGGTGGCAGCTCCTCAGCCGCCTCCATCGCCACCGGCTCTGATATGGCAGGACCCCTATCCTGCCTTTCAGTGACCCTCATTTTTGTGTCTGGAGGACGACACTCCTTGCTGCCCATGATGTGCCCATGGGGCAACGCCGCCTCGGCACACACTAAACAGTGTGGCGGCTTGGAGCAATCTGCTCCCCGATGGCCCGCTATACCGCATCGGAAACAACAGTCCGATCTATCTGCGGTCGATAGACACATTGGCCGCGTATGACCCAGTCCCATGCACCTGAAACAGCGCATAGGTCTGGGTCCGACAGCCTCAACTTTGGCCAGGTTCCACAGGACCTGAATCCTTCCCGAACTGGCGAGCTTCTTCGCCACCCTCAAGGGGCACTCTACCAGCACCGAAGAGAAGCCGCTGGGGGCCGACCGAATGCTCCCGACTCTTATTTTGTCCAATGGACAATCTCCCTGTGCCGACACAGCGGCGGCCACATTCTCCGGCTTCACATAGTCATCGAAGTCGGAGAGACGAATGTGCGCCCGCTTCTCCGGGCGGACGACCGTTGCCACATCCGACACGATGCCCTCCAGACTATGTGCCAGCCTATCGGCGGCCTCCCCGCTGTCGGCACCCGGCACCTCTATCAATTTGCCCCCAGACTGGGCCGTCTTGACCCTGACGCCAGTAATGCCAAGATTCCCCAGGGAAATGGCCTCCCTGGCTCTGGCCATTGTCGCCTCATATGTCACCCCTCGAGCAGCAGCCTCCGGCCTGAGCTGGAGGATCACTGCCGTGGATTGGGGCTGTCTCAGGGTGACTTTCGGCTTCGGCTTAGGCACCCCCGATACCGTCTGCCTCACATCGGGCATCGTCGTTGCCCCCGTCCGACCAGAGCTCTTTGCCCTCCCTCTCCTCCTCCGGCTGCGGGCGCCGGTAGTCCGCTTGTCAGCAGGCACCGGTGGGGCCAAAGCAGGACTGGCTTTCGGCTGAGGTTTTCCCCCCCGGGGCCCAGCGTTCACTGAGAGGGCGGGAAACTCCTCCGCACCCCTGCTTGCAGCCACCGAGCTATACCGCCTGGTTGCAGGCACCGACAATTTGGCCTCCAGCCCATCCAGTCGCCCGTCAATCCGTCCTATTGAGGCGTCTAGGGTACCCTGCATGGCCGCCAGCGCACGCATGACCCCCCCAATCTCATCAGAAACAGGGGGAGGAGAAAAAACCCCTTCCTCCGCAAGGCGCCTCTCTCCCACCGCGGCCTCTTTCGCCTCCAAGGCCCTGCTTAGCTCTGCCTTCAGTTGGGAGACCCGGCCGTTGAGGATCTCGTTGGCTTCAACGAGACGGACCTCATTGGTTTTCAGGGCGCTGTACGCCGCCCTTAGACCCCTCCACCCACCTATGCCCCTGCGATCGACGCAGTCTATCAAATCCGCGAGGTAGCATAAGGCAGCGGACATGGCCTTCTTGGTTATGGCATGCTCCTCAGGCAATTGCGAGACGAGGTGCCCCACCGACTCAATCAGCCTCCCTGCAATTTCAATGGCCGGGCCATCCACCCTCTCCGCATTCGGGGGTAGCAGCTTCTGCAGCTTTGCCGCCAATTGTTGCATTACGATCTCGTTTGCCTCGCGTTCCTTATCCAAGATCTTTCTCTCATTGATGCGAAACCTCTTGACCACCTCACCGAGTGGTATACCCAAGACAGTGCCCATGTAGGTAAACACCATCTCATCCTCTTTTTCCCACACTCCCATGCGGTGCTTCGCAGCCATCAAAGTATAGACGGTAACTGGCTCCCAGTCCCTCCATTCTTCCGGGATAGGTTCGGAAACCTCATCCGAAACCCTAGCGGAACCGTCTCCATCTCCAGGGCCAGTCTCCATTTCCTGCCCATCCTCCACGTCCATCCTCCTCTCCACATCAGAAGGCGTTTTGTTGCCCCCCCCAGAAACGGTGGGGCAGCCTGAGACCTGGTCTTTCGACCTGGTCTCAGGGAGGGATTCTCCCGCCTCCCGGCGGGTACCCTCCTGGGGTAGTCCTGTTTTCAAATACGCGCTCATGATACGACCTGAATGGGGTGTCACCCAGACAATTTTGTAGGGTTGTCATCCCCCTGGCAATTTAAGGGCTGCCGGTCCCTAGAAGGCAACAACAATCACCCATGCGTAGCCTACACGCCAAGGGTGCCCTATATACACACGGAGGGCGGGAGGTATCCGCGGGGTTTTAGCGACTTTTCCTTGTCGGTGCCCAGATGGGCTGCGGGACTGAACCCAGACCACCACGTACCCAGCTTATGCCAGGGCTGGGGTCGTTGTGGCGGACGGGACAGAACCCGCGACACGGCAGAAAACAACAAGAGTTGGCATGACACCCTCGTTACGTCATGCGTACAGAAACGCTTGAAAGGCGCCCAGAAGGGGCGCCGACCTACCCTGTTCCCCCCCGTATAACGACGCCCAGAAGGGGCGCCGTCAAAACTCCTCTCAAAGCCGCTCAGAAGGAGCGGCGAGTGTGCGGCCCAGAGTGGACACGCACGTGGAGGTGCAGGGCCCAGAAGGGGCTCCCGCCTGTGTCGGGTTGTTAGCCGGCCAGTCTCACATCAAACTCCTCTCGAGGAGGAGAATGTTGAAGCTGCCCGTTGCCCAGGATGTACCACGAGGAGGTCACCCAACACACACCCCAACCTAACCTAACCTAACCTAACCTAACCTAACCTAACCTAACCTAACCTAACCTAACCTAACCTAACCTAACCTAACCTAACCTAACCTTTTTTTTTTTTTTTTTTTTTTTTTTTTTTTTGTTTACCCAGGGGAAAACCTGATCTAACGGGTTTAACCGGGGATGGCCGTAGCCGACCCGGTAAAAACCCCTGGGGGGCAACCTCCGAAATGCAGAGTGGCTCTCACGGGACCTTTACCACGAGGGCAATACCTCGCGGGAGCCTTGCGCGCATATTGCACAACCAACAAAACCCGACTTTACGACCTTGCGTGCCCACCTTAAGGTGAGCACGCAGACCCAACGACCAAGACCTGCATGTCCACACCCTTCCCCCCCTTGTGGACATGCGGACACAACAAACCGACTGACATACCCACGTTTTCGTGGGCATGCGGACTCGACAACCAGAACAACGTGTCCACCTTTTGTGGACACGCGGACTCAACAACCAGAACACCACGAAAAACACCAGAACGACGTGCCCACCTTAATTGGACACGCGGACCACAACAACCCTATGGGACAGCACATATATTTGACCGGGGCGGGTTCTTTCGTGGTTGCTTTGAATCAGCAAGATAACTAGAACCTAACCTAACCTAACCTAACCTAACCTAACCTAACCTAACCTAACCTAACCTAACCTAACCTAACCTAACCTAACCTAACCTAACCTAACCTAACCTAACCTAACCTAACCTAACCTAACCTAACCTAACCTAACCTAACCTAACCTAACCTAACCTAACCTAACCTAACCTAACCTAACCTAACCTAACCTAACCTAACCTAACCTAACCTTTTTTTTTTTTTTTTTTTTTTTTTTTTTTTTTTTTTTTTTTTTTTTTTTTTTTTTTTTTTTTTTTTTTTTTTTTTTTTTTTTTTTTTTTACCCAGGGGAAAACCTGATCTAACGGGTTTAACCGGGGATGGCCGTAGCCGACCCGGTAAAAACCCCTGGGGGACCAGTCTTTTAGGGCGTGTTATGAAGTGGCAACCGCGGTATCTTTGCCATTTTGGCAGTACCTCGCGGAGGCCCTTCATCACGCGCACACGGCACTTCTAAAAACACATGTCCTTTTGGACACGCCTACACCACTATCCCTACTTGCATGTACACTTTGTGTACATGCGGACACAACAAAACCAGACCTGCATGCCCACACCCTTCCCCCCCTTGTGAGCATGCGGACAAAACCAACCGACTGACATGCCCACGTTTGCGTGGACATGCGGACTCAACGACCAGAGAGACGTGCCCACCTTTAGCGGGCACGCGGACTCAACAACCAGAACGCCACAAACCACCCAAGACAAGACATACCCCCTTATGGGTATGCGGACACAACAACACCTATGCGGGACATCACAAATAGTCGCCTGAAGCAGGGCTCCATCGTGGTCGCTCCGAATCAGCAGATAACCAGCTGTCATCATACCGTTCGTCGCTTCCATGTCAAGTCCCCGCTCCAAACACCACAACACAATAACCCTATGAGGTGGAACCCTCCGTGGTCGACCTGAGACAGCCGGGCGTCAGCCAGACTCAGTGCCTTCCACTTCAGGTTACCACCCCAACCTTCGAGACCAAAAACCAACACACGACCGAACCAACAACAACAAAAGAATAACGACACCCAACAACACAAAGACACTACAAGACAACACATGAGGACACACGATTCCATTGGGAACCCGGGGACATCTGGGGTGCTATACTTAAATAGCCATACCGATGCCCCCCCTTCCTTTGTTCCTCTCTACTCTAAGACATAAATACATGAATACTTATTTCCTACATCTTATTACTATCCTACAGCTATTTTCTCGGGTCGTCATGACGCATCAGGTCAGAACCTGACTACGCCAGACGGCCCGGCATCACCTTACGGTGGATGGAGGTCGGCAAACCTTCGTCGCCTCCTCCCTGTCCTCCTTCTCCTGGCTGGCGCAGCGTTGGCGGACTCTTCCCGGGTGCGTTCGGCCTCCTCCTTGAGGCCCATGCATTCCGCGGCGAAGTCCGCCACCGCTGCCCAGCTGCTTTCGTCCTCAACCATGGCCGCAACTACCTCTGGCAGGGCTAGCGTGCCTCTCGTCCCCAATGCCATTTCGAGGGTGCGACGTTGAGGCAGGAAAGCGCTACACGCTTCTAGCGTGTGCTGTGCCGTGTCCAGTTCGTCTCCACAATGGTGGCAGCTCGGCGTCTCCTCTCTACCAATTCGGTGCAGATACTTACCGAAACAACCATGTCCGGTAAGTATCTGCGTCAAGTGGTAGGTCAAACCACCATAGGGCCTTTCCAGCCACTTCTGCAGGACGGGGCGTATGGCCTCGACGGTGCGGGCTCCGGCTTCTGGGGTTGCCATCACCTCTTCCCACTGCCACACCGCCATATCGTAGGCCTCGCGCCTCGCTCCCTCAATCTCGGCGTGAGCGGGATTGTCCCCTCCAGCCCTCCTCTCTGCTCGGAACTCGTAGACCTCGGTTGACACCTTGGCCTCGAGTTCCCATGGGAGCATTCCTGCCACTGCCGTAGCTGCCTCAAAGGAGACGGTACGGTAACCCCGAATGGCTCGGATAGCCACTGTCCTCTGCGGTCTTCGCAGGAGGGCGACGTTCTTCCGAGACAGGGCGTCCGACCAAACCGGGGCTCCGTACAAGGCCATGCTCTTAAGGATGCCGGCATACAGCCTTCGGCACCCATCTCCCGGTCCACCAATATTAGGCAAGAGCCTGGCCAAGGCCATCGCCGCTCCGACCACCCTCGGAGCGAGTTTGGCAAAATGTGCCTCAAAGTTGAATCGGCTGTCCAGGGTGAGCCCCAGATATTTTATCTGTGACCCAACCCTAACTGGAACACCATCCACCCGAACGTGGGCATTGCTGGGGGGCTTGCCCCGAGGACCATGGAAGAGTATGGCCTCGGTTTTCGGCAACGCCACCTCCAGACCCAACAGCCGTATACGTGTCACTGTCAGCGTCGCGGCCGCAGCCGCCCTTCGCGCCACCTCCTGGTAGTCACGGCCCCTTGCCGTGACTAGAGTGTCATCTGCATAACAGATGACACTCGTCCTGGGGAGAAGGGTTCCCCTCAGGACCCAGTTATAGCCAATGTTCCACAGGAGCGGACCCAACACCGACCCCTGCGGAACTCCGCACACCATTTCGTGCGCACGTATGCTTGCGCCACCTGGTTCTGCAAAGAGCACGGCTCTGTCGTTAAGGTAGTCCCCGAGCACATTCCTGAGATATCTTGGCACCCTGTGGTATCTCAAGGCTTCTTTAATGGCGCTGTAGGGGAGGGTGTTAAACGCATTGGCGATATCTAGTGATACCGCCAACACCCTTTCCCCTCTGCCAACAGCTTCCTCCGTCGCCTTCTTTAACTTCAAAATTGCATCGATCGTGGATCTCCCACGTCGAAATCCGAACTGGGTCTCTTCTAAGTCCGGACCCTCTCCGCCCAGATGTTCATTTATCCGAGAGGCTATGACCCTCTCAAATAGTTTGCTGACCTCGTCAAGCAGTACTATCGGACGGTATGCCGACGGAGATTCAGCCGGACGTCCTTCTTTCCTGAGAAGGCACAATCTTCCCTCCTTCCATATCTTAGGAAATCTTCCTCTTTGAAGGCAGATGTCCAGTAGTTCCCTCAATCTTGGTCCGATGTGTTCCAGGGCGAGGGCCAGAACCTTGCCATGAACACCGTCCGGACCTGGAGCCTTCTTCTTATTGCGGAGGCGGTCGACGGCCACTTCCAGCTCCTCGTCTGTCACGCGTGGGATGGGTTGACTATCCACCACCACATCGCGTTCAGGGGCAGTAAAAGGTACCACCTCATGTACCCTATTAGGGAACAGTCCCTCCACAATCCGGGTCAGGAGTTCCGGCTGGAACGACTCGGTAGGGGGCGCCGAACTCCGCATTCGATTGCGGACTGAACGATATGGACGCCCCCATGGGTCTCTATCCAAGTCGGCCAGGAACTCCTCCCATGCTGCCGACTTTGCACGTTGTACCATGACCTTTAGGTCCATCCTTATTCGACTGAGGCGGTCGTATAGGGCCCCCTCTTCTTCCGCTGTGTGCCTTCTTCTACGGCACCTCTGATATAGCCGCCTTGCGTACATGCAGGCGGCTCTGAGGTTGGCGATTTCAGCAGACCACCAATACACCGCGCGCTGGTGCGGGCGGTCTTTGACGCGAGGCATGGAAGCGTCGCATATTCGTTCCAGGGCTTTCCGGAATTCGATTGCCCTTGCGTCTACCTCCATATCAGTGGGCGGTGACGGCCGCCAACGCTCCATCATTGCAGCCTCAGCTGCAGCTTCACGGTTAAGGCACGTTAATGCCCACCGTTTAAATTTCGCAGTACGAGTACCAATATCTGCTGCTGGGGGGCCGGAGATCCTGAAGGACACATATAGATGGTCGCTTAAGGTCTCCTGGTCCAGCACTCTCCAGTCTGTTATGCGTGAGGCAATGGCAGGGGTCGCAAACGAGACGTCTACGATGGATTCCCCCTGCCATCTCACACACGTGCTGGCATTCCCCCTGTTTAGGAGGACCAGTCCTGCCTCCACGCAAAACTCCTCAACCGCCTCTCCCCTTTGGGTGGTCACTGGGCAGCCCCAGGATCTCGCCTTGGCGTTTAAATCTCCCGCAACTATGATTTGCAGCGGAGCTAACCTTCGCACTACTCCCAGGACTCTACCGACAAACTCTACAAACTCTCTGCGGGTACGGTTGGGCGAGAAGTAAAGCCCCACGAGGGCAATGTCCCCCCATGTTACCGCTACGTACCCGTTTCCCCTCTCACGTAGAGAGATTGGGGCCATGTTGTTGTTGGCCGGAGTTGTGATAACCACTTTTTGGTCGGTAGACCCTATCCAATTGGATCGCGCGGGAATGGAGTACGGCTCCGCTGCAATGGCCACTTCCACATCTAACTCCGCCATTTGCTGGATCATTAGATCCTGGGCATTGGCGGCGTTATTCAAATTCGTCTGAAGTATCGTTTTGGGCCTAACTTCCATTGGGTCCCGATATTATTTCTGCCGTATCCATTGGCGCGTTGCGCTCTGCCGTCGCTGGTGGGCCCCTTTTCCAAGGGGCCATCTTCGGCTTTGTGATGGGAGGTCTGCACGTTCTCCCTCCCAAGTAGTGCTCGTGAGGCAATTTGGCCTCAGCACATACGGCGCAGTGGGGCTTTTCTGCTATACAGGTTCCCGCCTGATGACCCGGGCCACTGCACCGGAAGCACAAGGCATTCCTATCAACTTTTGAGTCACACGTGTATTTCGTGTGACCCGCCCCGTAACAACGGTAACACCTTATTGGTAGGTTCTCAAGCGCAACGACCTGGGCATGGGCCCAGCCAATCGCCAGGCGACCCTCCTCCACCAATTTTTTGGCCTCTGCCACCGGGAGCCGAACTAGTATGGAATTGGACCCCCATGGTCCAACGCGAACTTCTCCAAGAGAAATTGCCTCCGTGGCGAGCCCAGTATACTTTGTTATGGCGGCCATAACCTTATCCTGGCTGATATAGTCGGACAAACCGACCAGTCGGAGTTCAGCCTTCTTGACGGGTCTTCCCACATCAGCCTCCTGCGCAATGACCTCTCTCAATTTTGCCGCAAGTGCGTCGGCCTTAGGCCCGCTGGTCGCACCTGGGATTTCCAGTTTGCGGCCGCCCGCCGCCGTATGCTTCATGCGGACCGCTTCCAGACCGACATCCTTCAGGTCAATGGCATCCACCGCCTTCTCCATGATGGAGGCATATGTGACACCCTTTGCCATGGCCTCTGGCTTCAAAGTAATTGTTACCACCGAGGAGCGTGGTGGTACCAACTTGACCACATTTACGGGAGCAGAACCCGCCGTCTTTTTGTTTGGTGCATTAGCACCTCCCCCAGAGGCCTTGGCGGCCGCCGCAGCGGTCCTCTTGGCCCTGTTCCTGGCACTCTTCGAGAGACTCTGCTTCCACTCCACCGCCGGCGTGCTAGAAGCTGCCGCCAAGGCGGGAGAGGCCGAGCGCATAGGAGGGGGCGCTCCCCTGGACACTGCCCGTTGGGGCAGCGGGGGGTTCTCCCACACTTTAACCGGGGCAGGCGCAACCACGGTCGACGCAACCCGTGAGACCCTTGAGGGTCCAGCTAACGCGTTGGCGTAACTGTTGGCCTGATTCTCTGCCCTCCTCCTATCGTGTGCCAGTGGCGGCCTCATGGGGGGCTCACATGGGAGCCTCTTCTCAAATTCGCTCATTCTATCGCTGAGCATGCCCCCCAAGGATCTAAACAGGTCAGCCTTGAACTCCTCCAATTGGTCGTTCATTGACATGGCCACCTCCTTCTGTATGTCTGTTGCTTTACGGATCGGCCTTCTTTCTTGCTGCTGGTCCTTTTCGATGGCTCGCATCCGATCCTTCATTTCTTTTACTTCCTGGCGGAGCTTCTCATTGTCCTTTTGGAGTCTTATGTACGCCTCCGACTTAGACATTTCTCCGAGAGTCTCTACACACGCCAGCATTGTCCTCAGTTCACCATTTATTTCGCCCCATATGGGCCCTTTAATATTGCCGGAGCGCCTTACATTTAAAAATACGTCCTTAATATTGCTTACTACCGTCTCCAGTAGCTCTTCCTTCGATTTTTTCGACATTTCCCTCTTTAGGAGCTCTATGTCTTTTTCCCCCATGACCTTACTCGCCGAGTCGTCTCTATCTTTTAAAAACGCTGTCTTCGAGGCATGCGTCGATGCGGGAGCAGGTGTCACCTCACCTATCTCACTCTCCTCCGAGAGGTCTTGGGCAGTCCTTGTGGCTGCCGCCACGCCGATAGACGTTCCGAGCTTCTCCTTTCGCCCGTCGTCTCTACCGCGCTCTACCGCTTGCCTCTTGGCTCTACTTTTTTTCCCCGTAGGGCCCGTTTTTTCTACATCCAATCCTTCGGATTCAGAGCCTTCGGAATTCTCCTTACTGCCCCCCCGAATCCTCTTTAGACTCTGGTTGACAGATTCCATTGTCTCAGGAATCTGTCGATAGTCCAACTCTGCAAGCTCCGACTCTCTCTCTTCAGCGTCCAACTTGTCGGAGCTTTCAGGATCGCTCTCAAAAAACGGTACTTTACTCCCGTTCGGTCCTATCCCCTTCCGAGACATGATCGGCGACCAGTTGGGCGACGAAACGCCCAACTGATCGTTCGGAACCCTTTTGGGTTCCTCAGCAATTGTTCGGGTGTTTTGGAGACACCCGGAACAAAAACCCCCCTAGCCGAGACACTAACCTAAACCTTAACTAATCCAAAACCCTAACCTAATTTTTTGGGTGCTTTGCACCCCCTAACACCCCTAAAAACCCCCAAAGTGTTTATTTAAAAAAATAATTTTTTAAATAAATTTACGAAAAAATTTTAGTATGGAGAAAAGTCCACCTAAGGTGTCCAATCCTCCATACAAAATTTCTCCGATTTCGTCAAAAACTACAACTTTTGACTTTGGGGGGGTTAAAAACCCTGTTCCCAAACCCAGAGACAAAAAACAAAAATATGGTCCGAAGCCCTAGCTAACGGCCTATCTACTACCAAAAACCAAAAAAGAAAAAACCCAAAAACCAATTACCTAAAAGTTAAAAACTAACAAAAAACGGAGAATTTTTGCCAAAAACGCCCTTTTTGGAAAAAATTATAACTACGAAACTATAAACTAACCAAAACCAAAACCTAGCCTACACTATTTCTAAAGAACCCTTATACCCTAGCGAGACTAAAAACCACAACCCTTACATAAAAAACTTACGAGATAATTAAGACTAAAAAATGTAAACAAACCAAAAAACTAACCCTAAGAAACTGCACGAATTGCGCGAGTTTAAAATGTTTTTTCAACCAGTTTGAGGACTATCAGAAGACACTTCCACCAGCTGGAAAATTCTGGAATAATTCCAGGGGGTGGCAGATGGAATTGCCTCCCTTATGGTAAGAAGTGTTCACTGCTGTCCACAAACGCCTAGCCAAAAATACAAAAGAAAATTACCTAGAAAAATTTGCCTACTTCGACGACTTTCGTGTCGTGAACCAGTACAAATTCTCTAATTTTCGACAATTTACAAAAGTGAAAATATTTTTTTTCACCGAAACTACCGAAAAAGATGGCCGTCACCTTCAACATAAAGGTGAAAGCTTACAAAATTAAGGGGGAGTAAAATCCTCAGACCGATACTACCATTCCTACTACCCAAAAATTTGTTAACCTAACCTAACCTAACCTAACCTAACCTAACCTAACCTAACCTAACCTAACCTAACCTAACCTAACCTAACCTAACCTAACCTAACCTAACCTAACCTAACCTAACCTAACCTAACCTAACCTAACCTAACCTAACCTAACCTAACCTAACCTAACCTAACCTAACCTAACCTAACCTAACCTAACCTAACCTAACCTAACCTTTTTTTTTTTTTTTTTTTTTTTTTTTTTTTTTTTTTTTTTTTTTTTTTTTTTTTTTTTTTTTTTGACCCAGGGGAAGTCATTATGACTACCAGGCCCTTGAAGAGGGCCCGATTATGTGGGACTCGCCCGTCCGCCTTTCCACACCCACTGACAAGGAGAGAAGCCCCAAGTCAGCTGCCAGGAAGAAGTCCCGGCTGGGAGGGCGAGACGGAGGGGGATACCCACTAAACCCCTGGGGGTCACTCAATCCGAACACTAAATAGGGCGACAACCACGGTACACATCCGGTTGGGATTAAAGCCGCGGCTGCCACCCTGCGCCCGTCTACCGACCTACAGCCATCCTCGCACACTTCCTCCCGCGTTTGCACGGGAGACATGTACTGTGACGGCCGCGCGCCAGTATACGGGCGCGTGCTGACATCGCACAGCATGACAATCTATGATTGCGACAAACTAGGCACAGAGTGCACCACTTTCGAAAACGCCCTTACCGCCACTACCGAGGGGGCCGGTATGTGGCGGACAAGGGCGCCTTCCACTTCCCATCCCTCCAAACGACAACTCCGTTAAGGGGCTGTGACCTGCTGGACCAGGACAGAACCCGGCACTAGCGGCCCTCCCTTTCTCATTCAGGCGGCTGCCCTGACAACCTGGCAGACCGCCTACTCCTTCTGGGCAGAGTAGAGGAAGCACCGCGCCCGATGTTTCCATCACGCTCACACTCCCCCTCCTCCCTGTCCTCCCTCAAACTCTCTCGCTCCCTCACCACCTCCGCCGCCTCCACACCCGGGACCCTCCCGGCACCCTTTCCAGAGGAAAAGGCGCTTGGGGGGGCATCAGGGACAGGGGGTAGCGGGAGGGGAAGCTTTGTGAGCAACACCGTAGGCACTCTCCTCAGTGGCAGCTCTTCAGCTGCCTCCATCCTTTCCGGTTCCGTTACGACAGGCCTCTCCTGCTCTTTCGGATCCCTCATCTTTGTAGCAGGAGGACGGCACTCCCTGCTACCCATAACGTGCCCGTGGGGCAACGCCGCCTCTGCACACACCAAGCAGTGCGGCGGCTTGGTGCATGTTTCCGCCTTGTGGCCGAGCATGCCACAGCGGAAACAGCACCCCGTCCTATCCTTGTCGGAAGGGCACATTGGCCTCGTATGGCCCATCCCCATGCACCTGAAGCAACGCATGGGTCTGGGTCCGACAGCCTCGACCTTGGCCAAGTTCCAGAGGAGCTGGATCCTTTCCATATTGGCGAGCTTCCTCGCCGCCCTCAAGGGGCACTCGACCAGCACTGTTGAGGAGCCGCTGGGGGCCGACCGAATGTTTCCGACCCTTATGGCTTCTCGCGGGCAATCCCCTTGTGCAGACACAGCGGCGGCCACACTTTCCGGCTTTACGTACTCATCAAAGTCGGAGAGGCGGATGTGCGCCCGCTTCTCCGGGCGGACGACCGTTGCCACGTCCGACACGATGTCCTCCATCTTGTGTGCTAGCTTATCAGCGGCCTCTCCACTGTCGGCACCTGGCACCTCTATGAGTTTTGCCCCGGATTGGGCCGTCTTTATCCGGACGCCAGGGATGCCAAGATCCCCTAAGGAAATGGCCTCCCTGGCTCTGGCTATGGTCTCCTCATAGGTTACCCCTCGGGCAGCAGCCTCCGGCCTGAGCTGGAGGATCACCGCCGTAGATCTAGGCTGCCTTAAGGTTACCTTCACCTTTGGCACACCCGGTGGCGTCGGCCTCGCAGGTGGCACCGTCGGTGCCCCCGTCTGGGTAGGACCTTTAGTCCTCCTCCTCTTCCTCCGGCTGCGGGCTTCGGTGGTACCCTCTTTAGCAGGGGCCAGTTTAGCCGGAACAGGCTGGGCTGTCTGCCGCGTCATCCCTCTTAGGGGCCCGGTGTTTGCGGGGAGGGCGGGAAACTCCTCCGCACTCCTGGGCGCAGCCACCGAGCTGTACCTTCTGGTTTCGGGCATTGACAGCTTGGCCTCCAGCCCATCCAACCGCTTGTCGATGCGTCCAACAGAGGCGTCCAGGGTACACTGCATGGCCGCCAGCGCACGCATGACCCCCTCGTTCACCTCAGCCACAGGGGGAGGAGGAGCGACCCTTGTCTCCACAAGGCGCGTCTCCCTCGCCGCAGCCTCTTTCGCCTCTAAGGCTTCCTGTTTCGAGAGCCTCAATTTCTCAGTCAGCTCTGAGATCCGGCCGTTAAGGATCTCATTGGCCTCAACAAGAAGATTCGCCTCATTCTTTGTGGCACTGTATTCCGCCTGGAGTCCCCGCCACGCACTGATGCTCCTGCGATCGACGCACTTTATCAATCCCGCGAGGTAAGTCATTGCAGCAAGCATAGCCTTCTTGGTGTCCGCATGCTCCGTAGGCAATTTCGATATGAGATACCTCACCGACTCTATCAATCTTTCCGCAATATCGATGGCCGGGCCATCCACACTCTCTGATTCCGGAGGCAGCAGCTTCATCAGCTTCTTCATCATTTGCCTCCTCACATCCTCCTCTAATTCGCGATCCTGAACCGGTATTTCGCTGTGGCGAAACCTTTTAACCACCTCACCTAGTGTCATACCCAGGAGATTACTCATGTAGGAGAAAACCATTTCCTCCTCTCTCTCCCACGACCCCAAACGATATTTTGCGGCTCTCAGGGACCCGACCGTAACCGGCTCCCAAGTCATCCAGTCCTCTGGGACAGGTTCGGAAGCCTCATCCGAACCCTCTATACCTCCAGAGCACATCTTTTTCTCCTGCACATCTCTCCTTCTACACTTCACTTTACTCCTCTTCACATTATAAGGCGTTTTGGTGCCCCCCCCAGAAACGGTGGGGCGGCCTGAAACCTGATCTTCGGCCTTAGCCGTCGACCCGGTCTCAGGGAGGGATTCTCCCGCCTCCCGGCGGGTACCCTCCTGGGGTAGTTCTGTTTCCATAAACGCACTCATAATACGACCTGAATGGGGTGTCACCCAAACAATTTTCTAGGGTTGTCATCCCCCTGGCAATTCAAGGGCTGCCGCTCCCTAGTAGGCAATGACGTTCACCCATGCGACGCCCACTCGCCAAGGGTGCCCTATATACACACGGAGGGCGGGAGGTATCCGCGGGGTTTTAACGACTTTTCCTTGTCGGCGCCCAGATGGGCTGCGGGACTGAACCCAGACCACCACGTACCCAGGTCATGCCAGGACTGGGGTCGTTGTGGCGGACGGGACAGAACCCGCGGCACTTCGAAAACATGGACGAAAGCCGGCATGAAGCCCTCGTACAACCTCATATGCGTATGAAACGCGTAAAGGCGCCCAGAAGGGGCGCCGACCTACCCTGTTCCCCCCGTGTAACGACGCCCAGAAGGGGCGCCGTCAAAACTCCTCTCAAAGCCGCTCAGAAGGAGCGGCGAGTGTGCGACCCAAAGTGGGCACGCACGTCGGAGGTGCAGGACCCAGAAGGGGCTCCCGCCTGTGTCGGGTTGTTAGCCGGCCAGTCTCACATCAAACTCCTCTCAAGGAGGAGAATGTTGAAGCTGCCCGTTGCCCAGGATGTACCACGAGGAGGTCACCCAACACACACCCCAACCTAACCTAACCTAACCTAACCTAACCTAACCTAACCTAACCTTTTTTTTTTTTTTTTGTTGACCCGGTGGAAATCTGCGTCCAGATCATCCCACGGGGAGCGGTGGCTATAAGCTCAACCCGTTGTCGGGGTATGTGGGGATGGGCGATGTTCAGCCCGACCCACTAAAACCACCGGGGATCCAGTCAGCCTGCATCGTGGACTAGGCGGTGCCTGTTTTAATATTTTGTTCCGCCTAGACCGCAGTGTGTATTGCACCACCAATCCGAATCACGCCCTCTTTGGGCAACCTCCACTTTGCGTCTACTTCCGCGGCTTAGGGGCAAATCTGCCGTCCTTTTGCCGCGGGCGACTCCACGTAGGCGAGCGGGCGCGCCCCTCAGGGCGTTCGTCCTCCTTCTCCAGCGTCTCCTCAACTGTGGTGCCTCTCGAACGAGAGGTGGCCGGTTGAGGTTCTACTGGGGACTTGGGGCGGAGTGCAGAGGGAGCCGGGAAGGTCAATCTCAGCCCAGAGGACTGATTAGGCTCGACCGCGTCCACCATCTCCGCTTCCATCATGGGCCCTTCTTCAGGTGCCGGCTCAGTAGTCCTAATGCCAGAGCCAAGGGCTCTGGTGGTAGGGGGACTACAAGCCCTACCGCCCATCACGTGGCCATGAGGCCGTTTTGCCGCAGCACAGACAGCACATTTTGGCACTTTTGCCGAACAGTCGGCATTTTTGTGCCCCTTTTTGACCACACCGATAGCATACACCGGTTCGGTCAACTGTCGAGGGACACAAAGGCCTGGTGTGGCCCACGCCCATGCACCGAAAACAGCGCAATGGACGGGGCTCCAGAGCCGCCACCTGAGCCATGTGCCAGCAAACCAGGACCTTCCCGGTTGCCACCAACTTCCTGGCCACTACCGCAGGGCAATTGACAATGGTGGCCCCAACACCACTGGGACCAACTCGTATGCCACCCACCTTCACCTGTTGCAGGGAACAACCCGCAACCTTAACGATTGCCGCTGCAACCGCCTCCTGCGTAGCGACCTCATTCAGGCCAGAGATGCGAACATCAGCGCTCTTCACTGGCCGAGTGATAGTCGCCATTTCGCTGATTGACTCCTGCAACAGGTGTGCAAGGTCATCCGCCTTTTTCTGGCTATCGGCGCCGGACACCTCCATTAGTCTGGCACCCGTGGCTGACGTGCGAATTCGGACGCCCCCCACGATGCCAATCTCCTCTGGCTTTATATCCTGGAAAGCCTTGAGGAGAGCCTTCTTGTACGTCACCCCCTTTTCAATCGCTTCATCACGCAACTGTATAACAATTGCGTGCGAGCGGGGGGTACGTATCCGCACTCTCTTTGGAAGAGGTGGCCTCGACGCTGGTGGCGCCTGGCTGGTCGTCGGTTGTGGGTGAGCTGATTGAGCCCCCACGGGCGTTTCTTGGCGCTTGCCACGTTTTGAGCGTTTGCCCCTCTTTGCAACATCGGCCCAAGCGTCATACATAGGCGCTGAAGGTGCCGATGCCCGACTGGTGGACGGTCGGGGCGAAGTATAAGGGGCAACGCCAGTCTCCTCAATTGAGGGCTCCGTCGAGGTCACCCGTAAGTGGCGTGCCGGCATGGCATCCACGTTAGTTGTGGGAAGAGGAGGGAACTCCACTCTTCTGCCACGAGCCGGCACCGCACGCGTGCGCTGGCGCGCCTGTGTCCTGTCAGGACCAGGATTGTCCAGTCCATCGAGGCGGGTATTAATTGCCCCGATGGATATACTCAAGGAGCGTTTAAGCTCCTCAAAGGCGCCCATTATTTGATGGTCCCTGAAGGTATTAGACGGGACCTCAGTAGAGCACCTTCTGCCAACTGTTTTGCGGAGGG
Source organism: Eudonia lacustrata (assembly GCA_947562085.1). Lineage (NCBI taxonomy): Eukaryota > Metazoa > Arthropoda > Insecta > Lepidoptera > Crambidae > Eudonia > Eudonia lacustrata. The sequence goes on along the minus strand of OX387318.1, from coordinate 24,772,847 downwards.
CGTCAACCTCCGCCCTCAGCTCGGATATCTCCCTCTGCAGGCGATCATTGTCGGCCTGCAGTTTGTGCGTCTCTGACGTGACAGTCCGCGACGTCAAATTGGACATGACACGTCGCATTGTCATGGACGCATTATTGAGCGTCCCTTGCAGAGTCCCCTTTATATTAGAGGACCTGCGAGACACCTCCCTTATTGCCTCTGCGCAGAGAATGCCAACTTGGTGGCACTCTTCCGCAGAGGGACCACCAAGTGATGACTCCCAGGGGACCTTCACCCTGGTCGCCATTTGAATTTCCTCCTCAGAGGGTCCATCACGCTCAAGGGGCGGCTTTTTCCGCAGCCTCATGGGCGGAGGTAGAGGGGGGGAAGCCGGGGGCAGTTCCATGCCAGCCGTCTCCATGTCCCTACGTACTGTCCTTTCACGGAGATCGGCACCGCCAATCGGACTGAACCGTATCTCCTCGTCACACTGCCTTTCAAAGGCGTGGAGATTCTGCCAATTCAGCTCCTGGCGAGCTGACCCAAGACTAATTGGAATCCCGGTCTTCGAACGGCCGCGCCGCGAAGTTCCAATTTTCGGCCTTGAAGCCGACGAAAGTACCGAGTCGCAGTCGGACAGTTCATCGTCCGAGTCAAGTACCACTCGCGATCTCTTTCTAGAATCGCCCACCGCTTCCTGCAATGAGGCTGACTCAACCTCCGACCTAGAATCAGCCACCAAGTCTCCGATGTTGTCGGCGGCGGTTACGCCACAAACATCCCGTTTGCGCAGTTCTGTGCCCCCCCCAGAAACGGTGGGGCAGCCTGAGACCAGCTCCCCGGCATTGGCCGGCAAGTCGATCTCAGGGAGGGATTCTCCCGCCTCCCGGCGGGTACCCTCCTGGGGTAGTTCATTTTCAGTCCTGCTTTCCATTTTGAATGTAACAATTTACGGGTTGTTATCCCCCTCCAAGCGATGGCAATTCAGGGGCTGCCCTTCCCCGCTGGACCAAACAGATCACCCACGCGCCGTCCACACGCCGAGGGTGCCCTATATACTACGGAGGACGGGCGGTGTCCGTAGGTTTTTACCGGTGTTCTCCGGGGTTTTATGGGTTTTCCTTCCCGCAGTCTATAAAGACCACCCCGGTCCTCAGGACCACCGCGTACCCACAACGCCAAGAGTGGGGTCGTTGCAGTGGCCAAGAGGATAACGGCTTGGAAGCCGGCGTGAACTTCCGTTATCCTACTCTCACTAGGATCCCCTTTCCCCCCGTGCGACCTGAGAACCTTTAAGAGGCGGCCGTCTTTTTAGTACGACGCCCAGAAGGGACGCCGTCAAAAACTCCTCTCACTGTTCAGATGGAAAAGTGAGTTATGTGACCCAGAGTAGGCCACATATGGGAGCTGCAAGGCCCAGAAGGGACCCCGCCTAGTCAGATGTCAGCCGGCTGGGTCCAAGCGTCTACTACACGCCAGAGCGGGAGACTGTTGGAACCAACCGTTGCCCAGGGTGCACCAACGTGGAGGTCACCTGACTCGCACCCCAAAGAGGGTCTCCCCCCTGAAAAGGAAGCCCATGCAAGAGCATGAACCCCCCTTTCCCCTCTGCAGTCGGCGGTGTCCCAGATAGGGACGCCACCGAGTGCTGCCGCTACCCTACCTCAAGGGCTTTTACGCGGCGCCAATACCCCTCAGGCTATCCTCTCGGGCTTTTACATGGCCATAGGCTAGTCCAGGTCGTACACCTCTGACTCCACGGACTGCCTGCGCGCTTGAGACAGACGGATCGGACTATCCGACCCCTCGTCCGTCTCTACCTCCGGAGCATCCTCTCTGTCCGACCCCAGTACTCTCCCTGTACCTCTCAACGGAGAGGCATTGGGGTTAGAGGATGGGGAGGGCTGGTCCGAGAGCGGGGCATCTGCCTCCAGCATCTCGACCTCCTCCGTGGTCCGTCTCGGCGCGTGGATCTGCGCTGTCGTGCGCGCTGGGGAGCTGTCCCGCACCCTCCTTCGAGGGGGGACGCACGCCCGACTCCCCATAATGTGGCCCGCAGGGGCCCCTCTGTCCGCACAGACCGCGCACCGCGGCACTGCGGAACATTCCGCTGCTTTGTGCCCCGGGAGGCCGCAGCGGAAGCAATCAAGGCTGCGGTCCACACTAGAGGGGGGGCAAAACGCCCTGGTGTGACCCACGCCCATGCACCTAAAACAGCGCATAGGGCGCGAGTCGAGGAGCATTACTGGGACCCACAGCCAGCCCACCAGCAATCTCCTCGCCGCCACGACAATCCGGGCCGCCCTGACCGGGCAGCTCACCAACACCGATGTTGAGCCAGGCCGGCCGCCAGGGCCGGGTCGCAGCGCTCCCACCCTGACCTTATCCGGCGGGCATCCCCCTTTCGTGGCCACCGACTGCGCCACGTCCTCGGCGGTGACAGTATCGTCAAGGCCGGAGATGCGCACGTCCGCGCATCTCTCCGGCCTGGCGATCGTCGCCACATCGGCCACCACCTCTCTCAGCCGAGCGGCCAGGCGGTCGGCGACGTCCCCGCTGTCTGCGCCCGCGATTTGCAGCAACCGGGCGCCCGACATGGAGATCCGGGTCGTTAGCCCGGACGTGATCCCGACGTCGGCCAAATTAATGGCCGCCTTCGCCCTCTGGATCACGGCGGCGTACGTGACGCCGCTCTCCACCGCCTCCGCCGTCAGCTTCACCGAGACTGCCGTCGAGCGGGGGGGCTTCAGTCGCCTCCTCGGGGGCTCCCTCCGAGCCGCCGGGGCCGCCGGGGCCCTCCGGGGCAGGGGTGTTCCTCCGGTGGCAGGTGGTGCGCCACCAGAACTGGCGACCGGGGCCGCTCCTGCTCTCCTCCGCCGACGGCGGGTCACCACTGACCACGGCTCCTCGCCCGCAGGCGCCGGGGCCCGGCCCACGGGCCGTTGGGGTGGGGGCACAAGCGGCGGTGCTCGTCTCGTGCTCGGCGTGGGAAGGGGCGGGAATTCCCTCCCAGGACGCGTCCTCACGGGCACGGCGGAACCCCTCGCCTCTAGCCCGTCCAGGCGCGCGTTAATCGCGCCGAGGGAGCCGAGGAGCAGAGCTCTCAGCTCCGCGAATCCTCCCTCCTCGGACTGAGGCACAGGTGCGGCCTCCGCACGCGGGGGCGGCCTCCCGCTGAGGCCCTGCTTGAGGGCCGCTAGCTCCGCCCGCAGCTCTCCCACCTCGCCCTGCAGCCTTTCGTTGGCAAGGGCCAGCTGCGCGACCTCCTCCGATTTGCCGCACGCGCACGGCGCCGCCTCTCTTTGCAGTACTGGCGCCGTTGGGGCCTCCCTCCCTTTAGCCGTCTCAGCGGCGCGGGCCTCAGCCTCGAACTGCGTCAGCGAGAAGCCCGCGGCGGCATCACGCACACGCTGCTTCTCGCGGACCCCCCGCATCCTCTCCCGGATCTCCTTCCTTTTGTTTCGGACGGCCTCTATGATCGCCGCCGAACCGCCGTGCGCCAGGGCCTTCTCTAGCGACGCCTGGACGTCGCGAAGGAGCTCCTCATAGGTGGAGAGCTCCTCCGAGAGGTCCGCGTCCAGCTCGCTGCCGAGCTCCTCCCACGCCGGTCTGGGCAAGGTGTCACGCCCAGACCTGCCACGTCCTCTCCGCCCCGTACCAATCTTTGGGCTGGACCTAGACGACTCCTCGGACCCATCCGACGAGTCGCCCGCACTCCGCGACCTCTTCCGGGTGTCGCCGCCCCCTCCTCGCAAACGCAGGACTCCCCCTGCCTCCTCCTCCCTCGCCTCGGTAACAAATTTGACACTCACCGACCCGGTAATCGGTGAGCGGCTGGCGCGAGCAGCGTAGTATCGCGATCGGTTCTCCATGACAAATTTCACACATGGCCCCTGGATACGGACCATGCGCCGGGCGTCAGCCGGATCGTATGACAAAAGCACTCCTTTGTCTGACATCGAATTTTTATGTGGCGGCTATTAAGGGGCCGCCAGCTCCTCTTCCCCCCCCCCTGACGACGCCCAGAAGGGACGCCGTCCAATCTCCCCTCAAAGCCGCTCAGAAGGAGCGGCGAGTGTACGTTCCAGAGTGGACACGCACGTGGAGGTGCAGGGCCCAGAAGGGGCTCCCGCCTAGCCAGATGTTAGCCGATTGGACCCAACCTTCTCCGAACGGAGAATGTTGGGACCACTCGTTGCCCAGGGTGCACCAACGTGGAGGTCACCTGACTCGCACCCCAACCTAACCTAACCTAACCTAACCTAACCTAACCTAACCTAACCTAACCTAACCTTTTTTTTTTTTTTTTTTTTTTTTTTTTTTTTCCCAGGGGAAACTTGCTGCTCAAGTTCCCGTAGACTGGGGCGATCTACGGGATATGTGGGGTTGGCCTAAAAACGGCCGACCCACTAAAACCCCTGGGGAAACCTCACACCGCTAATGTGGTTGGCGCGGCGGCTGTCACAGGGATAGTGTTCCGCGCCTCCCACCGGCTACGCTGTTAGCGTCCCTCAACTGACCTATGTGCCCCAGGTCAGCGAGGCCCCCCGGACGTGGGGGGGCCGGTCTTCGGTGTGGGTTTCACTGCGGCTTTTGCGAACCGCCCGTCTGGCTTGCGTGGTCTGTCCCACGCGGGAGTGGTGGACCCGCTCGGGCCTTCGCCCGGGTCCTCCATCTCTACCACCCTACCGCCTTCCGACCCTGTGTCTCTCTCGAGAGAGACAATGGGGTGGTCGGTCGTAGGGACCTTAGGAGACGTGGGTGGCTCCTCCACCGTCTCCATTTCCTCCGTGCGGTCTAGTGGCAGCTCCACTGAGGGCTCCACTTCAGCCGGCATCCTCTGGGCAGTCGTCCCCGATTGCTCAGGGGGAACAGGGCGGGCCCTGACGGCGGGGGGACTGCAACCCCGGCCTCCCATAATGTGGGCGTGCGGCTTCTTCGCCACAGCGCATACCGCACACCTTGGCTCTTTCGAGCAGCCCCTCGCTTGGTGCCCTGGCAGACCACACCGGAAGCAAAGTCCGGTGCGGTCAACGGCACTGGGGCACCTCTGCCTAGTGTGGCCCACGCCCATGCAGCGGTAACACCGCATTGGGCGGGGCTCCAAGGCGACCACCTGAGCAAAGTCCCATCCGAGGAGGAACCTGCCAGCCTCTACGAGCGCTTTTGCCACGCGCATGGGGCAGCGCACGATCGTGCTTCCCCCCTGATTTGGGCCCGCACGGATGCGTCCCACCCTCAGGTCCTCCACCGAGCAACCAGCCCTCGCCGCCAATTCAGCGGCGACGTCGTCCGTGGACAACGAGCTGTCTATCCCTGATACGCGGGTCTCGGCGTATTTTTCGGGACGGACGATAGTGGCCACGTCCGACAGCACCAGCTCCAGCCTTTTGGCGAGCTTGTCAGCCTTCGCACCGCTCTCCGTGCCTGAGACTTCAAGGAGCCGCGCCCCAGTGGCAGCCGTCCTCGACCTTACCCCCTCGATACCGAGGTCGGGTAGGGAGATGGCTTGCCTAGCTCTCTTGATGGCGTCAGCATATGTGACACCCATCTCGAGAGCCTCCGGGCGCAGCTTCACTACTACAGCCGCTGTTGTTGGTGGCCTGAGCCGCACCTTCTTGCCGCGCCTGCGCTTGCGCTTCTTCCGTCTAGGCTCTTCGCTAGCCGCCGCTTGTGGCGCCGAGCGGACTGGCGGCACAGCAGGGCGGGCCTGCGCTAAAGCCTGGGCGGTGGTAGTCAGTGGGCGACTGGAGGTGGTCGCCGCATTAGGGACTCTCCCTTTTCCCCTCTTCTTCCGCTTCCCACGGGTCTCCGTCGTCCATTCGGACACGGGTGGAGGACCCAATTGGGGTGGGACTTGTCTCACCTCCACCTGAGGGAGGGAGAGGTACTCCTCATCGAGGACGGACGAGGATCTCGCGGGCGTGGCCGGCCTCCCACGAAGTGGAAGGGCACGCACAGGCGCCGCTCGACCCATCTCGAGTCCGTCCAGACGGGCGTTGATGGAGGCATTCGACGCCTCCATTGTACGCCTCATCTCAGTTAAGGCCTTCAAGAGGACCTGATCCGAGCTGGTCTTGGTCGTGGCAGGACGCTCCCGGCTGGAGCTCAACCCCGTCCCGACCTGGTCGACCACGGTCCTTAGGGACGCCACCTCTCGTCTGAGGGCGTGCACCTCCTCGCGGAGACGGCGATTCGCCTCCTCAATGCGGCGTGACTCATCCGAAGAGGTCCGCGACGCCAGGTTGGCGAGGCACCTCCGGAGGGTCATTGAGGCATTGTTCAGAGTGCGCTGGCAGGTACCTCTGAGGTTCCCCGATTTCCGGGACACCTCCTTCACCGCAAAAGCGCACTTCAGCCCCACCTCGTGGATCTCGTCAGCCGTCATAGGATCCGACGAACTGGCGATAAAAGGGATATCCACACGAGTGGCCATCTCCGAGTCCATCTCGTCAAGGGCCGCGGAATCCACCGTGGATTTGCCAGGAGTCGGGCGTCCTTTGGACGGCCCCGCTGGCTCAATCACGGCTGGCAATACGACGCCCCTGGCTCGACGGTCGGCAGACAGCCGCTTGTCCAGCTCTGCGAGCTGCTCCTCCTCATGGTCCAACTGCTCCTCATACTCCCGCATTTGGGTGCGGGCGAGGGCAGTTTTGGCCGTCGCAAAACCCGTCCCGATTGTGGCCGATCTGCCACGTCTCGACGACGAGATCTTCGCAATCGAAGCTGCGGACGCCACAGACTCAACCCCCGAAAGGTCATCGGAGTCCATGTCCGCGTCACGCAACCTCTTCCTCCTGCTGCCTACGGGTCTCAAGAACACGGAACTACCGTCCGAGTCCGAGCCCCCCGCAGCCTCCACTTCCCTATCCTCCGCGCGCATCACGTTGCCCCCCCCAGACACGGTGGGCATGCCTGAAACCAGCGTGCCGGGCGTACCCGATCCGCTGGTCCCAGGGAGGGGTTCTCCCGCCATTTGGCGGGTACCCTCCTGGGGTATAATATTCGTTTTGCGACTTTTCATAATTATATGCAATTTACAGGTTGCGATCCCTTCCTCACGATGGCACTTTAGGGGCTGCCCTTCCCCGGACCAAAAAAGGTCACCCACGCGTCGTCCACACGCCGAGGGCGCCCTACATACTGTCGGGGGCGGGAGGTACCGACAGGTTTTTACCGGTGTTCTCCGGGGTGTTATTGAGTTTTCCTTCTCTTGGCCATAGAGCCTCCGGTCTGCCCAGACACCACGTACCCACGGCGCCAGCGGTGGGGTCGTTGTAGCGAAAGAGCAGATACCGACTTCGGGGCTGGCGTAAACCCCGGTTGCACCGCTCTCACCGGTGCCCCCATTCCCCCCGTGCGACCTGAGAACCTTTAAGAGGCGGCCGTCTTTTTGGTACGACGCCCAGAAGGGACGCCGTCAAAAACTCCTCTCACTGTTCAGATGGAAAAGTGAGTTATGTGACCCAGAGTAGGCCACATATGGGAGCTGCAAGGCCCAGAAGGGACCCCGCCTAGTCAGATGTCAGCCGGCTGGGTCCAAGCGTCTACTACACGCCAGAGCGGGAGACTGTTGGAACCAACCGTTGCCCAGGGTGCACCAACGTGGAGGTCACCTGACTCGCACCCCAACCTAACCTAACCTAACCTAACCTAACCTAACCTAACCTAACCTAACCTAACCTAACCTTTTTTTTTTTTTTTTTTGTTACGAAGTGGAAAACCTGCAAACAGGCGCATCAGCGGGCATGAGGGGTCCCGCTGGCTGTCCGAGGATGGCCTAGACTCTGTTCCAGGGCCGAAGCCCTAGAGAAAGCGAGTCTAGACCGACTCGGTAAAAACCACTCCGATGTCCTCTCGTCACCTTGGCACCAGCAGACCGGCGATCATCGCGTCGTCCTCATCTGAGGAGGACGCATCGAACGCCGGCATGGTGGAGCCTGACGAGGTCATGGGAACCCTTTCGGACACTTCCACGACCCCGTCGGTGACTGCTCGCCCTGTTGATGGGCGAGCCCCTCTTCCGCCCCTGATTGGGGCGGGTGACCGCCCTCGAAAATGATGGGCGGACACGCTTGACCCGTCATTTGGTGAGACGGGTCGCCGACGCGCCGGGACATGCGGGGCGTCGGCCCTCAGTGGGGACCTGTGCAATGCACGGTCGGAGCCCCCCCTAGGGCTCGGACCGCGCTGGTTTCCCACCGGTTGGAGAAGGCGCTGGTATTGCCGCCTCCTCCGCAGGAGGCGTCTGCGGCGGCACGGTTCTGCCAGGGGGTCATCCTCCCTGGCCCGTTCCGCCTCCTCCTTCAGCGTCATGACGTCGACGCAGAAGGAGTTGACCGCCTCCCAGGACCCCTCGCTACCGAGCATGGACAGAACCACGGTCGGCAGGGAGAGGTCCGCGCCAATCACAGTGACCAATGCGGAGCGCTGGACATCGAACGCAGAGCACACCGTTAGGGTGTGTTGCGCCGTGTCCTCCGCTGCCCCGCAATGGTGGCACTGTGGGGTCGGCTCTCTTCCGATCCGGTGCAAATAGCGTCCGAACGAACCATGTCCGGACAGTATTTGCACCAGATGGTATGTGAGCGACCCATGGCGCCGCTCCGCCCATGCTTGGAGGACGGGGCGTAGGGCCTCCAGACTACGCGTTTGCGTAGCCGAGGCCCCTTCGCCCAGGTCCTCGGACCATAGGCGGAACATCTCGTCTCGTGCTCCCTCAAGAGCAGAGCGCCTCTCTTGGGGGGCCAGGCGATTGCCACTGGCCCTCTCCTCCGCTCGCTGCCGGTATGCCGCAGCGAGCACCTCCGCCACCAGCTCCCACGGGGGCGTCCCCGCGAGAGCGCACGCTACTTTCCGGGACACCGTTCGGTAGCCCCGGATCGCCCGCAGCGCCATTGCGCGCTGGGCCCGCTGGAGAGAGGCGATGGCGTGTGGGTTCAAGCAGTCAGCCCACACCGGCGCCCCATACAGCGCCATGGAGCGCACGATGCCGCCGTAGAGTCGGCGGCACGCCACGCTCGGGCCCCCCACGTTGGGCAGAAGTCGCCCGAGGGCATCTGCTGCTCCCAGCAGCCGGGGCTCGAGGAGTCGGAAGTGCTCCTCGAAACCCCACCGCCCATCAATCACCAGCCCCAGATACTTCATCTGGGGCTTTAGACCGACCCTCTCGCCCTCCACAACGATTGACGCACCCGCTGACGGCCGTCTCCGAGGCCCGTGGAACACCATGGCCTCGGTCTTGTGGAGGGCCACCTCCAAGCCCAACGTCCGTATCCGCCGCACGATATGGCTGACGAACACGGACGCCAGGCGCTGGACATCCTCCAGCCGCGTCCCCCGGACGGTAACGAGCGTGTCATCGGCGTAACAAAACGACCGCACCATCGGGGGGAGGCCACACCGAAGGACGTAGTCGTAACCGACGTTCCATAACAAGGGGCCAAGGACCGACCCCTGTGGAACGCCGCGGGACACCCTGTGACGGCCAAGCTCGCCGCCACGTCCCACGTACGCTACGTCCCGGTCCCTCAAATAGTCTCCCACTATTCGGCGCAGATATGGAGGCATTTGGTGGTAACGAAGCGCCTCCATGATGACGCCGAACGGGAGACTATTGAACGCGTTGCGAATGTCCAGCGACACCGCCAACACCACCTCCCGCCTCTCAACAGACTCGTGAACGAGAGTCCGGAGATCGGTTAGGGCGTCGATTGTCGAACGCCCCGTCCGGAAGCCGTACTGGGCCTCAGAGAGGTCGGGGCCCGTTCCCCCTCCCAGCTGCTGGACTATTCGGGAAGCGATGATCTTCTCGAAGACCTTCCCGATTTCGTCCAGCAGCACAATGGGGCGATATGCCGAGGGGTCATCCGCCGGACGCCCCTCCTTCTCAATAAGGCACAACAGCCCCTCCTTCCATACTTTGGGAAACTGTGCGAACTTGAAGCAAGCGTCGCACAGTTCCCTAGCCCTGGCCCCGAGATGTTTTAGGGCCAGGTCCAACACCCGCTTCGGGACGCCGTCAGGTCCCGGTGCCGTCTTGCGCCCCTTGAGACGGGCGACGGCATCCTTCCACTCCTCCTCGTCAATAAGAGGAGGAGGATCCCTTTCGCCCTCCTCGTCCGGAGCTGGCGGGGCCATCCGAGGGGGAACAAAACCCTCCTCGGCCGGGGGAAACAAACCCCCGATGACTGACCCCAGGAGGTCGGGATCCATCCTCTCCGTGATGGGCGTGCCGCGCGCTTTCAGCTGGTTGCGTGCCAGCTTATACGGCCGCCCCCACGGATCCCGATCCAGACCCTGCAACTGCTCTTCTCTGGATACCTCCTTTGAGGAGGCAATCGCAGTCTGCAGGGTCTTTTTCGACTGCCTGTACAGCTCGTACAGGCGGTCCTCCTCCTGAGTGTCCCTCACGCGGCGCCGGCGGGCCCTAGTGTAGGCCCGCCTTTGCACACTGCAGTCCTCCCTCATGACTGCAATGTCCTGGGACCACCAGTGAACTTCACGGCGGTCCCGCGGAGGCTGCGCCCGAGGCATAGAAGCCTGGCACACCTCCGTCAAAGCGCCGCGGAGACGGCGAGCTGATTCATCGACGTCCGGACCGGACATCGGACGCGAGAACCAGTCTTCGAATATCGCCGTCTCGTTCGCCAGCTCCGGCTTAAGCCTGCTGAGCGCCCAGCGGGGAGGCCGGTCGCAGCTTGTGGGCTGTGGGGGCCTTTGGTGCAGGGTGGAGCTCTCGAATCGGATGTATCTGTGGTCCGAGAGAGTCTCTACGTCCTGCACCACCCTCCAGTCACTGATCGTGCATGCGAGGGCTGGGGTGGCGAACGACACGTCCACCACCGAGCCTCCGTTGTGCCGCACGCACGTGTGGACTGCGCCCCTGTTAAGGAGCGACAGCCCAGCAGCGGCTGCCCACTGCTCCACAGCCTGGCCCCTCTGGTCGGTCGCTGGACAACCCCAGACGACCGACTTGGCGTTCAGGTCTCCGAGGACAAGAACCTGACGCGGGGCCGCCCTCCTGATGGCTACGCCGACGACTATTAGGAACGCCTTGAAGTCGGCGAGCGGTCTGTTTGGGGAGAAATAGGTCGAGAAAATGACCGTATCCTCCCAAACGACCGCCGCGTACCCAGCACCCCGCTCATAAATTGAGGGGGGTGTATATCCTGGGGCCGCACGCACCATCACGGCGGCAGAGTCGCATGTGTCCCCGACCCAGTTGGGCTGGTTGGGGACAAAGTACGGCTCTGACACCGCCGCCACGTCCACTGACCACTCTGCCAGGCTCTGGTGTAGCAGATCCTGAGCCCTGGTAGAGTGGTTCAGGTTCACCTGTAGAAAGTTGATATGGGGTCGTCTTAACATTGCTCGACCACCATATCAACCTCCTCTGGCCCCGTTAGGGGCGTCATCTGTGTGGCGGGGGCGGCCTGGCGAGCTGAACGCGCCGGCAATTTGCCCTTGGCCAGGGGAGGCTTACAACTACGCCCCCCCATTACGTGGCCCGCCGGTCGTTTGGCCGTGGCACACACGGCACAGTGGGGCTTCGCGCTACATTCGTAGCCCCTGTGCCCCTCCTTACCGCACCGGTAGCATAGATTGCTCCGGTCAGTTTTTGAAGGGCAACTCGCTCTTGCGTGCCCCACCTGCATACACCGGAAGCACCGGTCGGAACGGGCTTCCAGTGCTCTGACGTTGGCCGCGCTGAACCCTATCAGCAGGCGGCCGGCGTCCACAACCTTCTTGGCAGCGGCGACCGGGCACGACACCACTGTCGAGCCAAAGCCGTCAGTGCCGTAGCGGATGGGGCGCACCTTCACGGCGTCCACGCCACATCCACCCTTGGCCGCGATCTTTGCGGCCAAGTGCGCCTCCATCACCGACTCGTCCAGACCACCCACCCTCACGTCTGCGGTCTTGGTGGGTCGGATGACCGTGGCCATGCCCTCAAGTGCCTCCCTCATTTTGCCGGCCAGCTGGTCAGCCTTCTCAGCTGAGGCCACGCCCGAGATCTCTATGATCTTAGACCCGGTCATGGTGTTTCGGCACCGACGGTTTGGGATATCCATCCCGTCGATGTCGACCGAGTCTCGGGCTTTGGCCAGCGCGTCGGCGTAGGTGACCCCCTTCTCAACCGCTTCGGGAGTAAGGGTCACTACGACTGCCGCCGACTTCGGCGCAACCAACTTGGTCTTTCGACCGGTCTTACGGGCCTTCCTAGGAGCAGTAGCGGGCGGGGCTGAGGTATTGTTAGGCCTCCGCCGAGGCGCCTTTTGCTGCTTGGCCGCCGCCGAGTAGGATTGGCGGGGCGGAGCCTGTTCTAGAGGGGCCGATGTTTTCGCCTTCCTCCTCCTCCTTTGGCGCTTTTTGCGCGACTCCTGCGTCGACCATTCTGGCTCAGCCTCAACCGGGGGAGGCGCTTTTGCAGCACCCCGGGAGGTAGATGGAACGACCGCAGGAGGACCGGCTTTCTTCGCCTGCTTTGGCGGGAGATCCGGCTTTTTCGCCGCCACCTTGCCCTTTTTAGCCGGCATGGTTGGATTGGCCGGCTTTGCCTTCCCCTTGGTAATGGGGGGCGTGGGCGCAGCTGCTGCTTTGCGGTCCGCCGCAAGCGGCGGTCGCAGGCTCTTGGCCGGCAGCAGTCGATCCTCCAGACCCTCCAGGCGAGCATTCAGCATGGCCCCGAAAGTTCGGGCCAGCCTTGCTTCAAAAGCCTGAAGGGCGTCCGGCTCCTCGTAAGCGGCCTTCTTTTTGCCGCGACCAGTCGTCTCTTGCACGACGACGGTCGGCGAGAGAGGCCTTGGAGGAGGGCAGTCCGTCTCCATAATATCTATTGAGGGCAGAACCTCAGGGAGAGTGAGGGGAGGGGACACGCTCTTCCTTCCACCCTTGAGCTCCCTCACCTCTGCAGACAAAGCTGCAACACTCTTCGTGAGGTCTGCCAGCTGCTGTTGCAGCCTCACGTTTTCCGCCTTTAAGACGCGGGTGTCCTCTGTGATGTTTTTCGAGGACACCTCGCGGAAACAATCCATTATAGATTGAGCAGCTTTTTTTAAGGCCTTTTGGAAGGGGCCCTGGAGGTGCGAGGACTTCTTAGCCACCTCCACTATAACCGCACAGTCCGCCTTCACCACCTCCTCGATGTCGAGGGCGGTCTTCAGGTCCGGATCTGTGGGCGTAGGGGCCTCACCTTCAGTTCTACTTTTGTAGAACGCAGCCCGGGTCTCGTAGGCGCGGCGCTCCATTTCCGCCACCTCCCGGTCGAGCGCGACCTGCTGCTCCTCGCGGAGTGCAGCGGCATGCTCGCGCTTGGCGTGGGCGAGACCAACGTACTCCCCCGTTGTGGGGGGTCTCCCTCGGCCACGTTGTGCCGGCTTCTTCGGATTGTCCTCAGACGAGTCCGAGAGAGCCTCCGATTGTTTGCCCCCCTTAGATGATTTGGGGGCACGCTTCCTCTTTAGAGAACCAGTGAGCGTGTCGACGCTGATGGAGCTGTCGTCTGACAGATCACTGCACTGTTCGTTTTGCTGTCCTCGCATGGGATAAGGGGAGGTGCGGGCTAGGCCCTTGCTGCGAGTCGACACTGCCGGCGAGCTGGCACGACTCCCCTTTTTCTTCAAAAATGAAGACTTGGGACTTGCGACGGAGTCAACGGCCGATTTCATAGAAACCGCCGATGAATCGGACTCAACGTCGACGTCCCGTTCCCTCCTTGCTGCAGACACGCTGCGCGATCGCGCGGCTGTCGGCGATGAACTGCCAGCAGCCCTGGACGAACTGAAGGTGAGCTTCAGCCCGCCCGTCTCCATCTCAACTCCGCCCTTCTCGGGCCTAGCCAGAAGGCTACCATCCACGTCCTTCCCTTTGGGGTCGGACACTCCACTACTTCCCACGACGGACCTGGAATCAGGCTCCGCCGACTTCACCGAAACGTCAGAAAAATTAATTGAACACTTAGACATTAATCCCACGAGTGGAGAGCAAATAACGGTCACCCCGTGCAGTGGCCTCATACACGGGGAACCCTACATACTGTCAAGGACGGGGAAAATGACAGGTTTTAACGAGGTTTCTCTCGGGTTTTAGAGTGTGTCCTTCACGCGGCCGGCCGGTTAAGGCAAGCCCTCGCTCCACCACGGAACCCGCGTACCCCACAACGCCGCGAGTGGGGGTCGTTGCAGGAACCGCAGTGGTTTACGACGATCGGGGGCTGGCGTAGGCCCCCGTTACACCGCATTCGCGGTGCTCCCCTTTCCCCCCGTTGCGACCTAAGAACCCTTAAGGGGCGGCCGTCTTTAACTCCTCTCCTCAAAGCTGCTCAGAAGGAGCAGCGAGTTGTGCGGCCCAAAGTAGGCACGCACAGGAGTTGCAGGGCCCAGAAGGGGCTCCCGCCTTGCCAGATGTTAGCCGATTGGGCCCAACTTTCTCCGAACGGAGAATGTTGGAACCACTCGTTGCCCAGGATGCACCACGTGGAGGTCACCTGACTCGCACCCCAACCTAACCTAACCTTTTTTTTTTTTTTTTGTTGCGAAGTGGAAAACCTGCAAACAGGCGCATCAGCGGGCATGAGGGGTCCCGCTGGCTGTCCGAGGATGGCCTAGACTCTGTTCCAGGGCCGAAGCCCTAGAGAAAGCGAGTCTAGACCGACTCGGTAAAAACCACTCCGATGTCCTCTCGTCACCTTGGCACCAGCAGACCGGCGATCATCGCGTCGTCCTCATCTGAGGAGGACGCATCGAACGCCGGCATGGTGGAGCCTGACGAGGTCATGGGAACCCTTTCGGACACTTCCACAACCCCGTCGGTGACTGCTCGCCCTGTTGATGGGCGAGCCCCTCTTCCGCCCCTGATTGGGGCGGGTGACCGCCCTCGAAAACGATGGGCGGACACGCTTGACCCGTCATTTGGTGAGACGGGTCGCCGACGCGCCGGGACATACGGGGCGTCGGCCCTCAGTGGGGACCTGTGCAATGCACGGTCGGAGCCCCCCCTAGGGCTCGGACCGCGCTGGTTTCCCACTGGATGGAGAAGGCGTTGGTACTGCCGCCTTCTCCGCAGGAGGCGTCTGCGGCGGCACGGTTCTGCCAGGGGGTCATCCTCCCTGGCCCGTTCCGCCTCCTCCTTCAGCGTCATGACGTCGACGCAGAAGGAGTTGACCGCCTCCCACGACCCCTCGCTACCGAGCATGGACAGAACCACGGTCGGCAGGGAGAGGTCCGCGCCAATCACAGTGACCAATGCGGAGCGCTGGACATCAAACGCAGAGCACACCGTTAGGGTGTGTTGCGCCGTGTCCTCCGCTGCCCCGCAATGGTGGCACTGTGGGGTCGGCTCTCTTCCGATCCGGTGCAGATAGCGTCCGAACGAACCATGTCCGGACAGCACCTGCACCAGATGGTACGTGAGCGACCCATGGCGCCGCTCCGCCCATGCTTGGAGGACGGGGCGTAGAGCCTCCAGGCTACGCGTTTGCGTAGCCGAGGCCCCTTCGCCCAGGTCCTCGGACCATAGGCGGAACATTTCCTCTCGTGCTCCCTCGAGAGCAGAGCGCCTCTCTTGGGGGGCCAGGCGATTGCCAATGGCCCTCTCCTCCGCTCGCTGCCGGTATGCCGCAGCGAGCACCTCCGCCACCAGCTCCCACGGGGGCGTCCCCGCGAGAGCGCACGCCACTTTCCGGGACACCGTTCGGTAGCCCCGGATCGCCCGCAGCGCCATTGCGCGCTGGGCCCGCTGGAGAGAGGCGATGGCGTGTGGGCTCAAACAATCAGCCCACACTGGTGCCCCATACAGCGCCATGGAGCGCACGATGCCGCCGTAGAGTCGGCGGCACGCCACGCTCGGGCCCCCCACATTGGGCAAGAGTCGCCCGAGGGCATCTGCTGCTCCCAGCAGCCGGGGTTCGAGGAGTCGGAAGTGCTCCTCGAAACCCCACCGCCCATCAATCACCAGCCCCAGATACTTCATCTGGGGCTTTAGATCGACCCTCGCGCCTTCCACAACGATCGACGCACCCGATGACGGCCGTCTCCGAGGCCCATGGAACACCATGGCCTCGGTCTTGCGGAGGGCCACCTCTAAGCCCAAAGTCCGTATCCGCCGCACAATATGGCTGACGAACACGGACGCTAGGCGCTGGACATCTTCCAGCTGCGTCCCCCGGACAGTGACAAGCGTGTCGTCCGCGTAGCAAAACGCACGCACCATCGGGGGGAGGCCACACCGCAGGACGTAATCATACCCGAGGTTCCACAGCAAGGGGCCTAAAACTGACCCCTGTGGAACGCCGCGGGACACCCTGTGACGGCAAAGCTCGCCGTCTCGTCCCACGTACGCTACGTCCCGGTCCCTCAGATAGTCTCCCACTATTCGGCGCAGATATGGAGGCATTTGGTGATAACGAAGCGCCTCCATGATGACGCCGAAGGGGAGACTATTAAAAGCATTGGCGATGTCCAGGGACACCGCCAAAACTACCTCCCGCCTCTCAACGGACTCCTCTACTAGAGCCCGGAGACTAGATAGGGCGTCGATCGTCGACCGCCCCGTCCGGAAGCCGTATTGAGCCTCGGAAAGGTCAGGGCCCGTTCCCCCTCCCAGCTGCTGGACTATTCGGGAGGCGATGATTTTTTCAAATACCTTCCCGATTTCGTCCAGCAGCACAATTGGACGGTACGCCGAGGGGTCGTCGGATGGGCGACCCTCTTTGCGTAGCAGGCATAGCGCCCCCTCCTTCCAGACTTTAGGAAACTGTGCGAAACGGAGACTGGCGTCACACAGTTCCCTCGCCCTGACCTCAAGATGTTGGAGGGCCAGGTCCAGCACCCTCTTCGGAACACCGTCTGGTCCCGGAGCCGTCTTACGCCCTTTAAGACGGGCAACGGCGTCAGCCCACTCGTCATCCACAATAGGAGGGGGAACACTCTCATCCTCCTCATCAGGAGACGGCGGGGCCATCCGAGGGGGAGTAAAACCCTCCTCGGCCGGGGGAAACAGACCTTCGACGACCGACCCAAGGAGGTCGGGATCCATTGTCTCCGTGAGGGGCGCGCCGCGCGCTCTGAGCTGGTTGCGTGCCAGCTTATACGGCCGCCCCCACGGATCCCGGTCCAGACCCTGCAACTGCTCCTCTCTGGACGCCTCTTTCGAGGAGGCGATCGCAGTGTGCAGGGTCTTCTTCGACTGTCGGTACAGCTCGTACAGTCGGTCCTCCTCCGGTCGGTCCCTCACGCGACGCCGGCGGGCTCTGGTGTAGGCCCGTCTATGGACGCTACAGTCCTCCCTTTTGGCTGCGATGTCCTGGGACCACCAATGGACTTCGCGGCGGTCCCGTGGAGGCTGCGCCCGAGGCATGGAGGCCTCGCACACCTCCGTCAAAGCGGCGCGGAGACGGCGAGCTGACTCATTGATGTCCGGACCGGACATCGGACTTGAGAGCCAACCCTCGAAAATCGCCGTCTCCTCTGCCAGTTCCGGTTTGAGCCGACTGAGCGCCCAACGAGGAGGCCGGCCTCGGTTCGTGGGCGGTGTAGCCCGCTGGTGCGGGGTGGAACTCTCGAACCGGATGTAGCGATGGTCCGAGAGACTCTCCACATCCTGCACTACCCTCCAGCCGCTAATTGTACGAGCAAGGGCTGGGGTGGCGAACGACACGTCCACCACCGAGCCACCGTTGTGCCGCACGCATGTGTGGACTGCGCCCCTGTTCAGGAGCGACAGCCCAGCGGCAGCTGCCCACAACTCGATAGCCTGGCCCCGTGCGTCGGTCGCTGGATTTCCCCAGACAACCGACTTTGCGTTCAGGTCTCCGAGGACGAGAACCTGACGCGGGGCCGCCCTTCTGATGGCTACGCCGACGACGCCAAGGAAAGAATTGAAGTCGGCGAGCGGTCTGTTTGGGGAGAAATAGGTCGAAAAGATAACCATATCCTCCCAAACGACCGCCGCGTACCCAGCACCCCGCTCATAAATTGAGGGGGGTGTGTAATCTGGGGCCGCGCGCACCATCACGGCGGCAGAGTCGATTGTGTCCCCGACCCAGTTGGGCTGGTTGGGGACGAAGTACGGCTCTGACACCGCCGCCACGTCTACTGACCACTCCGCTAGGCTCTGGTGTAGCAAGTCCTGAGCCCTAGCGGTGTTGTTCAGGTTAACCTGAAGGAAGTTGATATGAGGTCGTCCTGACATTACTCGACCGTCATATCAACCTCCTGTTGCCCCGTTTGGGGCGCCGTCTGCGTGGAAGGGGCGGCCTGGCGGGCAGGGCGCGCAGGCAATTTTCCCTTGGCCAGAGGGGGCTTACAGCTACGCCCCCCCATGACATGATTTGCCGGCCGACGCACGGCGGCACACACGGCACAATGGGGCTGCGCGCTACATTCGTAGCCCTTGTGTCCCGCCTTGCCGCACCGGAAGCACAGTTCGCTCCGGTCGGTGTTCGAGGAGCAGCAAGCCCTCGCATGCCCCACCTGCATGCATCGGAAGCACCGGGCAGAACGGGCTTCCAACGCCTGGACGCTGGCCGCGCTGAAGCATATCAATAGCCGGCCAGCGTCAACGACCTTTTTTGCAGCGGCCACCGGGCACGACACAACCGTCGTACCTAAACCACCGGGACCGTCCCGGATGGGACGCACCTTGACCTCTGTGACGCCACATCCGCCCTTGGCCGCGATAGTTGCGGCGAGGTGCGTCTCCGTCACGGACTCGTCTAGCCCGCCCACCCTGATTTCCGCGGACTTTGTGGGCCGGACGACTGTGGCTATGTCCGCAAGAGCTTCTCTCATCTTTTCCGCCAAGCGGTCCGCCTTCTCGCTGGATTCAGCGCCGGAAATTTCGATGATTTTGGACCCAGCGACAGTGTTGCGGCACCGACGGTTAGGGATATCCATCCCGTCGATGTCAACTAGGTCCCGGGCCCGAATCAGCGCGTCGGCATATGTGACCCCCTTTTCGACCGCTTCGGGAGTCAAGGTCACCACGACAGCTGCCGACCTTGGCGCAACAAGCTTGGCCTTTCGGCCAGTTGCGCGAGCCTTTCTGGCAGGAGCAGCGGACGGAGCCGAGATGTTCTTAGGCTCTCGTCTAGGCGCTCTCTGCTGCTTGGCCGCCGCCGAATATGTTTGACGGGGCGGGGCCTGCTCCGGAAGGGCGGATGTTTTGCCCTTCCTTTTCCTCTTGCGACGCTTTTTACGCGTCTCCTGCGTCGACCATTCCGGGTCCGCCTCGACTGGGACCTCGACCGGGGGAGGCGCTTTTACAGCTGCACCCTGGGAGGTGGTCGGGACGACCGCTGGAGGTCCAGCCTTCTTGGCCCGCTTCGGTGGGGGATCGGGCTTTTTGCCCGCCACCTTGCCCTTGGCCGACTTGGCCGGCTTGGTCTGCCCTTTAGGAGCAGGGGGCGTTGGAGCTGCTGTGGCTTTGCGGTCCGCCGCGAGTGGCGGTCGCAGGCTTTTGGCCGGCAGCAGGCGATCCTCAAGACCCTCCAGGCGAGCATTCAGCATGGCCCCGAAAGTTCGGGCCAGCCTTGCTTCAAACGCCTGGAGGGCGTCCGGCTCCTCGTAGGCGGCCTTGGTTTTGCCGCGGCCAGTTTTCTCCTGTACGATGACAGTCGGCGAGAGAGGCCTTGGAGGAGGGCAATCCGTCTCCATTGACTCCAATGAGGGCAGAACCTCAGGGAGAGTGGGGGGAGGGGAGATGCACTTCCTCCCACCCTTAAGGTTCCTCACCTCCGCAGACAAAGCTGCTACACTCTTCGTGAGGTCTGCCAGCTGCTGCTGCAGCCTCACGTTTTCCGCCTTTAATATGCGGGTGTCCTCTGAGATGTTTTTTGAGGACACCTCGTGGAAACAGTCCATGATAGACTGCGCCGCTTTCTTCAACGCCTTCTGGAAGGGGCCCTGGAGGTGCGAGGACTTTTTAGCCACCTCCACTATGACCGCACAGTCCGCCTTCACCACCTCCTCGATGTCGAGTGTGGTCTTCAGGTCTGGATCTGTGGGTGTAGGGGCCTCACCTTCCGATCTACTAGCGTAGAACGCCGCCCTGGTCTCGAACCTAACCTAACCTAACCTAACCTAACCTTTTTTTTTTTTTTTTTTTTTTTTTTTTTTTTTTTTAACCCGGGGGAAACTTGCGACCAAGTCATCCCACGGGGAGCAATGTGCTCAACCCGTTTTCGGGGTATGTGGGGTTGGGCGATGGTCTGCCCGACCCACTAAAACCCCCGGGACCTGCAATCAGCCTGATTTGTGGTTGGCGCGGAATCTGTCATAGATAATGAGCCGCGCCTCCCACCAGCAGCACGTTGGTGCCCTTCCTCTGTGCGGCCTGCTAGTAGGCCGCATACACCCTTGCAGGATTTTCCGATCATGGTCTAGTGGTAGGGGGTTTTTTCATAAACCGCCCGTCCGGCGCTCTCAGCGGCTTAGGCCGAGAAGGAGAGGTGGACCTCGGACTTGCGTCCCGCACCTCATCCTCTACCTCCCTAACGCTCCCCAACCCAGCTCCTCTCAAGAGAGAGGTACATGGGTGGTCGGCTGTAGGGTCAACGACCTGGGGCGACAGTGGCTCCTCCGTCGCCTCCATGTCCGACATCGCTGGCGAATGGGGCTCCACCATTGGCTCCGTTGGAGCAGGCTCCCTCGTGGCAGTCTTCGCCCCCGTTGCGGGGGGATCAGGGCAGCCCCTGACGGTAGGGGGACTGCAACCCCTACCTCCCATCAGGTGATGGTGCGGTTTTTGTGCCGCGAGGCACACCGCGCACTTGGGCTCACGAGAGCACTCCCTCATTTGGTGCCCAGGCAGTCCGCACCGGAAGCAAAGTCCGGAGCGATCGACCGCGCTGGGGCACCTCTGCCGCGTATGGCCCACGCCCATGCAGCGATAACACCGCATTGGGCGGGGCTCAAGGGCGACCGCCAAGGCCATGCTCCACCCAAGGAGAAATTGGCCCTGACTAACGAGCGCTCTTGCCGCTCGAAGGGGGCAGCGCACGATAGTGCTCCCGGCGAAACCTAACCTAACCTAACCTAACCTAACCTAACCTAACCTAACCTAACCTAACCTAACCTAACCTAACCTAACCTAACCTTTTTTTTTTTTTTTTTTTTTTTTTTTTTTTTTTTTTTTTTGTTTACCCAGGGGAAAACCTGATCTAACGGGTTTAACCGGGGATGGCCGTAGCCGACCCGGTAAAAACCCCTGGGGGACCAGTCTTTTAGGGCGTGTTATGGAGTGGCAACCGCGGTATCTTTGCCATTTTGGCAGTACCTCGCGGAGGCCCTCCACCACGCGCACACGGCACAGCTAAAAACACATGTCCTTTTGGACATGCCTACACCACATCCCTACTTGCATGTACACTTTGTGTACATGCGGACACAACGAAATCCAGACCTGCATGCTCACACCCTTCCCCCCCTTGTGAGCATGCGGACACAACCAACCGACTGACATGTCCACGTTTGCGTGGACATGCGGACTCAACGACCAGAGAGACGTGCCCACCTTTTGTGGGCACGCGGACTCAACAACCAGAACGCCACAAACCAACCCAGACAAGACATACCCCCTTATGGGTATGCGGACACAACAACACCTATGCGGGACGTCACAAATAGTCGTCTGAAGCAGGGCTCTATCGTGGTCGCTCCGAATCAGCAGATAACCAGCTGTCATCATACCGTTCGTCGCTTCCATGTCAAGTCCCCGCTCCAAACATCACAACACAATAACCCTATGAGGTGGAACCCTCTGTGGTCGACCTGAGACAGCCGGGCGTCAGCCAGACTCAGTTGCCTTCCACTTCGGGTTACCACCCCAACCTTCGAGACCAAAGACCAACCACACGACCGAACCAGCAACAACAAAAGAACAACGACACCCAACAACACAAAGACACTACAAGACAACACATGAGGACACACGATTCCATTGGGAACCCGGGGACATCTGGGGTGCTATACTTAAATAGCCATACCGATGCCCCCCCTTCCTTTGTTCCTCCCTACTCTAAGACATAAATACATAAATACTTATTTCCTACATCCTATTACTATTCCTACAACTAATTTCTCGGGCCGCCATGACGCATCAGGTCAGAACCTGACTACGCCAGACGGCCCGGCATCACCTTACGGTGGATGGAGGTCGGCAAACCTTCGTCGCCTCCTCCCTGTCCTCCTTCTCCTGGCTGGCGCAGCGTTGGCGGACTCTTCCCGGGTGCGTTCTGCCTCCTCTTTGAGGCCCATGCATTCCGCGGCGAAGTCCGCCACCGCTGCCCAGCTGCTTTCGTCCTCAACCATGGCCGCAACTACCTCTGGCAGGGAACCTAACCTAACCTAACCTAACCTAACCTTTTTTTTTTTTTTTTTTTTTTTTTTTTACGAGCGGAATTTGCGTCCAAACCGTCTCGACCGGGCTGTTGCAGGCCCGGGAGGTGTGTGGGGTTGATCACGTGATGGGCTGTGACCGACCCACTAAACCGCTCGACATCCGTCTACCGCTTTTGCGGAACCCCGAGCACTCGATGGAGTCATTCGCAGTCCGCGCGGTCGCCCCCTAGGGCCCACCAATTTGGCCCGTCAGCCACCGAAGGCGCCATACCTCCCGGATGTGAGAGGGGCGCCTTCTCTCCTGGAGGCTAAGTCGCGGGGAGTGTAGGGAAGATGGTGACCCCTACCCCCGCGTTGGGCTACGATGGGTGCAACAACCCATGCAGCCGCCTCCGTCGACCCGTTCGCCTGCGCCTTGACGCGCCTGAAAGCGGGTCGTCCTCCCTCGCCCTCTCCGCCTCCTCTTTCCGCGAGATGACGTTCTCACAGAAGGAGGCGAAGGCGTCCCACGACCTTCTGCTGGTGAGAATGGCGTTGGCCACTGTCGCCAGCGTCAGGTCGGGTCCGTTGACAGCGAGCAGCTCTTGACGTTCGCTGCTGAACGCCGGGCATACCTCCAACGTGTGTAGGGCCGTGTCTGTCGCGGCCCCGCACTGGTGGCATGCCTCTGACTCCTCACGTCCGATCCTCGACAGGTAGCTGCCAAAACAGCCGTGCCCCGTCATGACTTGAGAGATACGGAACGTGAGGGTCCCCTCCTTGCGACCGACCCATCGCTCCAGAACGGGCCGAATCGCTCCGATGGTCCAGTGGCCGGCGCTTGGGTTCTCCAAGCGTGTGCGCCATCGTTCCATCGCTACTTCCTGAGCATCTTCGCGCCACCTAGCTGCCTGCTCGGGCATAACTCGTTCGCCGAGACTACGCCGTTCAGCCCCCTGCTTGTACACCGCAGCAAGTACGCTCGCCTCCAGATCCCATGGAGGGGTGCCCGCAAGGACACATGCCGCCTCGTATGACACGGTGCGGTAGCCACGAATGGCCCTGATAGCCATGACCCGCTGAGGTCTTCGTAGCAGGGCCTTGTTTTTGGCATTCAGGGCGTCTACCCACACCGGTGCCCCATACAGAGCCATCGAGCGTATCACTCCGGTGTACAACCGTCGTGCACTGCCGCTCGGCCCGCCAAGATTCGGCAGAAGACTGCCCAACGCCCCTGCAGCTCTAACCAGTTTCGGCGACTGTCGACTGAAGTGTTCGGAGAAACTCCACTTGCTGTCCAAAGTCAAGCCTAGGTATCGCATGCATGGGTTGATTGCAACCCGGACACCATCTATACGCAAGTGCGCCTCTGGAGGAGGGCGCCTGCGAGCCCCGTAGAAGAAAAGGGCCTCCGTCTTTTCGAGAGCGACTCGAAGTCCCAACATTTGGATCCTACGAACCAAGTGCGTGACCCCAGCTGAGGCCAGCGCGGTCGCGTCAGGGAAGGTGTTTGCTCGAGCCGTCACGAGTGTGTCGTCAGCATAACACACCACTCTCAGTCCCCGCAGCAGGGCGCCTCTCAACGCCCAGTCGTAACCGACGTTCCACAGGAGCGGCCCAAGAACCGACCCCTGTGGGACCCCGCACGACACTGCTCGACTGCGCAATTGCCCATCTCTGCCCTGGTATGTCACCGTTCGCCCCCTTAGGTAGTTGTGGAGGATACGCATTAAGTAGTGGGGCACCCCGTGGTAGCGGAGCGCCTCCCCTATGCACTCGAACGGCAGGCTATTAAAGGCGTTGGCGATATCGAGTGATACCGCCAGCACGACTTCACCTTGCGCAACGGCCTCTTGCGAGTGCGCTTTGACGTCTAAAATGGCGTCAATCGTGGAACGACCCTCTCTGAACCCGTACTGGCATGAAGCCAAGTCCGGGCCTACCGAACCTAGATGGTCGTTGATTCGGCGAGCCAGCACGCGTTCAAAAAGCTTACCGGCTTCGTCCAAAAGGACAATTGGCCGGTATGCCGAGGGCGAATCCAACGGTCGCCCCTCCTTCCTCAGAAGTACGAGCCTTCCGGTTTTCCACCTAGCAGGGAATAACCCTGAAGACAGACAGGCGTCTAGAAGCTCTCGGAATCGTTCTTCCAGGACTTCTTCAGCAATCACCCACGCGCGCCCGGGGATGCCGTCCGGACCCGGAGCCGTCTTCTTAGCCCGCAGCCTCAGAAAAGCCGCGCCCAACTCACCAGATGTAACTGGCGGAATCTGGGCATCGGCGTGGGGTCCATTCCGAAGCGGGGCCATTCGAGGAGGCTCAAACACGGCTCTCTCCGGGAAGAGGGAGCAGATGATGGACTCCAATAGCGGAGGCTCGAGAGACTCAGTCAGGGGGGGACCTACGTTGCGGAGTTTTCCGCGAACGGAACGATACGGTCGCCCCCATGGATCTAGGTTGAGCGTCTCGAGCATTTCTTCCCGGGCCGTGTCTTTGGCCTGGCATATGGCCGCTTGAAGGGCCTTTTTGGCTTCCTTGAGGGTCTCATGCAGCACACCCTCGGCTGTTTCATCGCGCATGCGTCGTCTGC
Organism: Eudonia lacustrata; assembly: GCA_947562085.1. NCBI lineage: Eukaryota > Metazoa > Arthropoda > Insecta > Lepidoptera > Crambidae > Eudonia > Eudonia lacustrata. The sequence goes on along the minus strand of OX387318.1, from coordinate 24,747,959 downwards.
GCTGGCTGGTATATGCGCGACGCGCGATGATGCAGCCTTCCCTAAGGTCGGCTATCTCGCGATTCCACCAATATACCTCCTTTTTGGAGGGTCTACGGCGAACCCGAGGCATGGCAGCGTCGCAAATCTCCGTCATGGCACCTGCAAACCATTCCGCCTCGTCATCCGGATGAACCGGTTGTGTCGCAGCTGGGGAGAACCAGGCCTGAACTAATGCCGCCTCGATCAGAAGTTCGCGGTCCATTTTTCCAATGGCCCACCGCGGATACGGTGAGCTACGGCTACTTTGGTCGCTTCTACTGAACCTCTGAGAGGGGGAGATGTCAAATCTGATATATAAATGATCAGACAGAGTCTCTACCCCCTCCAGAACAACCCATCCAGACACCCTAGAGGCGATGGTGGGGGAAGCAAAGGAAAGATCCACAATGGATCCGCCATTGAGGCGGACACATGTGTTTGCATTGCCCCGGTTAAGGAGGCAAAGGCCAGATGTTATGGCCCATTCCTCCACCAAATCGCCTCTCTGATTGGAGACAGGACAACCCCACGCCGTTGACTTGGCATTATAGTCGCCAAGAAAGACGACCGGGGAAGGTGCTGCCCTCCTTACGGCTGCTCCGAGGCCTGTGACAAAGGCCTCGAACTCGATGAACGGCCTGTTGGGGGAGAAGTACACTCCGAACAGAATTACCCCTCCCCATTTGACCGCCACGAACCCCGGTCCCCTCTCATGAAGAGAGAAGTGGGACGTTGTCGCTGAACCCCCCACGATAGCGACGTCACCGTCTACATCCGCCGCCCAGTTGTTACGCGTCGGGATGTAGTAGGGCTCACAGACCACAGCAATATCAATCGACCACTCCGCCATCGACTGCAAGAAAAGATCTTGTGCTCCGGCGGCGTGGTTGAGATTCGCCTGGAGTAGATGCAATGTGGTTGTGCTAGACATTGTTGGTCCTCATCTCGACATCGCGTGGTGCTTGCTGGGCACTCGTAGGGGGGGAAGCCTTATCGGCCGCCGTTTTCCTCCTCCTTGGGGGAGAGCAGTTTTTGCTTCCCGCAATGTGTTCTGCAGGCCGTTTGGCCTCTACGCAGATGGGGCAATTTGGTTTGGCCGAGCAAGATGCTGCAGTATGGCCAGCCTTACCGCAGCGGTAGCACAATCCGCTGCGGTCTATCTGGGCCGTGCACCTCAACTTGGTGTGCCCCTTCTCCAAACAGCGGTAGCACCGAAGTGGCCGCTTCTCCAGGGCTTCCACTCGCGCAGAGCTGAAACCTACCCCTACTCTACCTGCCTCTAGCAGGACTTTAGCCGCGGCTACTGGGCATTGCACGTATAATGTGCCCATGCGGCCAGGGCCGTCCCTGATCTCCCCGACTCGGACAGAGTCAATAGGGCACTTGCCCGCTTTCGCGACTTCAGCTTGAATGTCCGAGGGCTCGATCCCGTCGCCGAGGCCGATAACGCGCAGATCGACGCGCTTTGTTGGCCGAGTAACTTTTACGACTTCGCCGAGCGCGTCCCTTAGCCGTTCAGCCAAAGTGTCAGCCTGCTCTGCAGTCACGGCGCTCGGCAAACTAAGAATGCGGGCACCCGTTAACGCCTCCCGAAACCGAACATGTTCGATTCCCAACGCAGTGGGGTCAACACATTCGCGGGCCTTCCGGAAGATGTTGGCATACGTAATGCCTTTCTCCTTTGCTTCCGGCTGCAGGGTAATCACGACAGCTGCTGTGCGAGGTTCCTGTAGCTTAGGCTTCTTTATGCTGGCCTTACCTTTAGGCTTGGTCTGCGGTTTCGAAGCCGCCTTCTTCTTCCGACGTGCCTTTCGGCCGCCCATCTCAACAGTCCACTCCCCCTCCTCAGGTGTTCGTGAGGTGGAGGGAGCCGGTGTTTTAGAGGCACCGGTTGTACGAGGGGCAGAAGTAGGGGTAGCTTTGGCCACCTTTTTGCCCTTTTTTGACTGTGAGCCCTCTTTCACCGCATTAGCGGCAGGGGGCTTCTCCTTGCCATTCTTGGCTGGGAGCGCTGCGACGGGTGCGGATTTGGCAACCGACGCAAACGACGACTTCGCCTTATTTTTAGCATCGGCCGCAAGCGGCGGACGCAACCTTGGCTCGGGGGGGAGCCTCGCCTCGATAGACTCCAGTCGGGTTGTCAAAAGAAGCCCGACCTGGCGCATCACCTCGGCCATGACCGATTGGTCAACCTCTGGCGGAGGGGGGCGCGGCTGTTCAACCCTGGCCTTTTTAGGATTAGGCTTAGCAACCGTTGGGTCCTTGCGTAGGGCCTTAGGGAGATCCCGGGGCTCTGACACAATGGGGACCGGTGGAGCCATTTCCTCCTCATCTACCTCCGAGTAGGGCGTTACAACAGGCTTGTATCGCTGCGCATGCAAATATTCAACCGTGGCATTGAGCGTGGCCATTTGCTCCTTTAGGCTTTCGACCTCGGAGCTCAGGCGACGATTCTCCGCCCGCAACGCTTCCGTCTCGTCAGAAATCGTGTGCATACGCAACAGGCTGACGTTAGCCTTATAGGAGGCTGCCACATCATTGAGGGCCTTGATGTAAGTGCCCTTTAAATGACCAGAGGTCGAAGCCACCTTCTCCAGCAGCTGGATGTCAGCAGCCGCCTGCTTCGCTACGACCTCCGCAGTCGTCGCTTGGTCATTGTTCACCCCGACTTCTGCTACCCTCTTGGTCCTCTCAACGCACTGAGTGCGGTTGAACTCGGCCAGCTCCTGTTCAGCCTGGAGCTCCATCGCCTCACGTTCAGCCTCGGCCAGCCGTTCTTTTGCCGCTGCGAGGCCCATGTATTCACCGGTTGTGGGCGGTCTACCACGCCCACGGCGAGCCGTCGTCGTCTTGGACGCCGACACTTTAGAAGCCGAGCGGATTGAGTCATGGTCCGACTCAGAAGAGGACAAATCCGCCCGGGTTCTCTTGCGACCGCATTCGGTCGTCACCGTTACTACCGAGGAATCGGACATGGCGTCCTCATCCTCGGCCGACAGATAAACTGTCTCCACCGTCTCTTTAGGAGCCGCCTTGGCCCCGCGTTGGCTGCGGCTACGCGTACGAACGCCAACCTCATCCAATCGCGACAGCGACACACTCAACACCTTGCCCCTCCCGGGCCTTCCCTCCTTAACTCCCGAACCAACAACCTCCTTGCCCGATCTGCTGGGCCTGGTGTTAGAACCACCATCCACCACGGACTCTTTCCGGCTGTCCTTAACCCCACCACCCACGACGGATCTGTAAACAGACTCCGCCGACTTCTCCGAAACGTCTGAAAATTTATTGGACATCTTATACACTTATCCCACGAGTGGAGAGCAAATAAATGTCACCCTGCGCAGTGGCCTCATACGCAGGGAACCCTAACGACTGCCAAGGTCGGGAAGTATTGGCAGGTTTTTACGAGTTTTCTCTCGGGTTTTATAGTGTGTCCTTCACGCGGCCGGCCGGTTAAGGCAAGCCCTCGCTCCACCACGGAACCCGCGTACCCCACAACGCCGCGAGTGGGGGTCGTTGCAGAGACCGCAGTGGTTTACGATGATCGGAGGCTGGCGTAGGCCCCCGTTACACCGCTTTCGCGGTGTTCCCCTTTCCCCCCGTTGCGACCTAAGAACCCTTAAGGGGCGGCCGTCTTTGTGGTACTCCTCTCAAAGCCGCTCAGAAGGAGCAGCGAGTTGTGTGGCCCAAAGTAGGCACGCACAGGAGTTGCAGGGCCCAGAAGGGGCTCCCGCCTTGCCAGATGTTAGCCGATTGGGCCCAACTTTCTCCGAACGGAGAATGTTGGAACCACTCGTTGCCCAGGATGCACCACGTGGAGGTCATCTGACACGCAACCCAACCTAACCTAACCTTTTTTTTTTTTTTTTTTTTTTACCTGGGAAAATCTGCTCTCAGACCGTCTCGAACGGGCTGTTGCGGGCGCCGGGAGGTGTGTGGGGATGGGCGATGGTCTGCCCGACCCACTAAAAACCCAGGGACATCCGTCAACCGCAGGGCGGGACCCCGAGCACTCGAGGAGTCTTTCACGGCCCGCCGCGGTGGTCCATTTGGACTCGCCTTGAGGTTAAACCTCTACTGAGCACTACCCCCCGGATGCGGAAAGGTAGCCTCGACACCTGGAGACTGTCGCGGGGAGTGTGAGGAAGATGGTGACCCTCACCCCCGCGAAGGCTAGGACGGGTGCAACTGCCCGTGAAGCCGTCTCCGCCGCCCCGTACGCCGACGCCTGTTGACATCGGCTAGGGGGTCTGCCTCCCTCTCGCGTTCGGCCTCCTCTTTGCGACGGATGACCGTGTCGCAAAAAGTGGCCACCGCGTCCCACGACCTCATGGAGGAGACCATGGCGTTTGCCACGGCCTCAAGAGAGAGGTCGGTGCCAATAGCAGCCCGCAGATCTTGGCGCGGCTGCTCCCACTCCTGGCACGTTGCCAGCGTGTGTTCCGCCGTGTCAGTGGCGGCACCACACTGGTGACATGCGGCGCTTTGCTCACGTCCAATTCTGCACAGGAAGCTGCCAAAGCAGCCATGGCCGCTGAGAACCTGTGTCAGTTGGAACGTGAGCACGCCCTCCTTGCGGTCGACCCATCTGTCTAAAACGGGCCGAACCGCTCCGATGGTCCAGTGGCCAGCGCTAGGATTTTCCAAGCGCTGGTACCATTGCAGCATTGCTGCGCTTTTGGCGTCTTGCCGCCATCTGGCCACCTCCTCGGGAGCCGCTCCGTCCCGGCTCCGTGCTTCCGCTCTCCGCCAGTAGACGGTTGTGAGCACCTCGGCTTCCAGCTCCCAAGGGGGAGTCCCTGCAAGCACACACGCCGCCTCGAATGAAACCGTGCGATAGCCCCTTATAGCCCTAATCGCCATGGCCCGCTGCGGTCGACGCAACAAGACCTTGTTCTTGGCGTTTAGGGCATCACTCCACACGGGCGCCCCATAGAGCGCCATCGACCTGACTACGTTGGTATACAGTTGTCGAGCGCTCACGCTGGGGCCACCCAAGTTCGGCAAGAGCCGGCCTAACGCCGCAGCCGTCTTTAGGAGCTTCGGCGATTGTCGGCGGAAATGCTCGCAGAAGTTCCAACGACTGTCGAGGTACAGCCCCAAGTACTTCATGTACTGGCTGACCTCGACACGAACACCGTCAATAATGAGATGCGCCCCTGAAGGCGGCTTTTTGCGAGCACCATGAAAACAGATGGCCTCGGTCTTTTCCACCGCGACCCTTAGGCCCAGCATGCCAATCCGCCGGACAACATGAGTCGAACCGATCGAGGCCAACCTGGCCGCGTCGGGGAAATCCTGAGCTCGCGCCGTAACGAGGGTATCGTCGGCGTAACAGACCAGGCTGAGGCCCCGTAATAGGGAGCCCCTCAGTGCCCAGTCATACCCGATGTTCCACAACAGTGGGCCCAACACCGACCCCTGTGGAACACCGCACGTGACAGATCTGCTACGAAGCCCTCCGTCTCTGTCCTGGTAGACTACCTTTCGACCCCTTAAGTAGTCATAGATGACTCTACGTAAGTATTGGGGCACGCCATGGAAAACCAGTGCTTCACTTATGCATTCAAAGGGGAGGCTGTTGAAGGCGTTGGCAATGTCCAGAGACACCGCCAATACAACCTCACCCTTTGCAACCGCTTCCTGAGCCGCCTCCTTTACGCTTAGTAAAGCGTCAATCGTGGACCTACCCTCCCGAAATCCATACTGACATGAAGCCAGGTCCGGACCAATGGTTTTCAGGTGGTCCACGATTCGGTGCGCCAGGACTCGCTCAAACAGTTTCCCGGCTTCGTCCAAGAGGACAATGGGCCGGTATGCTGATGGCGAGTCTAAAGGGCGCCCATCTTTGAGAAGAAGGACCAATCGGCCCGTCTTCCACTTAGCGGGAAACCTTCCAGTGGTAAGACAAAGGTCCAAAAGAGCGCGAAACCTCTCCTCCATATACTCCTCAGCCAGCACCCATGCACGACCGGGAATGCCATCTGGCCCAGGGGCCGTCTTCTTTGCCCGGAGACGCAGGAACGCTGCTCCCAGTTCCCCAGATGTTATTGGCGGAATCTGGGTAGCAACTGGTTGTTCAGCCTGCGTCAAACGGCGGCACATATTTGGCGGCAAGAAGATACCGCGCTCCGGGAAAAGAGAGCCAACCACAGACTCCAGAAGCGATGGCTCAAGGGTCTCGGTCAACGGGGGCCCGACGTTTCGGAGCTTGCCCCTAATCGAGCGATAGGGGCGCCCCCATGGGTCCCTGTTGAGCTCCTCGAGCATCTCCTCATGGGCCGAATCTTTGGCCTGACAGATGGCGATCTTCAGGGCTTCCTTGGCCTCCTTGTAGGCATTGCGAAGGACCTGCTCGGCAGCCTCATCGCGCCTACGGCGCCTGCGCTGGTTAGTGTATTCCCGACGAGCGGCAATACACTCTACGCGAAGGGTGGCCAGGTCTTGTGACCACCAGTAAACTTCGCGTCTTGGAGGGCGCGGGCCAGCTCTAGGCATGGCCGAATTGCACACCTCCGTCATGGCCTCCGCAAACCACTGCGCTCCTTCGTCGACGTTGGTCGGTTGAGACGCTGGCCGAAACATCGCCTGTACAATCGCAGCTTCGATGAGCAACTCCTTGTCCATCTTAGTAAGGGCCCATCGCGGGAATGGAGAGGACGCATTTGGCGCCCGTCCCACTCTGGAACCCTGAGAGGAGGATAGGTCGAACCTAATGTAGCGGTGGTCCGACAAGGTCTCTACCCCCTCCAGGACGGTCCAACCGGACACTCGCTGGGCGACTGCAGGGGATGCGAACGATAGGTCCACAATCGACCCGCCCTGCAGCCTGGCACAGGTGTTGACGTTGCCCCTATTGAGCAGGCATAAGCCAGAGGACACTGCCCACTCGTCCACCACGTCGCCCCGCTGGTCGGAGACCGGAGAGCCCCAGGACGTGGATTTGGCGTTAAAATCCCCGAGAACGACAACTGACGAAGTTGGGACTCGGTTGATGATTGTCCCTAGGAGGTCGATGAACGACTCGAACTCCGTCAGTGTCCTGTTCGGGGAAAAGTAAACGCCAACAACAAACACTTCGCCCCACTTCGCAACGACGTAGCCCGCACCGCGCTCATAGAGCGAGATTGGGGGGGATGTCGTAGAACCGCCGATAATTGCGACCGAGTCCTTTGTGTCCGCAACCCAGTTGGGACGGGTTGGTATGAAATAAGGCTCGGCCGCCACCGCAATGTCTATGGACCACTCTGCCATGGACTGCACGAAGAGATCCTGTGCGCCGGCAGCGTGGTTCAAGTTCGCCTGTAAGAGATGACGTGTAGGCGAACTAGACATTAGCGGTGTCCATTGCGTCTACGCGAGGCGTTTGCTGTATGCCTTCTGAAGGACGGGTCTCGGCATTAGCTTTGCCGGCCGCCTTCTTCCTTCGCGGTGGGGAGCAGGATTTACTCCCCACGATGTGGTTCGCAGGGCGCTTCGCCTCCGCACAAATGGGACAGTGCGGCTTGGCGTGGCAGGACGATGCGATGTGTCCAGCCTTACCGCAGCGATAGCAAAGCTCGCTGCGGTCGATCTGGGCCACACACCGCGCCTGCGTGTGCCCTTTTTCGAGGCACCGGAAGCACTTCATAGGCCGTGCTTGTAGCGCCTCTACCGGGGCAAAGCCCCAACCAACCACGATACGGCCTGCGCCGATCACCACCTTAGCGGCAGGTATGGGGCACTGCACGAACAACGTGTTCATACCCCCAGGCCCTTTCCTAAGGCTACCAACCTTGATCGAATCGGCTGGACAGCCCCCCAAGCTTGCCACCGCATTAACTACTTGCTCAGGCCGGACCATATCCCCAAGCATCGTGACCCTGAGGTCTGCGAGCTTGACAGGACGGGCAACTCGAGCGACGTCGCCAACCGCATCTCTGAGCCTGCTGGCCAGTTGGTCGGCCTGCTCGTCGGTCGCAGTACTCGGAAGGTGGAGAATACGACCACCTGTCGCCGACTCCCTGAAGTGGACATATTCAATGCCCAAATCAGCCGGCACCACGCTCTCCTGCGCCTTCAGCAGGATGTCGGCAAACGTTATGCCTCTCTTCGCTGCCTCCGGCTGGATGTTCAAAACTACGGCCGCAGATCTTGGTGGCCGTAGTTTGGGCTTTCTCTTGCGGGCAGGAGCCTGCCGTTTGGCCTGCTTGCCCTGGGAGTTCGGCTGCTGCTTTGCCGGCGCCCTGCTTCTGGCCTTTCGCCTGGCCTTGCGGCCTCCAACCACTGGAGTCCACTCCTCCTCGGCCGTGTAGTTCCTTACGGCATCCGGCTTCGTCTTAGCCGTCTTGGGGGCTGCAGGTGCTGATGTAGCCTTGGCAGCCTTGACCCCCTTGCTGGACTTATTGCCTCCCTGAGGTGCTGCCTTAGCAGCGGGAGGCTTTGCACTTCCCGATGAACGGGGAACGGTAGTCGGCGAGTTCTTGGTCGCCGACGCGTACGTCGCTTTATCAACATTGGCCTTATTTTTGGCGTCCGCCGCAAGCGGCGGGCGCAGACGCGGCTCAGGAGGCAGCCTTGCCTCAATCGACTCGAGCCGCGTCGACAGCATAAAGCCGACCTGTCGCATGACTTCACCCATGAGGGTTTGGTCGACTTCGGGAAGGGGTGGGGGCTGATGTTCTGTCCTAACCTTTGCCATAGGCTTAGGTTTCACCACCTTCAGGTTCTTATCCGGATTAGGGACCGAGCTAGTGATCGCTGGTGGGTCCGGAACCACCTCCATGTCTTCCTCCATACCCGAGTAAGGCGTTACCACAGGACGGTAACACTTACTGTGGAGGTGCTCCACCGTGGCATTTAATGTTGCCATATGCTCTTTGAGGCTCGCCACCTCTGCACTTAGGCGTTGGTTTTCTGCCTTAAGGGCCTCGGTCTCCTCGCTGACCGTGCGGAGACGCAGCAGGTCAACATTCTGCTTGTAGGAAGCAGCGACATTCTTTAGGGCCTTTTGGTAGGTCCCCTTCAGGTGACCAGATGTATTGGCCACGTGGAGCAGCAGGGCCACATCATCCTCCACCTGCCGCACCACAACCTGTGCCTGTGCCTCCTTGTCTTTATCGAGCCCGCCCACGAGCTCGGCTCCACTGGCCCTGGTCGCGTAAATCTTGCGAGCCATCTCGGCGCATTCCCTCTCGGCCTGCAGCTCGAGTTCACGGCTCTCGGCCTCAACGTACTCGTTTTTGGCCTTGGCCCATCCGACATATTGGCCCGTGGTCGGAGGACGACCACGACCTCTGCGGCCAGACGGACCGGACATCACCTTGGGCGCCGAGCGAACTGAGTCGTTGTCAGACTCAGAAGACAAGTCCGCTCGGGGCCTCTTTTTCCCTGTCAGAGTCGACGTTGAGGAATCGGACAGCTGTTCGTCCTCTTCCCCTGCCGACAAAAAGACAGTGGCATCTACCTTCGAAGTGCCTCCTCGACTACGGCTACGACTGCGACTGCGATTGGCAGAACGCATGCTCTTCAAGTCGAGCCGCGTTAGGGAGACGCTTAGAGCCTTGCCCATACGACTAGGCCCAACTTCCACCTTGCCCTTAATGGGCCTATCAGCGTCCTTTTGGGACGAGACACCTCTGCCCGATCTACTGGGCCTCTTCTCCGACACAACACCATCGCCCTTGCCGGACTTAGCGCTTGAAGCGCTGCAAACTTCCACGTCCTTCTCGTTGGAGTCGGACACACCACCACTACCCACGACGGACCTGGAATCAGGCTCCGCCGACTTCACCGAAACGTCAGAAAAATTATTAATCATCTTTGCACTTAACCCACGAGTAGAGCACAAATATCGGTCACCCCGTGCAGTGGCCTCATACACGGGGAACCCTACATACTGTCAAGGGCGGGGAATATTGACAGGTTTTAACGAGGTTTCTCTCGGGTTTTAGAGTGTGTCCTTCACGCGGCCGGCCGGTTAAGGCAAGCCCTCGCTCCACCACGGAACCCGCGTACCCCACAACGCCGCGAGTGGGGGTCGTTGCAGGAACCGCAGTGGTTTACGACGATCGGGGGCTGGCGTAGGCCCCCGTTGCACCGCTTTCGCGGTGTTCCCCTTCCCCCCGTTGCGACCTAAGAACCCTTAAGGGGCGGCCGTCTTTTGAAGCGACGCCCAGAAGGGGCGCCGACCTACCCTTTTCCCCCCCGTGTAACGACGCCCAGAAGGGGCGCCGTCAAAACTCCTCTCAAAGCCGCTCAGAAGGAGCAGCGAGTGTGCGGCCCAGAGTGGACACGCACGTGGAGGTGCAGGACCCAGAAGGGGCTCCCGCCTGTGTCGGGTTGTTAGCCGGCCAGTCTCACAGCAAACTCCTCTCGAGGAGGAGAATGTTGAGGCTGCCCGTTGCCCAGGATGTACCACGAGGAGGTCACCCAACACACACCCCAACCTAACCTTTTTTTTTTTTTTTTTTTTTTTTTTTTTCTTTTTTTTTTTCTTTATACTGGAGGAAATGCGTTACGCATACCCAGGGCATGGGGATACCCCAAGTTATGTGGGACTCTCCCCCCAACTCTCGCCGCCGAAGGGGGCCTACCCACTAAAACCTCCAGTACATCCTCTCGCTCGGCGGGCGGCTCGGGATTGTGGTCTACACGGCTACCGATTGCCGCCCGGCGGTTTATCATCAGGGGGAGGAGGCGCCCGAGGATGTCTGGGCGTCTCCTCAAACTCTTGCACTGCCGTGCAATGCGGGCTCGAGGTCCCCACCTCTAACCCGCTGGCTAGTGCTAGGGCGGTAAATGGCGCACGAATCTGCGCCTCCGACCGCCCGGCCTTCTTCTTCGGAGTAAGTCCGCGTTTGCCTCAGTCTCACGTACTCGCTCCGCAGCCTCTTTATGAGTCATGACCTCCTCGGAAAAGGAGGCCACAGCCGTCCATGACCTCTCATTTGCCAGCATAGCCCTGACTACGCCTGGCAGAGAGAGGTCCCCTCCAATGATCCCCGTTAAGGTATGACGCTGAGGAGAGAAGGCGCCGCACACTTGAAGGGTGTGCTCCGCCGTATCCTCCACTGCGCCACATTCGTGGCAGGAGGCCGTTGGCTCCCTTTTAGCCACACGGTACAGATACCGACCAAAACAACCGTGTCCGGTCAGTACCTGCACCAGGCGGAACGTTAGGGCCCCGTGTTTTCGCCCGCACCATTGCCGCAGCACCGGCCTTATTGCGTCAATGGTCCTAGCCCCGTAGGCCGGAGACTCCAGGCTCGACGCCCACTGCCGCATTAGGGATTCACGGGCTTCCCTCAATGCCCCACCTGACTCTTCTGGAGCTGGGGCCTGCCCCCGCTCCCTAGCCTCACACCTCAGGCGGTATGACATCGCCAGGAGTTCCGCCTCAAGCTCCCATGGAGCGGCTCCAGCGAGCGAGCAAGCTGCTGCCCACGACACAGTTCTGTATCCTCTGATGGCTCTTATCGCCATGACCCTTTGCGCTTGGCGCAGCAGGGATCGATTTGTGGCGGTAAGAGCCCCGGCCCAGATGGGCGCGCCGTACAGTGCCATGCTGGCAACGACACGGGCATAGAGCTTACGGCATGACGCGCTGGGACCTCCCAGATTCGGGAGAAGTTGAGCCAAAGCCGATGCAGCCGCGACCAATCGTGGGGAGAGCTGTCTGAAGTGCTCTTCGAACTTCCACTTCGGGTCAAGGGTGAGGCCAAGGTACTTCAGAGTACCCCCAACGCGAATCCTGTTCCCGCCCACAAGAACATACGCCCCTCTCGGAGGGCGCCTTCTACGGCCATAAAAGGCAATGGCCCTGGTCTTGTCCAGGGCCACCCTTAGACCCAAAAGCTTAATGCGGTCCACTACCAGCGAAGCCTGCACCGACACGTTCCTGGCCGCGTCCTTGAACTCCGGACCCCATCCCATCACCAAGGTGTCGTCCGCGTAACAAAGCACCTCGGTTCGGGGCAATATGGTTCCGCGGAGGACCCAATCGAACCCGAGGTTCCACAGTAGGGGTCCCAAAACTGAGCCCTGTGGAACCCCGGCCTCCATTTGATGGGCCCGCATCTGGCCCTCGGCGTCCACGTAAAGCACGTCCCGGTCGCGCAGGTAATCCCCAATGATAGCCCTTAAATAGGGGGGCACACGATGGGCTCTGAGAGCCTCCTCAATAACAGCATGGGGGAGGGTGCCGAACGCATTCGCAATATCTAGCGAAACGGCTACCATTACCTCCCCCCGCCCGGTCGCATCGTCTGACCGCCTCCTCAGCTCCGATATGGCGTCCAGTGTGGAGCGCCCCCTTCGGAAACCGTACTGCCGAGACGAGAAGTTTGGCCCCACTCCCTCTAAATGCTGGGTAATGCGCGCTGCAATTACCCTTTCTAGGAGCTTAGCCGCCTCGTTCAGCAGCACGATTGGGCGGTATGCCGACGGCTGGTCGGGGGGGCGGCCCTCCTTCCGAAGGAGACACAAGCGCCCATCACGCCAAACCTTGGGGAACTCCCCATTCCTCAGGCACGCAGTAAAAATGTGCCTGAGCCTCTCTCCCAGGTAACCCGCCGCAGCATGGAGGACTCGTCCAGGGACCCCGTCCGGTCCTGGCGCCTTCTTCTTTCCACGGAGGCAGTCCAGAGCCGTCTCCATCTCCTCCTCGGAGACCTCCAGTACTTCCTCTGACATGACCACAGGGTCCACGGTCGGAGGAATCATAGAGGGCGGGAAAAAGGGTTCCTGGGCAGGGAACAACCCCTCCACCACTCGTCTCAGCAAGTCAGGTGCCATCTTATCCGTGGGGGGAGCCTGATGCCTCATCTTACTGCGCACCATTAAATAGGGCCTCCCCCATGGATCCCTGTCCAGGTCGGCTATGAATTCTTCCCTAGCCTTTTCCTTTGCGACGTAGATTGCCCTCCTAAACGCCTTGCGGGCCTCCCTGAGCGACCTGTAGAGAGTGCTCTCCTCTGCAAGCGTGTGTCGGCGCCTACGGCAACGGACGTATGCTCTTCGAGCCTGGTTGGTAACGGTACGGAGGTTCGCGATCTCCTCCGACCACCAGTATACCCGGTTTCGCCTCCAAGTGTGCTCAGCTCTGCGCATGGAAGCGTCGCACACTGTCGTCATGGTCCTCTGAAATTGTAGGGCCATGGTATTGACGTCTTGGTCACCAGGAGCAGTGACCCATTCCTGCACACTGGCGGCTTCCAAAGCCATGTCCATGTTGAGTCGCGTCATGGCCCAACGCGGAAATTTGGACTGGCCACGAGGCCCACCAGGCCCTGGTCGGCCCGTTCCTCTGGGAGGCGAGACCTTGAACGAAATATAGACGTGATCGCTCAAGGTCTCAACGTCTTGCAGAACCTGCCAATCTCGGATGCGCGCCGCTAGGACGGGGGTAGCGAACGTTAAGTCCACTATGGACCCCCCCGTTCTACGCACGCAGGTATTGGCAGTTCCCTGATTGATCACCACCAGTCCGGCCTCAGCAGCCCACTGCTCCACAGCCTGACCCCTGTCATCGGTGCGGGGGCAACCCCAAGCTGTAGACTTAGAGTTGAAATCCCCCGCCACGATAATTTGCGCCGGCGCAAGACGTCTCACGGACGCGCAGACCTCCCGGAGGAAGTCTTGGAACTCCGTGATGCTCCTATTAGGGGAAAAATAAACCCCCAGGAGCACTAGGTCACCCCAGGCGCACGCCACATAGCCCGGTCTTTTCTCCTTAACGGAGAGCCCCAACCTAACCTAACCTTTTTTTTTTTTTTTTTTTGTTACGAAGTGGAAAACCTGCAAACAGGCGCATCAGCGGGCATGAGGGGTCCCGCTGGCTGTCCGAGGATGGCCTAGACTCTGTTCCAGGGCCGAAGCCCTAGAGAAAGCGAGTCTAGACCGACTCGGTAAAAACCACTCCGATGTCCTCTCGTCACCTTGGAACCAGCAGACCGGCGATCATCGCGTCGTCCTCATCTGAGGAGGACGCATCGAACGCCGGCATGGTGGAGCCTGACGAGGTCATGGGAACCCTTTCGGACACTTCCACAACCCCGTCGGTGACTGCTCGCCCAGTAGATGGGCGAGCCCCTCTTCCGCCCCTGATTGGGGCGGGTGACCGCCCTCGAAAACGATGGGCGGACACGCTTGACCCGTCATTTGGTAAGACGGGTCGCCGACGCGCCGGGACATGCGGGGCGTCGGCCCTCAGTGGGGACCTGTGCAATGCACGGTCGGAGCCCCCCCTAGGGCTCGGACCGCGCTGGTTTCCCACCGGTTGGAGAAGGCGCTGGTATTGCCGCCTCCTCCGCAGGAGGCGTCTGCGGCGGCACGGATTTGCCAGGGGGTCATCCTCCCTGGCCCGTTCCGCCTCCTCCTTCAGCGTCATGACGTCGACGCAGAAGGAGTTGACCGCCTCCCAGGACCTCTCGCTACCGAGCATGGACAGAACCACGGTCGGCAGGGAGAGGTCCGCGCCAATCACAGTGACCAATGCGGAGCGCTGGACATCGAACGCAGAGCACACCGTTAGGGTGTGTTGCGCCGTGTCCTCCGCTGCCCCGCAATGGTGGCACTGTGGGGTCGGCTCTCTTCCGATCCGGTGCAAATAGCGTCCGAACGAGCCATGTCCGGACAGCACTTGCACCAGATGGTACGTGAGCGACCCATGGCGCCGCTCCGCCCATGCTTGGAGGACGGGGCGTAGGGCCTCCAGACTACGCGTTTGCGTAGCCGAGGCCCCTTCGCCCAGGTCCTCGGACCATAGGCGGAACATCTCTTCTCGTGCTCCCTCGAGAGCAGAGCGCCTCTCTTGAGGGGCCAGGCGATTGCCACTGGCCCTCTCCTCCGCTCGCTGCCGGTATGCCGCAGCGAGCACCTCCGCCACCAGCTCCCACGGGGGCGTCCCCGCGAGAGCGCACGCCACTTTCCGGGACACCGTTCGGTAGCCCCGGATCGCCCGCAGCGCCATTGCGCGCTGGGCCCGCTGAAGAGAGGCGATGGCGTGTGGGCTCAAACAATCAGCCCACACCGGCGCCCCATACAGCGCCATGGAGCGCACGATGCCGCCGTAGAGTCGGCGGCATGCCACGCTCGGGCCCCCCACATTGGGCAAGAGACGCCCGAGGGCATCCGCTGCTCCCAGCAGCCGGGGTTCGAGGAGTCGGAAGTGCTCCTCAAAACCCCACCGCCCATCAATCACCAGCCCCAGATACTTCATCTGGGGCTTCAGACCGACCCTCTCGCCCTCCACGACGATTGACGCACCCGCTGACGGCCGTCTCCGAGGCCCATGGAACACCATGGCTTCGGTCTTGTGGAGGGCCACCTCTAAGCCCAACGTCCGTATCCGCCGCACGATATGGCTAACGAACACGGACGCCAGGCGCTGGACATCCTCCAGCTGCGTCCCCCGGACGGTGACGAGCGTGTCGTCAGCGTAACAAAACGCACGCACCATCGGGGGGAGCCCACACCGGAGGACGTAGTCGTAACCGACGTTCCACATTAGGGGGCCGAGGACCGACCCCTGCGGAACGCCGCGGGACACCCTGTGACGGCCAAGCTCGCCGTCACGTCCCACGTACGCTACGTCCCGGTCCCTCAAATAGTCTCCCACTATTCGGCGCAGATATGGAGGCACTTTGTGATAGCGAAGAGCCTCCATGATGACGCCGAACGGGAGACTATTGAACGCGTTGCGAATGTCCAGCGACACCGCCAACACCACCTCCCGCCTCTCGACAGACTCGTGAACGAGAGTCCGGAGATCGGTTAGGGCGTCGATTGTCGAACGCCCCGTCCGGAAGCCGTACTGGGCCTCAGAGAGGTCGGGGCCCGTTCCCCCTCCCAGCTGCTGGACTATTCGGGAAGCGATGATCTTCTCGAAGACCTTCCCGATTTCGTCCAGCAGCACAATGGGGCGATATGCCGAGGGGTCATCCGCCGGACGCCCCTCCTTCTCAATAAGGCACAACAGCCCCTCCTTCCATACTTTGGGAAACTGTGCGAACTTGAAGCAAGCGTCGCACAGTTCCCTAGCCCTGGCCCCGAGATGTTTTAGGGCCAGGTCCAACACCCGCTTCGGGACGCCGTCAGGTCCCGGTGCCGTCTTGCGCCCCTTGAGACGGGCGACGGCATCCTTCCACTCCTCCTCGTCAATAAGAGGAGGAGGATCCCTTTCGCCCTCCTCGTCCGGAGCTGGCGGGGCCATCCGAGGGGGAACAAAACCCTCCTCGGCCGGGGGAAACAAACCCCCGATGACCGACCCCAGGAGGTCGGGATCCATCCTCTCCGTGATGGGCGTGCCGCGCGCTTTCAGCTGGTTGCGTGCCAGCTTATACGGCCGCCCCCACGGATCCCGATCCAGACCCTGCAACTGCTCTTCTCTGGATACCTCCTTTGAGGAGGCAATCGCAGTCTGCAGGGTCTTTTTCGACTGCCTGTACAGCTCGTACAGGCGGTCCTCCTCCTGAGTGTCCCTCACGCGGCGCCGGCGGGCCCTAGTGTAGGCCCGCCTTTGCACACTGCAGTCCTCCCTCATGACTGCAATGTCCTGGGACCACCAGTGAACTTCACGGCGGTCCCGCGGAGGCTGCGCCCGAGGCATAGAAGCCTGGCACACCTCCGTCAAAGCGCCGCGGAGACGGCGAGCTGATTCATCGACGTCCGGACCGGACATCGGACGCGAGAACCAGTCTTCGAATATCGCCGTCTCGTTCGCCAGCTCCGGCTTAAGCCTGCTGAGCGCCCAGCGGGGAGGCCGGTCGCAGCTTGTGGGCTGTGGGGGCCTTTGGTGCAGGGTGGAGCTCTCGAATCGGATGTATCTGTGGTCCGAGAGAGTCTCTACGTCCTGCACCACCCTCCAGTCACTGATCGTGCGTGCGAGGGCTGGGGTGGCGAACGACACGTCCACCACCGAGCCTCCGTTGTGCCGCACGCACGTGTGGACTGCGCCCCTGTTAAGGAGCGACAGCCCAGCAGCGGCTGCCCACTGCTCCACAGCCTGGCCCCTCTGGTCGGTCGCTGGACAACCCCAGACGACCGACTTGGCGTTCAGGTCTCCGAGGACGAGAACCTGACGCGGGGCTGCCCTCCTGATGGCTACGCCGACGACTATTAGGAACGCCTTGAAGTCGGCGAGCGGTCTGTTTGGGGAGAAATAGGTCGAGAAAATGACCGTATCCTCCCAAACGACCGCCGCGTACCCAGCACCCCGCTCATAAATTGAGGGGGGTGTATATCCTGGGGCCGCACGCACCATCACGGCGGCAGAGTCGCATGTGTCCCCGACCCAGTTGGGCTGGTTGGGGACAAAGTACGGCTCTGACACCGCCGCCACGTCCACTGACCACTCTGCCAGGCTCTGGTGTAGCAGATCCTGAGCCCTGGTAGAGTGGTTCAGGTTCACCTGTAGAAAGTTGATATGGGGTCGTCTTAACATTGCTCGACCACCATATCAACCTCCTCTGGCCCCGTTAGGGGCGCCATCTGTGTGGCGGGGGCGGCCTGGCGAGCTGAACGCGCCGGCAATTTGCCCTTGGCCAGGGGAGGCTTACAACTACGCCCCCCCATTACGTGGCCCGCCGGTCGTTTGGCCGTGGCACACACGGCACAGTGGGGCTTCGCGCTACATTCGTAGCCCCTGTGCCCCTCCTTACCGCACCGGTAGCATAGATTGCTCCGGTCAGTTTTTGAAGGGCAACTCGCTCTTGCGTGCCCCACCTGCATACACCGGAAGCACCGGTCGGAACGGGCTTCCAGTGCTCTGACGTTGGCCGCGCTGAACCCTATCAGCAGGCGGCCGGCGTCCACAACCTTCTTGGCAGCGGCGACCGGGCACGACACCACTGTCGAGCCAAAGCCGTCAGTGCCGTAGCGGATGGGGCGCACCTTCACGGCGTCCACGCCACATCCACCCTTGGCCGCGATCTTTGCGGCCAAGTGCGCCTCCATCACCGACTCGTCCAGACCACCCACCCTCACGTCTGCGGTCTTGGTGGGTCGGATGACCGTGGCCATGCCCTCAAGTGCCTCCCTCATTTTGCCGGCCAGCTGGTCAGCCTTCTCAGCTGAGGCCACGCCCGAGATCTCTATGATCTTAGACCCGGTCATGGTGTTTCGGCACCGACGGTTTGGGATATCCATCCCGTCGATGTCGACCGAGTCTCGGGCTTTGGCCAGCGCGTCGGCGTAGGTGACCCCCTTCTCAACCGCTTCGGGAGTAAGGGTCACTACGACTGCCGCCGACTTCGGCGCAACCAGCTTGGTCTTTCGACCGGTCTTACGGGCCTTCCTAGGAGCAGTAGCGGGCGGGGCTGAGGTATTGTTAGGCCTCCGCCGAGGCGCCTTTTGCTGCTGGGCCGCCGCCGAGTAGGATTGGCGGGGCGGAGCCTGTTCTAGAGGGGCCGATGTTTTCGCCTTCCTCCTCCTCCTTTGGCGCTTTTTGCGCGACTCCTGCGTCGACCATTCTGGCTCAGCCTCAACCGGGGGAGGCGCTTTTGCAGCACCCCGGGAAGTAGATGGAACGACCGCAGGAGGACCGGCTTTCTTCGCCTGCTTTGGCGGGAGATCCGGCTTTTTCGCCGCCACCTTGCCCTTTTTAGCCGGCATGGTTGGATTGGCCGGCTTTGCCTTCCCCTTGGTAATGGGGGGCGTGGGCGCAGCTGCTGCTTTGCGGTCCGCCGCAAGCGGCGGTCGCAGGCTCTTGGCCGGCAGCAGTCGATCCTCCAGACCCTCCAGGCGAGCATTCAGCATGGCCCCGAAAGTTCGGGCCAGCCTTGCTTCAAAAGCCTGAAGGGCGTCCGGCTCCTCGTAAGCGGCCTTCTTTTTGCCGCGACCAGTCGTCTCTTGCACGACGACGGTCGGCGAGAGAGGCCTTGGAGGAGGGCAGTCCGTCTCCATAATATCTACTGAGGGCAGAACCTCAGGGAGAGTGAGGGGAGGGGACATGCTCTTCCTTCCACCCTTGAGCTCCCTCACCTCTGCAGACAAAGCTGCAACACTCTTCGTGAGGTCTGCCAGCTGCTGTTGCAGCCTCACGTTTTCCGCCTTTAAGACGCGGGTGTCCTCTGTGATGTTTTTCGAGGACACCTCGCGGAAACAATCCATTATGGATTGAGCAGCTTTTTTTAAGGCCTTTTGGAAGGGGCCCTGGAGGTGCGAGGACTTCTTAGCCACCTCCACTATAACCGCACAGTCCGCCTTCACCACCTCCTCGATGTCGAGGGCGGTCTTCAGGTCCGGATCTGTGGGCGTAGGGGCCTCACCTTCAGTTCTACTAGCGTAGAACACCGCCCGGGTCTCGTAGGCGCGGCGCTCCATTTCCGCCACCTCCCGGTCGAGCGCGACCTGCTGCTCCTCGCGGAGTGCAGCGGCATGCTCGCGCTTGGCGTGGGCGAGACCAACGTACTCCCCCGTTGTGGGGGGTCTCCCTCGGCCACGTTGGGCCGGCTTCTTGGGACCCTCCTCAGACGAGTCAGAGAGAGCCTCCGACTGTTTGCCCCCCTTAGATGTTTTGGGGGGACGCTTCCTCTTCAACGATCCAGTGAGCGTGTCGACGCTGATAGTGCTGTCGTCTGACACCTCGCTGCACTGGTCTTCTTTTTGGCCTCGCTTAGGGTAAGGGGAGGTGCGGGCTAGGCCCTTGCTTCGAGTCGACACTGCCGGCGAGCTGGCACGACTCCCCTTTTTCTTCATGAACGAAGATTTGGTATTAGCGACGGAGTCAACGGCCGATTTCATAGAAACCGCCGATGAATCGGACTCGACGTCGATATCCCTATCCGACCTTGCTGAAGACATGCTGCGCGATCGCGCGGCTGTCGGCGATGAACTGCCAGCAGCCCTGGACGAACTGAAGGTGAGCTTCAGCCCGCCCGTCTCCATCTCAACTCCACCCTTCTCGGGCCTAGCCAGAAGGCTACCATCCACGTCCTTCCCTTTAGGGTCGGACACTCCACTACTTCCCACGACGGACCTGGAATCAGGCTCCGCCGACTTCACCGAAACGTCAAGAAAATTAATAGAACACTTAGACATTAATCCCACGAGTGGAGAGCAAATAACGGTCACCCCGTGCAGTGGCCTCATACACGGGGAACCCTACATACTGTCAAGGACGGGGAAAATGACAGGTTTTAACGAGGTTTCTCTCGGGTTTTAGAGTGTGTCCTTCACGCGGCCGGCCGGTTAAGGCAAGCCCTCGCTCCACCACGGAACCCGCGTACCCCACAACGCCGCGAGTGGGGGTCGTTGCAGGAACCGCAGTGGTTTACGACGATCGGGGGCTGGCGTAGGACCCCGTTACACCGCTTTCGCGGTGCTCCCCTTTCCCCCCGTTGCGACCTGATAACCCTTAAGGGGCGGCCGTCTTTGTGGTACTCCTCTCAAAGCTGCTCAGAAGGAGCAGCGAGATGTGCGGCCCAAAGTAGGCACGCACAGGAGTTGCAGGGCCCAGAAGGGGCTCCCGCCTTGCCAGATGTTAGCCGATTGGGCCCAACTTTCTCCGAACGGAGAATGTTGGAACCACTCGTTGCCCAGGATGCACCACGTGGAGGTCATCTGACTCGCAACCCAACCTAACCTTTTTTTTTTTTTTTTTTTTTTTTTTTTTTTGTTGCGAAGTGGAAAACCTGCAAACAGGCGCATCAGCGGGCATGAGGGGTCCCGCTGGCTGTCCGAGGATGGCCTAGACTCTGTTCCAGGGCCGAAGCCCTAGAGAAAGCGAGTCTAGACCGACTCGGTAAAAACCACTCCGATGTCCTCTCGTCACCTTGGAACCAGCAGACCGGCGATCATCGCGTCGTCCTCATCTGAGGAGGACGCATCGAACGCCGGCATGGTGGAGCCTGACGAGGTCATGGGAACCCTTTCGGACACTTCCACAACCCCGTCGGTGACTGCTCGCCCTGTTGATGGGCGAGCCCCTCTTCCGCCCCTGATTGGGGCGGGTGACCGCCCTCGAAAACGATGGGCGGACACGCTTGACCCGTCATTTGGTGAGACGGGTCGCCGACGCGCCGGGACATGCGGGGCGTCGGCCCTCAGTGGGGACCTGTGCAATGCACGGTCGGAGCCCCCCCTAGGGCTCGGACCGCGCTGGTTTCCCACCGGTTGGAGAAGGCGCTGGTATTGCCGCCTCCTCCGCAGGAGGCGTCTGCGGCGGCACGGTTCTGCCAGGGGGTCATCCTCCCTGGCCCGTTCCGCCTCCTCCTTCAGCGTCATGACGTCGACGCAGAAGGAGTTGACCGCCTCCCAGGACCCCTCGCTACCGAGCATGGACAGAACCACGGTCGGCAGGGAGAGGTCCGCGCCAATCACAGTGACCAATGCGGAGCGCTGGACATCGAACGCAGAGCACACCGTTAGGGTGTGTTGCGCCGTGTCCTCCGCTGCCCCGCAATGGTGGCACTGTGGGGTCGGCTCTCTTCCGATCCGGTGCAAATAGCGTCCGAACGAACCATGTCCGGACAGTATCTGCACCAGATGGTATGTGAGCGACCCATGGCGCCGCTCCGCCCATGCTTGGAGGACGGGGCGTAGGGCCTCCAGACTACGCGTTTGCGTAGCCGAGGCCCCTTCGCCCAGGTCCTCGGACCATAGGCGGAACATCTCGTCTCGTGCTACCTCAAGAGCAGAGCGCCTCTCTTGGGGGGCCAGGCGATTGCCACTGGCCCTCTCCTCCGCTCGCTGCCGGTATGCCGCAGCGAGCACCTCCGCCACCAGCTCCCACGGGGGCGTCCCCGCGAGAGCGCACGCTACTTTCCGGGACACCGTTCGGTAGCCCCGGATCGCCCGCAGCGCCATTGCGCGCTGGGCCCGCTGGAGAGAGGCGATGGCGTGTGGGTTCAAGCAGTCAGCCCACACCGGCGCCCCATACAGCGCCATGGAGCGCACGATGCCGCCGTAGAGTCGGCGGCACGCCACGCTCGGGCCCCCCACGTTGGGCAAAAGTCGCCCGAGGGCATCTGCTGCTCCCAGCAGCCGGGGCTCGAGGAGTCGGAAGTGCTCCTCGAAACCCCACCGCCCATCAATCACCAGCCCCAGATACTTCATCTGGGGCTTTAGACCGACCCTCTCGCCCTCCACAACGATTGACGCACCCGCTGACGGCCGTCTCCGAGGCCCGTGGAACACCATGGCCTCGGTCTTGTGGAGGGCCACCTCCAAGCCCAACGTCCGTATCCGCCGCACGATATGGCTGACGAACACGGACGCCAGGCGCTGGACATCCTCCAGCCGCGTCCCCCGGACGGTAACGAGCGTGTCATCGGCGTAACAAAACGACCGCACCATCGGGGGGAGGCCACACCGAAGGACGTAGTCGTAACCGACGTTCCATAACAAGGGGCCAAGGACCGACCCCTGTGGAACGCCGCGGGACACCCTGTGACGGCCAAGCTCGCCGCCACGTCCCACGTACGCTACGTCCCGGTCCCTCAAATAGTCTCCCACTATTCGGCGCAGATATGGAGGCATTTGGTGGTAACGAAGCGCCTCCATGATGACGCCGAACGGGAGACTATTGAAAGCATTGGCGATGTCTAGGGACACCGCCAAAACTACCTCTTGCTTCTCAACGGACTCGTAAATAAGAGTCCGGAGATCAGACAGGGCGTCGATCGTCGACCGCCCCGTCCGGAAGCCATATTGGGCCTCGGAGAGGTCGGGGCCCGTTCCCCCTCCTAGCTGCTGGACTATTCGGGAAGCGATGATCTTCTCGAAGACCTTCCCGATTTCGTCCAGCAGCACAATGGGGCGATATGCCGAGGGGTCGTCCGCCGGACGCCCCTCCTTCGCAATAAGGCACAAGGACCCCTCCTTCCATACTTTTGGAAACTGTGCGAACTTAAAACTGGCGTCGCACAGCTCCCTGGCCCTGGCCCCTAGATGTTTTAGGGCCAGGTCCAACACCCGCTTCGGGACGCCGTCAGGTCCCGGTGCCGTCTTGCGTCCCTTGAGACGGGCGACGGCGTCCTTCCACTCCTCCTCATCAATAAGAGGAGGAGGATCCCTCTCACCCTCCTCGTCCGGAGCTGGCGGGGCCATCCGAGGGGGAACAAAACCCTCCTCGGCCGGGGGAAACAGTCCCCCGATGACCGACCCCAGGAGGTCGGGATCCATCCTCTCCGTGATGGGCGTGCCGCGCGCTTTCAGCTGGTTACGCGCCAGCTTATACGGCCGCCCCCATGGATCCCGATCCAGACCCTGCAACTGCTCTTCTCTGGATACCTCCTTTGAGGAGGCAATCGCAGTCTGCAGGGTCTTTTTCGACCGCCTGTACAGCTCGTACAGGCGGTCCTCCTCCTGAGTGTCCCTCACGCGGCGCCGGCGGGCCCTAGTGTAGGCCCGTCTTTGGACACTGCAGTCATCCCTCATGACTGCAATGTCCTGGGACCACCAGTGAACTTCACGGCGGTCCCGCGGAGGCTGCGCCCGAGGCATAGAAGCCTGGCACACCTCCGTTAATGCGCCGCGGAGACGGCGAGCTGATTCATCGACGTCCGGACCGGACATCGGACGCGAGAACCAGTCTTCAAAGATCGCCGTCTCGTTCGCCAGCTCCGGCTTGAGCCTGCTGAGTGCCCAGCGGGGAGGCCGATCACAGCTTGTTGGCTGTGGGGGCCTTTGGTGCAGGGTGGAGCTCTCAAATCGGATGTATCGGTGGTCCGAGAGAGTCTCCACGTCCTGCACCACCCTCCAGTCGCTAATCGTGCGCGCGAGGGCTGGGGTGGCGAACGACACGTCCACCACCGAGCCTCCATTGTGCCGCACGCACGTGTGGGCTGCGCCCCTGTTGAGGAGCGACAGCCCAGCAGCGGCTGCCCACTGCTCCACAGCCTGGCCCCTCTGATCGGTCGCTGGACAACCCCAGACGACCGACTTTGCGTTCAGGTCTCCAAGGACGAGAACCTGACGCGGGGCCGCCCTCCTGATGGTTACGCCGACAACTACGAGGAACGCCTTGAAGTCGGCGAGCGGTCTGTTTGGGGAGAAATATGTCGAAATAATGACCATATCCTCCCAAACGACCGCCGCGTACCCAGCACCCCGCTCATAAATTGAGGGGGGTGTATATCCTGGGGCCGCACGCACCATCACGGCGGCAGAGTCGCAAGTGTCCCCGACCCAGTTGGGCTGGTTGGGGACAAAGTACGGCTCTGACACCGCCGCCACATCCACTGACCACTCCGCCAGGCTCTGGTGTAGCAGATCCTGAGCCCTGGTAGAGTGGTTCAGGTTCACCTGAAGAAAGTTGATATGGGGCCGTCTTAACATTGTTCGACCACCATATCAACCTCCTCTGGCCCCGTCAGGGGCGCCGTCTGTGTGGCGGGGGCGGCCTGGCGAGCTGAACGCGCCGGCAATTTGCCCTTGGCCAGGGGAGGCTTACAACTACGCCCCCCCATAACGTGGCCTGCCGGTCGTTTGGCCGTGGCACACACGGCACAGTGGGGCTTCGCGCTACATTCGTAGCCCCTGTGCCCCTCCTTACCGCACCGGTAGCAAAGGTTGCTCCGGTCGGTTTTTGAAGGGCAGCTCGCTCTGGCGTGCCCCACCTGCATGCACCGGAAGCACCGGTCGGAACGGGCTTCCAGTGCTCTGACGCTGGCCGCACTGAACCCTATAAGCAGGCGGCCGGCATTTACAATCTTCTTGGCAGCGGCGACCGGGCACGACACCACTGTCGAGCCAAAGCCGTCAGGGCCGTAGCGGATGGGGCGCACCTTCACGGCGTCCACACCACATCCACCGTTGGCCGCGATCTTTGCGGCCAAGTGCGCCTCCTTCACCGACTCATCCAGACCGCCCACCCTCACTTCTGCTGTCTTGGTGGGCCGGATGACCGTGGCCATACCCTCAAGGGCCTCCCTCATCTTGCCGGCCAGCTGGTCGGCCTTCTCGGCAGAGGCCTCGCCCGAGATCTCAATGATCTTGGACCCGGTCATTGTGTTTCGACACCGACGGTTTGGGATATCCATCCCGTCGATGTCCACCGAGTCACGGGCTTTGGCCAGCGCGTCGGCGTAGGTGACCCCTTTCTCGACCGCTTCGGGAGTAAGGGTTACTACGACTGCCGCCGACTTTGGCGCAACCAGCTTGGTCTTTCGACCGGCCTTGTGGGCCTTCCTAGCAGGGGCAGTGGCGGGCGGGGCTGAGGTGTTATTAGGCCTCCGCCGAGGCGCCTTCTGCTGCTTGGCCGCCGCCGAGTAGGATTGGCGGGGCGGGGCCAGCTCTGGAGGGGCCGATGTCTTGGCCTTCCTCCTCCTCCTTTGGCGCTTTTTGCGCGACTCCTGCGTCGTCCATACCTGTTCTGCCTCAACCGGGGGAGGTGCTTTTGTAGCACCCCGGGAGGTGGACGGAACGGCCGCAGGAGGACCGGCTTTCTTCGCCTGCTTTGGCGGGGGATCCGGCTTTTTGGCCGCCGCCTTGCCCTTTTTAGCCGGCACAGTTGGTATTGCCGGCTTAGCTTTCCCCTTAGTAATGGGGGGCGTGGGCGCAGCTGCTGCTTTGCGGTCCGCCGCAAGCGGCGGTCGCAGGCTCTTTGCCGGCAACAGGCGATCCTCCAGCCCTTCCAGGCGAGCATTCAGCATGGCCCCGAAAGTTCGGGCCAGCCTTGCTTCAAAGGCCTGGAGGGCGTCCGGCTCCTCGTAAGCGGCCTTCTTTTTGCCGCGGTCAGTCTTCTCTTGCACGACGACGGTCGGCGAGAGAGGCCTTGGAGGAGGGCAGTCCGTCTCCATAACATCCACTGAGGGCAGAACCTCAGGGAGAGTGAGGGGAGGGGACATGCTCTTTCTTCCACCCTTGAGATCCCTCACTTCTGCAGACAAAGCTGCAACACTCTTCGTGAGGTCTGCCAGCTGCTGTTGCAGCCTCACGTTTTCCGCCTTCAAGACGCGGGTGTCCTCTGTGATGTTTTTCGAGGACACCTCGCGGAAACAATCCATTATGGATTGTGCAGCTTTTTTCAAGGCCTTTTGGAAGGGGCCCTGGAGGTGAGAGGACTTCTTTGCCACCTCCACTATAACCGCACAGTCCGCCTTCACCACCTCCTCGATGTCGAGGGCGGTCTTCAGGTCCGGATCTGTGGGCGTAGGGGCCTCATCTTCAGTTCTACTTTTGTAGAACGCAGCCCGGGTCTCGTAGGCGCGGCGCTCCATTTCCGCCACCTCCCGGTCGAGCGCGACCTGCTGCTCCTCGCGGATTGCAGCGGCATGCTCGCGCTTGGCGTGGGCGAGACCGACGTACTCCCCCGTTGTGGGGGGTCTCCCTCGGCCACGTTGGGCCGGCTTCTTGGGACCCTCCTCAGACGAGTCAGAGAGAGCCTCCGACTGTTTGCCCCCCTTCGATGTTTTGGGGGGACGTTTTCTCTTTAACGAGCCAGTGAGCGTGTCAACGCTGATGGTGCTGGCGTCTGACAATTCACTGCACTGGTCTTCTTTTTGTCCTCGCTTTGGATAAGGGGAGGTGCGGGCTAGGCCCTTGCTGCGAGCCGACACTGCCGGCGAGCTGGCACGACTCCCCTTTTTCTTCATGAATGAAGCCTTGGGACTTGCGACGGAGTCAACGGCCGATTTCATAGAAACCGCCGATGAATCGGACTCGACGTCGACATCCCGTTCCATCCTTGCTGCAGACACGCTGCGCGATCGCGCGGCGGTTGGCGATGAACTGCCAGCAGCCCTGGACGACCTGAAGGTGAGCTTCAGTCCGCCCGTCTCCACCTCAACTCCGCCCTTCTCGGGCCCAGCCAGAAGGCTGCCATCCACGTCCTTCCCTTTGGGGTTGGACACTCCACTACTTCCCACGACAGACCTGGAATCAGGCTCCGCCGACTTCACCGAAACGTCAGAAAAATTAATTGAACACTTAGACATTAATCCCACGAGTGGAGAGCAAATAACGGTCACCCCGTGCAGTGGCCTCATACACGGGGAACCCTACATACTGTCAAGGACGGGGAAAATGACAGGTTTTAACGAGGTTTCTCTCGGGTTTTAGAGTGTGTCCTTCACGCGGCCGGCCGGTTAAGGCAAGCCCTCGCTCCACCACGGAACCCGCGTACCCCACAACGCCGCGAGTGGGGGTCGTTGCAGGAACCGCAGTGGTTTACGACGATCGGGGGCTGGCGTAGGCCCCCGTTACACCGCTTTCGCGGTGCTCCCCTTTCCCCCCGTTGCGACCTGATAACCCTTAAGGGGCGGCCGTCTTTGTGGTACTCCTCTCAAAGCTGCTCAGAAGGAGCAGCGAGATGTGCGGCCCAAAGTAGGCACGCACAGGAGTTGCAGGGCCCAGAAGGGGCTCCCGCCTTGCCAGATGTTAGCCGATTGGGCCCAACTTTCTCCGAACGGAGAATGTTGGAACCACTCGTTGCCCAGGATGCACCACGTGGAGGTCATCTGACTCGCAACCCAACCCAACCTAACCTAACCTAACCTAACCTAACCTTTTTTTTTTTTTTTTTTTTTAACCCGGGGGAAACTTGCGACCAAGTCATCCCACGGGGAGCAATGTGCTCAACCCGTTTTCGGGGTATGTGGGGTTGGGCGATGGTCTGCCCGACCCACTAAAACCCCCGGGTGCATATCGACAGGCCGACGTTCAGGCTGAGCGGAACCCATTTTCTGATTTAGCCCGCTACAACCTATCGGCAACGCGATGGCGTTCCACTTGCTTACAGCCCTAGTGGGCTTTATCACGTGGGAGTTGTGGGAGCGCTACGCTCCTTCATCATTGGCGATATGCGCCATGACGACCGGGCATGCCGGCTCGTCCTCGGTCTCCTCCGTCACGGGCGTCCCGGTATCTCTCATAGGAGAGGCATTGGGGAGGTCGGCAACGGGAGATGTGGCAAGAGATGCCGGATCGCGACCTAGACCTAGGTACACCTCTGGCATCTCAAATTCCTCTTCCATGGCCTCTTCAGGCCCCCTCTCTACGGTCGGATTACTATGGGGCGGGTCAACTCGTCCCCGGGTTGCCGGAGGGCCGCAGCTCCTGCTTCCCATCGTGTGCGCTGCCGGTCTCTCGTGAGAGAGACAGATGGCGCACCTTGGCTCTCGGGAGCATTCCTTCTTTTTGTGCCCTTCACGGCCGCAGCGGTAACATAGACTACTGCGGTCCGTTAGGGATGGACACCTTTCCCTCACATGCCCTATGCCCAAGCACCTGAAGCAGCGCATTGGGCGGGGCGCCAATGCCATTACTTTGGCAAAACACCACCCGATTTTAATTTGCCCCGCTCTGGCTAGTACCCTAGCGGCAGCCATTGGACACCGGACCAATGTAGACCCGTCACCACTGAGGGCATTGCGGATCGCCCCAACATTTATACTGCCTTCAGGGCAGCCCCCTTTGGAAGCGATAGCTGCGACCAGATCCTCACTCACGACATGGCTATCGAGACCCGTGATACAGAGTTCTGCACTCTTCTCGGGCCTGTCAATGACAGCGACGTCGGATATCACCCGCACGAGCCTTTCAGCAAGAAGATCCGCCTTGGCCGCTGAGTCGGGTCCTGGCACCTCTAGGAGCTTTGCTCCAGTGGCCGCTACACGGAATCTCAGGCCTTCTGTGATTCCGAGCTCTTCTAGGTTTATGGCCGCCTTAGCCCGCTGTATGGCCTGGGCGTAGGTGGTCCCCCTTTCGGCCGCCTCTGGCCGGATCTTAATGACAATGGCCGCCGTCTTAGGGGGGACCAGTCTAATCATCTTTTTGCCCACTGGTGGTCTTGGAACCGTCCTGTTAGAGGGGCGGGATGCCGGTTGCGATAAACGCTGCACGGCACCAGCTTTTTGGGCCAAACCAGGCGCCGGTTGCTGGACAGGACCCGTAGTCGCAGCGGTCGTTGCCGAGGCCTTACCTCTTCTTCTTTTCTTTTTGCCGACTGCCGGTAACCACTCATTCCCATCAGGAACCCGACTAGGTCCCGGCTGGGGTGGAGGGGCAATGGCGTCAGCAGCACCAGCTGTAGCGGCCGCATATGTGCTAGCCGCCGCTCTCGTTTTAGGGGCAGCGGAGGTCGCCGCCCTGCGTCTATCCGCAGCGAGCGTTGGACGCGTCCTAGCAGGGGGGGCTGGAAGCCGCTCCTCAAGGTTGTTAAGCCTCGAGTTGAGGGCTCCCAGTGATGTAGAGACAGAGCGCCTGATTTCATCAAGCGCCCTCTCCACACCACTATTATCAGTCGAGGGTGGGGGCAAGTGGCGCCGATCAGGCGACCTCCTTACCTCGGAGACAGACTGCCGAAGAGCATCGAGCTCCTTCTGCATCCGCTCCATGTCTGCCCTGAGCTTTTTATTCTCAGCGCTAATGCGCTCACTTTCCTCCGTTGCCGTCCTAGCGGAGAGGTTAGATAGGCACCTCATGAGGACGGTAGAAGCTCTATTCAACCGTCCCTGGTGAGAGCCTTTGAGGTGCCCGGAAGTCCGAGAGACCTCCCGCACCGCCTCGACACACAGCAGTCCAATCTCCTTGATTGACTCTGTGGTCTGTCCCCTGTCGTCATCTGACGGGTCCCATTCAATTTTAGAGGCCAGCGCGCGCTCCATATCCTCCTTGGCCTGCTTACGCTGCTCTGCCAGCGTGACCCTGGGAGAAAGGGACTCCCTTGCCCTCCTTTCAAGGAACTCTTTTCGAGAGCGCTCAATCGCCTCCTCTCCAACTTCAGCTCTAAACCGCTCTCCGTCTTTCTTCCAGCCCTCACGTATGGCGGCACGGTGAGCCTCCTCTTCTTCCGCTTCCTCGATGAGCATACGGTCCACTTCCTCCTCAAAGGAGTGGAGTTCCTTCTGTCGCAACTCATCTTGCGCAGACTTCGGGCCAACAGAGGTGCTGGGTTTGCCCCTTGCACTGCGACCCCGACTAGCCGAGGAAATCTTCTGCGCAGAAGAAACCGCAAGCTCGCCTTCATCATCGTCAGAGTCGATGATACATCCACTGTACGGCCTCTTACGACCCACCGTAGCCCCATCTAACTCGGCATCCGAGTCACTGAGGGGGTCCCACTCCAAGACCGCCTTCGCGGAAGTAGCCGCCGCAGGTCTCTGTTCCCTCTCCATGTTAGAGGTAGCCTTCGCGGACTGAACCGCCGCGTACCCCAAGTCACAAATTTTCTTGTCCTCTTCGGACATCTCAACCACGAGCTTTCGCTCCGCCCTTTTGCCGAATCCATCCTCAGAATCCGGCACCTCCAACACCCTACTGCGCAGAACTTTGCCCCCCCCAGATACAAGGGGCATGCCCGGGGCCAACGAGACGGACGACTTAGCGCCCGACTTGCTAGTCCCGGGGAGGGGTTCTCCCACCTGTCGGTGGGTACCCTCCTGGGGTAATATGATTTTAGGCCTGCTTTCCATAGTGTGTTTGGCAATTTCCGGGTTGCCATCCCCCCCTCACTATGGCACTTTAGGGGCTGCCCTTCCCCGGACCAAAAAGGTCACCCACGCGTCGTCCACACGCCGAGGGCGCCCTATATACTGTCGGGGGCGGGAGGTACCGACAGGTTTTTACCGGTGTTCTCCGGGGTGTTAGTGAGTTTTCCTTCTCTTGGCCGTTTGGCCTCCGGTCTGCCCAATCGCAGCGTACCCACGGCGCCAACGGTGGGGTCGTTGCCGCAAAAGGGCAGAGAACGACTTCGGGGCTGGCGTAAACCCCGGTTGCACCGCTCTCACCGGTGCCCCCTTTCCCCCCCATGCGACCTGAGAACCTTTAAGAGGCGGCCGTCTTTATGATACGACGCCCAGAAGGGACGCCGTCAATAACTCCTCTCGCTGCTCAGAAGGAGCAAGCGAGTTATGCGACCCAGAGTGGGCCACGTATGGGAGCTGCAAGGCCCAGAAGGGACCACGCCTAGTCAGATGTCAGCCGGCTGGGTCCAAGCGTCTACTACACGCCGGAGCGGGAGACTGTTGGAACCAACCGTTGCCCAGGGTGCACCAACGTGGAGGTCACCTGACTCGCACCCCAACCTAACCTAACCTAACCTAACCTAACCTAACCTAACCTAACCTAACCTAACCTTTTTTTTTTTTTTTTTTTTTTTTTTTTTTTTTTTTTTTTTTTTTTTTTTTTTTTTTTTTTTTTTTTTTCCCAGGGGAAACTTGCTAAACAAGTTCCCGTAGACTGGGGCGATCTACGGGATATGTGGGGTTGGCCTAAAAACGGCCGACCCACTAAAACCCCTGGGGAAACCTCACACCGCTAATGTGGTTGGCGCGGCGGCTGTCACAGGGATAGTGTTCCGCGCCTCCCACCGGCTACGCTGTTAGCGTCCCTCAACTGACCTATGTGCCCCAGGTCAGCGAGGCCCCCCGGACGTGGGGGGGCCGGTCTTCGGTGTGGGTTTCACTGCGGCTTTTGCGAACCGCCCGTCTGGCTTGCGTGGTCTGTCCCACGCGGGAGTGGTGGACCCGCTCGGGCCTTCGCCCGGGTCCTCCACCTCTACCACCCTACCGCCTTCCGACCCTGTGTCTCTCTCGAGAGAGACAATGGGGTGGTCGGTCGTAGGGACCTTAGGAGACGTGGGTGGCTCCTCCACCGTCTCCATTTCCTCCGTGCGGTCTAGTGGCAGCTCCACTGAGGGCTCCACTTCAGCCGGCATCCTCTGGGCAGTCGTCCCCGATTGCTCAGGGGGAACAGGGCGGGCCCTGACGGCGGGGGGACTGCAACCCCGGCCTCCCATAATGTGGGCGTGCGGCTTCTTCGCCACAGCGCATACCGCACACCTTGGCTCTTTCGAGCAGCCCCTCGCTTGGTGCCCTGGCAGACCACACCGGAAGCAAAGTCCGGTGCGGTCAACGGCACTGGGACACCTCTGCCTAGTGTGGCCCACGCCCATGCAGCGGTAACACCGCATTGGGCGGGGCTCCAAGGCGACCACCTGAGCAAAGTCCCATCCGAGGAGGAACCTGCCAGCCTCTACGAGCGCTTTTGCCACGCGCATGGGGCAGCGCACGATCGTGCTTCCCCCCTGATTTGGGCCCGCACGGATGCGTCCCACCCTCAGGTCCTCAACCGAGCAACCAGCCCTCGCCGCCAATTCAGCGGCGACGTCGTCCGTGGACAACGAGCTGTCTATCCCTGATACGCGGGTCTCGGCGTATTTTTCGGGACGGACGATAGTGGCCACGTCCGACAGCACCAGCTCCAGCCTTTTGGCGAGCTTGTCAGCCTTCGCACCGCTCTCCGTGCCTGAGACTTCAAGGAGCCGCGCCCCAGTGGCAGCCGTCCTCGACCTTACCCCCTCGATACCGAGGTCGGGTAGGGAGATGGCTTGCCTAGCTCTCTTGATGGCGTCAGCATATGTGACACCCATCTCGAGAGCCTCCGGGCGCAGCTTCACTACTACAGCCGCTGTTGTTGGTGGCCTGAGCCGCACCTTCTTGCCGCGCCTGCGCTTGCGCTTCTTCCGTTTAGGCTCCTCGCTAGCCGCCGCTTGTGGCGCCGAGCGGACTGGCGGTACAGCAGGGCAGGCCTGCGCCAAAGCCCGGGCGGTGGCAGTCAGTGGGCGACTGGAGGTGGTCGCCGCATTAGGGACTCTCCCTTTACCCCTCTTCTTCCGCTTCCCACGGGTCTCCGTCGTCCATTCGGACACGGGTGGAGGACCTAATTGGGGTGGGACTTGTCTCACCTCCACCTGAGGGAGGGAGAGGTACTCCTCATCGAGGACGGACGAGGATCTCGCGGGCGTGGCCGGCCTCCCACGAAGTGGAAGGGCACGCACAGGCGCCGCTCGACCCATCTCGAGTCCGTCCAGACGAGCGTTGGTGGAGGCATTGGATTCCTCCATTGTACGCCTCATCTCACTAAGGGCCTTCAAGAGGACCTGATCCGCGTTAGTCTTAGTCGGAGGACGCTCCCGGCCGGAGTTCAACCCCGTCCCGACTTGGTCGACCGCGGTCCTCAGGGACGCCACCTCTCGTCTGAGGGCGTGCACCTCTTCGCGGAGTCGGCGATTCGCCTCCTCAACGCGCCGCGACTCGTCCGAAGAGGTCCGCGACGCCAAGTTGGCGAGGCACCTACGGATGGTCATCGAGGCGTTGTTGAGAGTGCGCTGGCAGGTACCTCTGAGGTTCCCGGATTTCCGGGAAACCTCCTTCACCGCAAAAGCGCACTTTAGCCCCACCTCGTGTATCTCGTCAGCCGTCATAGGGTCCGACGAACTGGCGATGAACGGAATGTCCACTCGAGTGGCCATCTCCGAGTCCATCTCGTCAAGGGCCGCGGAATCCACCGTGGATTGGCCAGCAGTCGGGCGTCCTTTGGACGGCCCCGCTGGCTCAATCACGGCTGGCAATACGACGCCCCTGGCTCGACGGTCGGCAGACAGCCTCTTGTCGAGCTCTGCGAGCTGCTCCTCCTCACGATCCAACTGCTCCTCATACTCCCGCATTTGGGTGCGGGCGAGGGCAGTTTTGGCCGTCGCAAAATTCGTCCCGATTGTGGCCGATCTGCCACGTCTCGATGACGAGATCTTCGCAATCGAGGCTGCGGACGCCACAGACTCAACCCCCGAAAGGTCATCGGAGTCCATGTCCGCGTCACGCAACCTCTTCCTCCTGCTGCCTACGGGTCTCAGGAATACGGAACTACCGTCCGAGTCCGACCCCGCAGCCTCCACTTCTCTCTCCTCCGTGCGCATTACGTTGCCCCCCCCAGACACGGTGGGCATGCCTGAAACCAGCGTGCCGGGCGTACCCGATCCGCTGGTCCCAGGGAGGGGTTCTCCCGCCATTTGGCGGGTACCCTCCTGGGGTAAATTTTTCGTTTTGCGACTTTTCATCTTGTTTTTGACAATTTGCGGGTTGTCATCCCCCTCCAAACGATGGCAATTCAGGGGCTGCCCTTCCCCGTTGGACCAAAAAGGTCACCCACGCGCCGTCCACACGCCGAGGGCGCCCTACATACTGTCGGGGTCGGGAGGTACCGACAGGTTTTTACCGGTGTTCTCCGGGGTGTTAGTGAGTTTTCCTTCTCTTGGCCATTGGGCCTCCGGTCTGCCCAGTCACCGCGTACCCACGGCGCCAGCGGTGGGGTCGTTGCAGCGAAAGAGCAGATACCGACTTCGGGGTTGGCGTACACCCCGGTTGCACCGCTCTCACCGGTGCCCCCTTTCCCCCCGTGCGACCTGAGAACCTTTAAGAGGCGG
Organism: Eudonia lacustrata; assembly: GCA_947562085.1. NCBI lineage: Eukaryota > Metazoa > Arthropoda > Insecta > Lepidoptera > Crambidae > Eudonia > Eudonia lacustrata. The sequence goes on along the minus strand of OX387318.1, from coordinate 24,713,809 downwards.
CCGTCTTTATGGTACGACGCCCAGAAGGGACGCCGTCAATAACTCCTCTCACTGTTCAGAAGGAAAAGTGAGTTATGTGACCCAGAGTAGGCCACATATGGGAGCTGCAAGGCCCAGAAGGGACCCCGCCTAGTCAGATGTCAGCCGGCTGGGTCCAAGCGTCTACTACACGCCAGAGCGGGAGACTGTTGGAACCAACCGTTGCCCAGGGTGCACCAACGTGGAGGTCATCTGACTCGCACCCCAAAGAGGGTCTCCCCCCTGAAAAGGAAGCCCATGCAAGAGCATGAACCCCCCTTTCCCCTCTGCAGTCGGCGGTGTCCCAGATAGGGACGCCACCGAGTGCTGCCGCTACCCTACCTCAAGGGCTTTTACGCGGCGCCAATACCCCTCAGGCTATCCTCTCGGGCTTTTACATGGCCATAGGCTAGTCCAGGTCGTACACCTCTGACTCCACGGACTGCCTGCGCGCTTGAGACGGACGGATCGGACTATCCGACCCCTCGTCCGTCTCTACCTCCGGAGCATCCTCTCTGTCCGACCCCAGTACTCTCCCTGTACCTCTCAACGGAGAGGCATTGGGGTTAGAGGATGGGGAGGGCTGGTCCGAGAGCGGGGCATCTGCCTCCAGCATCTCGACCTCCTCCGTGGTCCGTCTCGGCGCGTGGATCTGCGCTGTCGTGCGCGCTGGGGAGCTGTCCCGCACCCTCCTTCGAGGGGGGACGCACGCCCGACTCCCCATAATGTGGCCCGCAGGAGCCCCTCTGTCCGCACAGACCGCGCACCGCGGCACTGCGGAACACTCCGCTGCTTTGTGCCCCGGGAGGCCGCAGCGGAAGCAGTCAAGGCTGCGGTCCACCTCAGAGGGGCAAAACGCCCTGGTGTGACCCACGCCCATGCACTTAAAACAGCGCATGGGGCGTGAGTCGAGGAGCATTACTGGGACCCACAGCCAGCCCACCAGTAATCTCCTCGCCGCCACAACAACCTGGGCCGCCCTGACCGGGCAGCGCACCAGCACTGATTTCAAGCCGGGCCGGCCGCCAGGGCCGGGTCGCAGCGCTCCCACCCTGACCCTATCCGGCGGGCATCCCCCTTTCGCGGCCACCGACTGCGCCACGTCCTCGGCGGTGACGGTATCGTCAAGGCCGGAGATGCGCACGTCCGCGCATCTCTCCGGCCTGGCGATCGTCGCCACATCGGCCACCACCTCTCGCAGCCGAGCGGCCAGGCGGTCGGCGACATCCCCGCTGTTTGCGCCCGGGACTTGGAGCAGCCGGGCGCCCGACATGGAGATCCGGGTCGTTAGCCCGGACGTGATTCCGACGTCGGCCAAATTAATGGCCGCCTTCGCCCTCTGGATCACGGCGGCGTACGTGACGCCGCTCTCCACCGCCTCCGCCGTCAGCTTTACAGAGACCGCCGTCGAGCGAGGGGGCTTCAGTCGCCTCCTCGAGGGCTCCCTCCGAGCCGCCGGGGCCGCCGGGGTCCTCTGGGGCAGGGGTGTTCCTCCGGTGGCAGGTGGTGCGCCACCAGAGCTCGCGACCGGGGCCGCTCCCGCTCTCCTCCGCCGACGGCGGGTCACCACCGACCACGGCTCCTCGCCCGCAGGCGCCGGGGCCCGGCCCACGGGCCGTTGGGGTGGGGGCACAAGCGGCGGTGCCCGTCTCGTGCTCGGCGTGGGAAGGGGCGGGAAATCCCTCCCAGGACGCGTCCTCTCGGGCACGGCGGAACCCCTCGCCTCTAGCCCATCCAGGCGCGCGCCAATCGCACCGAGGGAGCGGAGGAGCAAAGCTCTCAGCTCTGCGAACCCTCCCGCCTCGGACTGAGGGACAGGTGCGGCCTCCGCACGCGGGGGCGGCCTCCCGCTGAGGCCCTGTTTGAGGGCGGCTAGCTCCGCCCGCAGCTCCCCCACCTCGCCCTGCAGCCTCTCGTTGGCGAGGGCCAGCTGCGCGACCTCCTCGGACCTGCCGCACGCGCACGGCGCCGCCTCCTTCCGTGGTACCGGCGCTGTTGGGGTCTCCCTCCTTTCGGCCGTCTCGGCGGCGTGGGTCTCCGCCTCAAATTGTGTTAGCGAGAAGTCAGCGGCGGCATCCCGCACACGCTGCTTCTCGCGAACCCCCCGCATCCTCTCCCGGATCTCCTTCCTCTTAATTCGGACGGCCTCTATGGTCGCCGCCGAACCGCCGTGCGCCAGGGCCTTCTCCAATGACGCCTGAACGTCGCGGAGGAGCTCCTCATAAGTGGAGAGCTCCTCCGAGAGGTCCGCGTCCAGCTCGCTGCCGAGCTCCTCCCACGCCGGTCTGGGCAAGGTGTCACGCCCAGACCTGCCACGTCCTCTCCGCCCCGTACCCATCTTTGGGCTGGACCTGGGCAACTCCTCGGACCCATCCGACGAGTCGCCCGCACTCCGCGACCTCTTCCGGGTGTCGCCGCCCCCTCCTCGCAAACGCAGGACTCCTCCACCTGCCTCCTCTCTCGCCTCGGTAACAAATTTAACACTCACCGACCCGGTAATCGGTGAGCGGCTGGCGCGAGCAGCGTAACATCGCGAGTGTTTCTCCATGGCAAATTTCACACATGGCCCCTGGATACGGACCATGCGCCGGGCGTCAGCCGGATCGTATGACAAAGAAACTTCTTCGTCCGACATCAAATTTTGTTTTTGGCGGCTATTAAGGGGCCGCCAGCTCCTCTTCCCCCCCCCCCCCCTGACGACGCCCAGAAGGGACGCCGTCCAATCTCCCCTCAAAGCCGCTCAGAAGGAGCGGCGAGTGTACGTTCCAAAGTGGACACGCACGTGGAGGTGCAGGGCCCAGAAGGGGCTCCCGCCTAGCCAGATGTTAGCCGATTGGACCCAACCTTCTCCGAACGGAGAATGTTGGGACCACTCGTTGCCCAGGGTGCACCAACGTGGAGGTCACCTGACTTGCACCCCAACCTAACCTAACCTAACCTAACCTAACCTAACCTAACCTTTTTTTTTTTTTTTTTTTTGACCCAGGGGAAGTCCTTACGACTACCAGGCCCTTGAAGAGGGCCCGATTATGTGGGGCTCGCCCGTCCGCCTTTCCACACCCACTGACAAGGAGAGAAGCCCCAAGTCAGCTGCCAGGAAGAAGTCCCGGCTGGGAGGGCGAGACGGAGGGGGATACCCACTAAACCCCTGGGGGTCTACAATCCGAGCACTAAGGTAAGGCGACAACCACGGTACACATCCGGTTGGGATTAAAACCGCGGCCGCCGCCCTGCGCCCGTCTACCAACCTACGGCCATCCCCGCACACTTACTCCCGCGTTTGCGCGGAAGACGTGTGCTATGACGGCCGCGCGCCAGTATACGGGCGCGTGCTGACATCGCACAGCATTTGAATCTACGATTACAACAAATTTGGCACAGAGTGCACGACTTTTGAAATTGCCCTTATTGCCACTGCCGATGGAACCGGTATGTGGCGGACAAGGGCATTTCCCACCTTTCCCATCCCCCCAACGACGACTCCGTTAAGGGACTGCGACCTGCACCAGGACAGAACCCGGCACTAGCTGCACTCCGCTCCTCCTCCAGGCGGCTGCCCTGACAACCTGGCAGACCGCCTACTCCTTTTGGGCAGAGTAGAAGGAGCACCGCGCTCGATGCGCTCAGACTCCCCCTCCTCCTCCCTATCCTCCCTAACCTAACCTAACCTAACCTAACCTAACCTAACCTAACCTAACCTAACCTAACCTTTTTTTTTTTTTTTTTTTTATCGTTGGGGAAAATGCGTTGCGCATTCAACTGCCGGGCCTTAGGGACGGCCCAGCAGGATATGTGGGACTCCCGCCCCTCGAGATGGTATGAGGGTGGTTTACCCACTAAAAACCCCAACGGAACCAGTCTCACCGCTTGGCGACCGGGACAGGAACGCTACACTCTTCTGCCCCAGTCACACGGTCAGCCTGAGGCTGCCCTCTCAAGATGGGAGTATCGGAGACACTCCCTAAAAGCAAGTTCGGCCGTGCAAAGCCGGTGTGGTCCCCACCACCACCGGCCTGGCCTTCCTGAGGGTGGTGCGCCACCCATCGACTGCGCCGCAGCAGGTCGGGAGTTTCCTCCGCACGACAGGCGCCGCTTAGGAAAACAGTGCTCCTTTCCTCTTCTAGGCGGGGTGACTGTAATTGTCATGACGACATTTCGTCGTCAGTCACCACCACCTCCTCATCCTCAGATAGCGGTGCCTCGGGCTCCGACTCCCTCACTGCGGCTTTTGGCCCGTCGATGGGTATCCCTCTGGTTGTAGGAGGGCCGCAGCTCCTGCCTCCCATCAGATGGTCGGATGGGAGCTTCAAATCTGTGCAAATCGCACACTTAGGCGTGGCGGTGCACTCCGCATGTTTATGGCCCAGTCGGCCGCAGCGGAAACAAAGTTCGCTGCGGTCGACCACTGAGGGGCATCTCCCCCGGGCATGCCCTGTCCCCATGCATCTAAAACAACGCATGGGGCGGGATTTGAATATCTCGACCTGGGCGATGCTCCACCCGACAACGACCCTCTTAAGTTTGCCCAACTCTTTAGCGGCCAATATGGGGCACCGCACCAGCGCCGAGGCAGCTCCGTCTGCGTGTTTTCTGATTGCGCCAATCTTTACATCTTGCGCAAGACATCCTCCCTTCTCAGCCAACGCTAGAGAAATCGTCTCAGCGCTGGTACAGCCGTCCAGGCCCGAAACTCGCAGCTCAACCTTCTTTGTAGGCCTGGACACTACCGCCACTTCGGCCAGAACCTCAGCCAGCTTTCCTGCCAACGCATCGGCTTTTGGCCCACTGTCTGCCCCGGGGATTTCAAAGATACGCGCCCCGGTGGCTGCCGTCTTTATTTTAAGGCCCTCAATTCCTAGGTCGGAGAGCTTGATAGCACCCTTGGCCCGCAAGATTGCATCCTCATACTTTACGCCGGATGCAGCTACCTCCGGCCGCAGCGTAAGGACTACCGCTGTGGTTTTTGGGGGCGTCAGTCGTGCCCTTTTTTTGGGGGCCCTTGTGGCCAACGCTTTAGCCGGCTGAGGCTTGCGGGCTGCCTGAGTTGTGGCAGGCACTGCAGGCTGAGGTCCAGTCGCTTTTGCAGCTGGGTCTACCTTCTTTTTGTTCTTCCTTTTTCGGGTCGCCTTTTGCCATGCCGAAGGAGCCGAGTTGGGCTGCTTCGGGGCAGGGGGCTGATTCGTACCGGGCTGCGGCATCGCAGAACTGTCCAAAGCAGTCTCCGCGTATGAGCGTGCACTAGCTCTCGTCTGTGAAAGGGTCAGGGCAGGGAACGCCTCTGCTCTTCTGTCTGCCGCAAGCGGCGGGCGAGTCCGTGGAAGCACCGGGAGGCGCTTTTCAACGGACTCTAGGCGGGTGTTAATCATCCCGCCCAGAGAAACCATTACCGACCGCGTTATCTCTTCTGTTAGAGCCCGGATGGTGTCGGGCTCTTGACTCAACCGTGTGGAAGGAGGATTACTGTCCTTGTTTAGAGACTTCTCAACAGTCTTACGGAGAGTCTCCATTTCGGATTTCATCCTCTCCATCTCCTTACGCAGGGTTTTGTTCTCCTCGGAGATCCTCATGGTTTCCTCTGTCAACGTACGTGACGCTACGTTTTCTAAAATCCGAGAGAGGGATTCTGCCGCCAGGTTTAGTCGCTTCTGAAAGCCTCCCTGCAGGTTCTTCGACTTCTGGCTGACCCCCTTGATAGCGTCAATGCACAGGTGGCCAAGTTCAGTCATCCTCGGCATCGAGGGGCACTCAGGAGTAGCCTTCAAAGGCACCCTGGTGGTGAGGGCCATCTCAATGTGAGCGTTGAGTCGCTGCATTCTCTCCTCCTCGGTGACCGGGGGAGGGCGGATTTCACTACCTGCAAACTCGTTTGTGGCGGCGCGCATTGCCGCGTCTTCAGTCTGTTTTTTCAGCAGCTGCCGCTCCTTGGACTGCTTAGCCTTGGTTGCTTTGGCTGCCTCCGCTTTCAGGCGATCCGCTTCCTCGAGCTGCCTCAGCTGTTCCATAGCCCTCGCCAGGCCTGCTTCATCGTTATAGCCCGGATGTAGCGGTGGAGGTTGCGGCTTCTCCACCACGGACTGACCCACTTCACGTCCCAGTGGGACTCTTATACCTCGGCCTCGGTGGGCAGAGGAAATTTTCGACGATGATGTCGAAGCCAGACACTCCGACACCGACTCATCGTCTGAGCCAAACAAACTCGTGGCCGGGCGCTTTCGCCGACCGGCCGCAGCTTTAGACGTAGCACGAACAGGAGGGGTGGGGGAATACTCCTCTACGTCGTCGAAATAGTCCGACATAGCGTCGTCCCAGTCCAAGTCGATCTCCTCGTCTAGGAAGGGGTCATACCCCGACAACAGTTCCAATGGAATGGGATGGTTGTCCTCCTCTATAAGTGAGTTAGCCGCTGTGCCCGAGCCGTCTAACTCGAACTCAACTACTCGCCTTCTCAGCACCCTTTTGCCAATATTTTTGGCAGGCCCCCCTCTCTTGCTGGGCGCACTCGTTTTCGCGACCACAGCCACAGCAGCCTCGCAGACCTCCCTGTCTGCGTCCGACAGCTCGACAACGAGCTCCCGAGGCCCACCTGATGTTAAAACGCCCGAACCAGGCCCATCACTGTCTTCTACGTCCCTCTCGGCCATGACTTCCACCGCGTCCAAATTGGACCCGACATCCACACCGTCCTTCGCGGACCCGACATCCACACCGTCCTTCGCGGACACGACCGCGACACCGTCCTTCTCGGACTCCACATCCTTTCTTCCAGGGGCATTGACGCACTCTGGGGCCTGGTCGACCACCCCAGAGGGTCCTTCGGTAACATTCTTCACACGAAGCGGCCCGGGTACCGCTTCGCGCTGGGCGTCAGCCAGATCGCATGACATACTCAAAGCATTGTCGGACATTTTACATAGAAATTGTGAGTTTACGGGCTCTCCCTCCCCGGCTTTTAACGTCTCTGCTGACGGCTTTTTACCTCTGTGCTGAGCGGTATTACGGGTGGGCTCCCGGGTTCTAGAGCATTTTCCTTTGCTGGAGCTGTCGTTGGTCGTGCCGGGTCGAAGCCCCCACGCCAAGCACGCCCTATATACGCCACGGAGGGCGGGAGGTGTCCGCGGGGTTTTTACGACTTTTCCTTGTCGTCGCCCGAGTGGGCTACGAGTCTGACCCGAACGCGACATACCCAAGTACGCCGGGCAAGGGGTCGTTGTTACGAACGGGACAGAACCCGCGAAGCTGCGAGAGCAGCGAGACAAGGGTTGGCGTGAAGCCCAAGTCATGCGCACAGAAGCGCTTAAGCGGCACCCAGAAGGGGCGCCTACCTACCCTAATCCCCCCATGTAACGACGCCCAGAAGGGACGCCGTCAAAACTCCCTGCCGCCCAGAAGGGGAAGCCTATTGGTGCCGCACCAGAAGGGGCTAAGCCTATGGGAGTTGCGGGACCCAGAAGGGGCTCCCGCCTGTGTCGGGTTGTTAGCCGGCCAGTCTCACAGCAAGCTCCTCCCGAGGAGGAGGATGTTGAGACTGCCCGTTGCCCAGGGTGTACCGCGAGGAGGTCACCCAACACACACCCCAAACCTAACCTAACCTAACCTAACCTTTTTTTTTTTTTTTTTTTTTTTTTTTTTTTGCCCTGGGGAAAATTCCCTACGGAATCATCCCGCGGGTCGGGGCCACCCGCGGGGGTATGTGGGGTTGACCAAAGATGTTATTCGGTCGACCCACTAAAAACCCCAGGGAAAACCAGACACGCCGGTACGTGGCTGACGCGGGATCTGTTTTAATAGTGGACCGCGCCATCCACCAGCCACGCCCTATCGGGCGACCCACTGCTGACTGTTATGGGGCCCCACAATCAGCGTGGCCCTTTGGGGCCCTCCTGCGTCGGTTTTGGGGCGACGAAGCGCCCATCCTTGGACCTGGGTCTGAGCCGGGCCAAAGCGCCGGAACTCATTCCCGGGTCCTCTGCCTCCCTTACACCTTCATCCCCGGTACCTCTGGAAGCAGAGGCATTGGGGGGGTCGGGCGCAGAGCTCGCAGTGCGATGCGTAGAGGCCTCCTCTACTGTCTCCATAGCCAGCTCTTCCGCCAATGGCGGGGCGGCTTCCCTCGGGGTAGTCTGTGAATCAGGGCGTGGCTCCGGCATCTCCGGACGAGCCCTGACGACAGGGGGACTACATCCCCTGCCACCCATCAAATGGCCGAATGGCCTGTTGGCCTCGGCACAAACTGCACAGCGTGGTTGGCGCGTGCAGACCCTCGCCTGGTGTCCTAGCTGACCACACCGGAAGCAAAGTCCGGTGCGGTCTACGGCGGATGGGCACCTCGGCCTTGTATGGCCCACGCCCATGCAGCGGAAGCACCGCATTGGGCGGGGCTCAAGGGCAACCACTGTGGCAGTGCTCCACCCCAGGAGCAGCTTGCCTGTCGCCACCAGCGCTTTGGCCGCTCGTATGGGGCAGCGCACAATGGTGGACCTCGCATTGTCAGGGCCAGCTCTGATTTGGCCCACCCTCACGCTCTCAACGGAGCACTCAGCTTTCGCAGCAACGGCTGCAGCGACGTCGGAGGCGGCGATTGCGATGTCTAGCCCTGATACGCGGAGATCCGCGCACTTTTCAGGCCGGACAACCGTGGCCACCTCCGACAACACCTGCTCGAGCCGTTGAGCGAGCAAATCGGCCTTTTGGCCGCTTCCGGCACCCGGAACCTCGATGAGCCGCGCTCCCGTGGCGGCGGTTCGGGATCTCACGCCTTCCCCTATACCGAGGTCGGCGAGCGAGATCTCCTGCCTGGCTTTCGCGATGGTCTGGGCATACGTCATCCCCATCGCGATCGCCTCAGGGCGTAGCTGCACCACGATAGCCGCGGTCTTCGGCTGCCTCAACCCGGCCCTCCTGCGCTTCCTCTTTTTCGGCGCTGCTTGCGCTACCGGGTGAACCGGTGGCACAGCTGCGCGACCCGGCACTGAAGCCGAAGGCGGAGTCGTCGTTGGTGGGCGAGTGGAGGGACTCGCCACAGCAGGAGGTGCCTTTCGGCCTTTCCGCTTTCTCCCGCCACGGGGCACCTCCGTCCAAGCTTCAGACGGGAGTGGCGGCTGCGCTCGACTAGTGCCCGCTTGAGAAAGCGGGACTCTAGGAGCCGACGTCTGGTCGCTGATGAGCGACACTCGGGGTAGAGGGGTAGACACCCGTTTGCGCCCAGCCACCCTTGCAGGAGTAGGGAGAGAGGGGAAGTCCCCAAATCTCTCGCTCTCAACCACAGAGGGCGGGCGGACACTCTCCGATGCCACCGACCTTGCCTCTAGGCGATCCAGCCGTGCACCCAATGCAATAGTGGACGCCTCCATCGTCTCTCTCATGTTGGCGAGAGCTGCCAGCAGAGGGTCGTCTCGTCCGGGTTCGGAAGCGGCGACTTGAGGGCTCTGTGCCCAGCGCGGTGACGCACTGTTCCGGCCGATCTCACTCCTCAGTGAGGCGACCTCCGCCCTCAGGCTCTCCACAATCTCTTGTAGACGCAAGTTTTGCGCCTCAATCCGTTTGGATTCGTCGTCCAAGGTCCTGGACGCCAGGTTGGACAGGCATCTTCGGATCACCGACACGGCATTATTTAGAGTGCCCTGGCACGTGCCTTTAAGGTGCCCGGACGTCTGGGCCACCCTCTTCACAGCCAGCGCACATCTGATGCCCACCTCCTGTATTTCGTCGGCCGTCAAGGGGTCCGACGGTTCCGCGACGAATGGGATCTCCATTTCAAGAGCCGCCTCGCTGGTAAGCCCAACAAGTTCGCCAAAGGAGTCAACAGAGGCGGGGCGAGGTGACGGGTGTCCTTCGGACAACCCCTCTCGCCCATCCCTCGCGACATCCTTGGCGTTCCTGGCCCGCTGACCATCGGCTCGCTTCTCCTCTCTTGTGCCGTATATTCCCGCGGCGACTGAGCGTCCTCTCCTCGCCGACGACACTTTGGCCGAGGCCGACGACATCACCGACTCGTTCCCCGACTGATCGTCGGAGTCCAAAACGGGGTCAAGTGGCCTCTTCCTCGCACCGCTAACGCTTCCCATGACTACGGACTCTGAGTCCGAATCCGTGAAGCCCTCCTTCTCCTTCGCCTCCACGCGCAGAATAATGCCCCCCCCCAGAAACGAGGGGCTTGCCCGGGGCCAACGAGACGGACGACTTATCGCCCGACTTGCTAGTCCCGGGGAGGGGTTCTCCCACCTGACGGTGGGTACCCTCCTGGGGTAATATCTTTTTATTGCTGCTCATCATTTTGGGGTGGCAATTTACGGGTTGCCATACCCCCCCTCACAGTGGCACTTTAGGGGCTGCCCTTCCCCGCTGGACCAAAAAGGTCACCCACGCGTCGTCCACACGCCGAGGGCGCCCTATATACTACGGAGGACGGGCGGTGTCCGTAGGTTTTTACCGGTGTTCTCCGGGGCTTGATGGGTTTTCCTTCCCGCGGCCGTTTAGCCTCCGGTCTGCCCAATCGCAGCGTACCCACGGCGCCAACGGTGGGGTCGTTGCCGCAAAAGGGCAGATAACGGCTTCGGGGTTGGCGTACACCCCGGTTGCACCGCTCTCACCGATGCCCCCTTTCCCCCCGTGCGACCTGAGAACCTTTAAGAGGCGGCCGTCTTTATGGTACGACGCCCAGAAGGGACGCCGTCAATAACTCCTCTCGCTGCTCAGAAGGAGCAAGCGAGTTATGCGACCCAGAGTGGGCCACGTATGGGAGCTGCAAGGTCCAGAAGGGACCCCGCCTAGTCAGATGTCAGCCGGCTGGGTCCAAGCGTCTACTACACGCCAGAGCGGGAGACTGTTGGAACCAACCGTTGCCCAGGGTGCACCAACGTGGAGGTCACCTGACTCGCACCCCAACCTAACCTAACCTAACCTAACCTTTTTTTTTTTTTTTTTTTTTTTTTTTTTTTTTTTTTTTTTTTTTAACCTGGGAAAATCTGCTTACAGACCGTCTCGACCGGGCTGTTGCAGGCGCCGGGAGGTGTGTGGGGATGGGCGATGGTCTGCCCGACCCACTAAAAACCCAGGGACATCCGTCAACCGCTGGGCGGGACCCCGAGTACTCGAGGAGTCGTTCACGGCCCGCCGCGGTGGTCCAATAGGACACGCCTTCTACTGAGCGCTACCCCCCGGATGCGGAAAGGTAGCCTCGACACCTGGAGGCTAAGTCGCGGGGAGTGTGGGGAAGATGGTGGCCCCCACCCCCGCGTTGGGCTACGATGGGTGCAACAACCCATGCAGCCGCCTCCGTCGACCCGTTCGCCTGCGCCTTGACGCGCCTGAAAGCGGGTCGTCCTCCCTCGCCCTCTCCGCCTCTTCTTTCTGTGAGATTACGTTCTCGCAGAAGGAGGCGAAGGCGTCCCACGACCTTCTGCTGGCGAGAATGGCGTTGGCCACTGTCGCCAGCGTCAGGTCGGGTCCGATGTCAGCGAGCAGCTCCTGACGTTCGCTACTGAACGCCGGGCACACCTCCAACGTGTGTAGGGCCGTGTCTGTTGTAGCCCCGCACTGGTGACATGCCTCGGACTCCTCACGTCCGATCCTCGACAGGTAGCTGCCAAAACAGCCGTGCCCTGTCATGATCTGAGAGATACGGAACGTGAGTGTCCCCTCCTTGCGACCGACCCATCGCTCCAGGACGGGCCGGATCGCTCCGATGGTCCAGTGGCCGGCACCTGGATGCTCAAGCCGTCGCTCCCAACAGCGCATTGCCGTTTCCTGGGCGTTGGACCTCCAGTTCTCTATTTCTTCGGGCGCTGCCCGCTCACCTTGTTGTTTCAACAACGCAACGTTCCTGTACACTTCAGCCAGGACCCTAGCTTCTAAATCCCACGGGGGAGTGCCCGCGAGTACACAGGCCGCCTCGTAAGATACCGTGCGGTATCCGCGTATCGCCCTAAGTGCCATGACCCGTTGGGGTCTCCGGAGTAAGGCCAGATTTTGGGCACTTAGAGCGTCCACCCACACGGGAGCCCCGTAGAGGGCCATGGAGCGTACTACCCCCGTGTATAAACGCCGTGCACTATTGTTCGGATCGCCCACGTTAGGCAACAAGCTGCCAAGAGCGGCCGCTGCTTTGACCAGCTTAGAAGACTGGATCTGGAAATGCTCGCGAAAGCACCACTTACCATCTAGGTGAAGCCCGAGGTATTTGATCGTCGGTGTGATCGCGATCACAACGCCGCCAATGCGAAGATGTAGGTCCGCTGGCGGTCGCCTACGAGCTCCATAGAAGAATAGGGCCTCGGTCTTCTCTATGGCGACTTTCAGACCGAGCGTCTCAATTCTCCCCACCATGTGGGTGACACCCACTGTAGCCAATCTAGCCGTCGCTTCAAAGTCGGCACCGCGAGCGGTGACCAACGTGTCGTCGGCGTAGCACGTGATGCTTATACCGCGGAGCCGGGCACCTCTGAGGGCCCAGTCGTAACCGATGTTCCACAGGAGCGGTCCAAGGACCGACCCCTGTGGGACACCGCACGACACTCCTCTGCTACGAAGATGTCCATCGCGGCCGACATATACAACCTTCCTACCGCGTAGGTAGTCATGGAGTATGTGTCGCAGGTAATTAGGAAGCCGATGGTACCTAAGTGCCTCATCGATTACCTCAAATGGCAGGCTGTTGAAGGCATTGGCGATATCGAGTGACACCGCCAGAGCCACCTTGCCTTGCGACACTGCCTGCTGCGTCTCCTCTTTGACGCTTAGGATGGCGTCAATGGTGGAATGCGCGACCCTGAACCCGTACTGGCACGGGGATAAGTCAGGGCCGTCCGCACCAAGATGGTCGTTGATGCGGGACGCCAAAACGCGCTCAAAGAGCTTACCGGCCTCATCGAGAAGCACGATGGGCCGATATGCCGACGGGGAGTCAGATGGCCGTCCCTCCTTCTTTAGGAGGACTAGCCGTCCTGTCTTCCATTTCGATGGAAAGTGGCCGGACCGAAGACACGAGTCCAGAAGACCCCGAAACCTCTCCTCGAACAACTCTTCCACAATGACCCAGGCACGCCCTGGGATTCCATCCGGACCGGGGGCTGTCTTTTTAGCCCTGAGCCGTAAAAAGGCTGCACCCAACTCACCAGTAGTGACTGGTGGCACTCGGGCATCAGCTATAGGCTCAGCTGCTAGCGGGGCCATATGTGGTGGAACAAACACCGATCTCGTTGGAAACAACGCTGCAACGACAGACTCCAGAAGTGGAGGCTCGAGGGATTCAACCACTGGAGGGCCGGCGTTTCGTAGTTTCCCACGAACGGAACGATATGGGCGCCCCCAGGGATCCCGGTTTAGCCCGTCGAGCAACTCCTCCCGAGCGCGATCTTTTGATTGGCAGATTGCCACCTTGAGTGCCTCTTTTGCCGCTTTGTAGGCCTCGTGAAGCGGGCCATCGTCCGCGACGTTACGCCTGCGGCGCCTACGGTGGTTGGTGTAGGCCCTGCGAGCCACGATGCAATCCTCGCGGAGGCCCGCGATCTCCTGGTTCCACCAGTAGACCCCGCGTCTTGGTGGTCGGCGCCTTACACGTGGCATGGCTGCGTCACAGACCTCAGTCATTGCGTCAGCCAGCCATTGCGTGCCCTCCTCAACTGATACGTCCTGTGTGGTAGGTGGTGGTGAGAACCATAACTGTGCTATTGCAGCCTCTACCAGTAGATCGCGGTTCATGCGAGTCAGCGCCCATCGCGGAAACGGCGAGCCAGATGTTGTTGGCACGTCGGAACTGTAGACCCTTTGGGGGCGGGAGATATCAAACCTGATATATCGGTGATCCGAAAGAGTCTCCACCCCCTCCAGGACCTTCCATCCCACGACCCGTTGTGCAACTCCTGGTGACGCAAAGGACAGATCTACAATAGATCCGCCCTGAAGCCGGACACAGGTGTTAACCCTCCCACGGTTGAGCAGAGATAGGCCCGATGATATAGCCCACTCTTCAACAGCGTCGCCACGCTGGTCAGCGACGGGGGACCCCCAAGCGATTGACTTCGCATTGAAGTCTCCCATAGCTACAACTGGTAGTGGGGCCGCACGATTTACCGCGGCACCCAGAAGACCCAGGAAAACCTCGAACTCTGCCAATGTTCTATTGGGAGAGAAGTAGACTCCTACAAGCGCCACTTCGCCCCACTTTGCAACGACAAATCCCGCACCTCTTTCGATAAACGAAATCGGCGGGGATGTGCCATCCGAGCCACCCACAATTGCCACAGACTTATCCGAAGCCGCAACCCAGTTGTCACGGTTGGGAATGTAATATGGCTCAGCCGCCACCGCAACACCAATTGACCACTCCGCCATTGACTGCACGAATAAGTCCTGTGCGCCAGCAGAGTGGTTTAAGTTCGCCTGAAGAAGATGGTAGTTAGGCGAACTAGACATTGTTGGTGTCCATTGCTTCTCCTTGAGGCGTCTGCTGAGCGCCATTAGATGGGGCAGGGGCAGATGACCTGCCCGCCGTTTGTCTCCTCCTAGGGGGTGAACATTGTTTACCTCCCACGATGTGGTTAGCGGGCCTTTTGGCTTCCGCGCAAACCGGGCAATGCGCCGGAGCCCCGCAAGATGATGCGATATGGCCAGCCTTACCGCAGCGATAGCAGAGTTCGCTGCGGTCAATCTGGGCCGTGCATTGTATGCGGGTATGTCCTTTCTCAAGGCAGCGATAGCACTTACGTGCCCGCGCCTCAAGAGCTTGCACTTGAACATAGCCCCACCGTATGTAAATCTCCCCTGTGGCGATTAGGGTCTTTGCAGCCGTAACAGGGCACCTCACATATGCTGTGCCCATTCTGCCCGGACCCTTACGGATTTGGCCCACCTTGATATTGTCGGCCTTACAGCCGCCTATCTTAGCCACCTCATTAATGAGGTCTGCTGGGGTAATGGAGTCATCAAGGCCCGAGATCCTTAGATCTGCGCACTTGACTGGTCGCGAAACCCTGACCGACTCTCCCAATGCCTCTCCAATTTTGCTGGCGAATAAGTCCGCCTGCTCCTCCGTGGTCGTGCTCGGAAGATGGAGGATCCGAGCTCCCGTCGCTGCTTCCCTAAATCGAACCCCTGCGATCCCAAATTCAGCAGGCGTGACACTCTCCCTTGCCTTCAGAAGAATGTTGGCGTACGTTAACCCCCTTTCCAGTGCCTCCGGCTGCAGGGTTATGACTACAGCGGAGGAACGCGGAGCACGCAGTTTGGGCTTCCTCTTGGGGGCCCTTGGCTGGTCTTGCGCCTTGGCTTTGGCTGCCTTTCTTCTGGCCTTGCGACCACCAGTGACTGGAGTCCACTCCCCCTCACTAGTTGTTTTGGAGGTGGACGGGCGCTGTACAGAACTTGCGTTCGCTGCCCTAGGAGCGGCTGCGTCTGGAGTCTTGACCCCTTTCGCCTTCTTGCCCCCTTTCGCATTCTTGCCCTTGGGCTTAGCGGTCTCTTTCGGAGGAGGAGTCGGCTTCTCCTTCTGCTGGGCAGCTGACGCGTAAGACGCTTTAGCCTTATTCTTTGCGTCAGCCGCAAGCGGCGGACGCAACCTTGGCTCAGGGGGGAGCCTCGCCTCTATGGACTCCAGCCGTGTCGACAGTAGGAATCCGACCTGCCGCATCACCTCGGCCATGACCGACTGGTCAACCTCAGGCGGGGGAGGAGGCGGCGGGGGCGGCTGTTCGACCCTAGGCTTTGTCGGCTTGGGTTTGGTTGCCTTCGGACCTTTGCTTAGGCCCTTTACGGGTTTCTCCCGGGGCTCAGGCGCAATAGGGGCCGACGGAGCCATTTCTTCTTCATCCACCTCCGAATATGGCGTGGTCACAGGCTGGAATCGCTGCGCGTGCAGGTATTCCACTGTAGCCTCGAGAGTGGCCATTTGCTCCTTGAGGCCGACGATCTCAGAGCTCAGACGCCGGTTCTCCGCCCGCAACGCTTCTGTCTCGTCCGACACCGTGTGTGTCTGCAGCAGGCTGACGTTCCTTTTGTAGGAGACAGCCACATCCTTGAGGGCCTTTACGTAGGTGCCCTTCAAGTGTCCAGAGGTCGAAGCCACCTTGTCCAGCAGCATGATGTCAGCAGCCGCCTGCTTCGCTACGACCTCCGCGGTCGTTGCTTGATCGTCATTGACACTGACTTCTGCCGTTCTCTTGGTCCTTTCAACGCACTGGCTGCGGTTGAATTCCGCAAGCTCTAGTTCCGCCTGGAGCTCCATCGCCTTACGTTCTGCCTCAACCAGCTTCTCTTTAGCCGCTGCAAGGCCCACGTATTCGCCTGTTGTGGGCGGTCTACCACGCCCACGGCGAGCCGTCGTCGTTCTAGACGTCGAGAGCTTCGAAGCCGAGCGGATCGAGTCATGGTCCGACTCAGAGGAGGACAAATCCGCCCGGGTTCTCTTCCGACCACTTTCGGTCGTCACCGTAACAACCGAGGAATCGGACATGGCGTCGTCCTCCTCGGCCGACAGATAAACTGCCTCTGCAACTTTAGGAGCTGCCTTAGCTCCGCGTTGGCTGCGGCTACGCGTACGAACGCCTACCTCATCCAAACGCGAAAGCGAGACGCTCAACACCTTGCCCCTGCTGGGCCTACCCCTGTGCACATCCAAATCTACATCCTTGCCCGATCTGCTGGGCCTGACTTTACCACCACCATCCTTAGCAGGTTTGGTGCCACATGCACCCCTATCATCAACGTCCTTCTCGGACTCCTTCCTTCCAGAGGCATTATCCTTTTCTGGGGCCTGGTCGACCACCCCAGAGGGATCTTCGGTAACAAACTTCTCACACGGGGACCCGGTCATCCCCGTGCGCCGGGCGTCAGCCGGAGCGCATGACAAACGCATATTCATAGATTCGGACATTTCATATTTTTACGGTAGCAATTTACGGGTTGCAGTCCCCGGATTTGACAACTTTACTGTTGGATGGGTTACGTTTTGTCTAACGGGTGTTACCTGTGTTCTCAGGGGTTTTTAAGAGTGTATCCTTCTCTGGAGCTGTCGTTTGTCGTGCCGGGTCGAAGCCCCCACGCCAAGCACGCCCTATATACGCCACAGAGGGCGGGAGGTATCTGCGGGGTTTTAACAAGTTTTCCTTCTTGTCGCCCGAGTGGGCTGCCAGCCTGCCTGGACAGACACGTACCCGGCTACGCCGAGACCGGGGTCGTTGTGCAAGCCAGAACAGAACTGGCGACGACTGCGAGAACATCGCAACAAGGGTTGGCGTGAAGCCCGAGTTGTACGCACCTTGCGCATGGAAGCGCTTGAAAGACGCCCAGAAGGGGCGCCGACCTACCCTATTCCCTCCCGTGTAACGACGTCCAGAAGGGACGCCGTCAAAACTCCTCTCAAAGCCGCTCAGAAGGAGCGGCGAGTGTGCGACCCAGAGTGGATACGCACATGGAGGTGCAGGGCCCAGAAGGGGCTCCCGCCTGTGTCGGGTTGTTAGCCGGCCAGTCTCACAGCAGCCTCCTCATAGGAGGAGGATGTTGAGGCTGCCCGTTGCCCAGGGTTTACCACGAGGAGGTCACCCAACACAAACCCCAACCTAACCTTTTTTTTTTTTTTTTTTTTTTTTTTTTTTACCCAGGGGAAGCCGTTAAGACTACCCGACCTTGAGGAGGCCTGCCGGTTATGTGGGACTCGCCCGTCCGCCTTTCCACACCCACTGACAAGGAGGGAGGCTCCAAGTCAGCTGCCAGGACAAAGTCCCAGCTGGGAGGGCGAGACAGAGGGGGATACCCACTAACCCCTGGGGGACCAAACTCCGATAAGCAGAAGGCTAGGTGGCGGTCACGGGACCTGATCCACAAGGGAATTGACCGCGCGAGGGCCACCCTGTCGCCCATGTTCCAACCTGCAGCCACTGAATTGCACCCACCCGAACGGTGGTTCGGATGTGTGCACGACAACAGCCACGCGCCAAAACATGGGCGAAAACGCGCACGCACAGACATCGCACCTTTTTAAACCTGGTGCGATAAAACCAACAAGAAACTAATACCAACATGTTTAAAACTAAAAGTAACAACAAAATTTTTTCCTCTTTTCAGAATTGCCGGAAGGGCCAAAAGACGGTACCAAGCTACGGCGGATGGAGGTCCGCATATCTTCGTCTACGCCTTCCGACTCTTCTTCTTCTCCTCGCCAAGGGGGCGTCGGCGGCTTCCTCGCGAATGCGTTCAGCCTCCTCTTTGCGGCTCATGCAGTCCGCAGCGAATTGAACCGCCGCGTCCCACGTTTCCTCATCCTCCAACATCGTCTTTACGAGGTTGGGGAGAGAGAGGTCGTCACCTCTCATGGCAACCTGTAGAATACGCCGCTGAGTGGAAAAGGCGCTGCACACTTGCAATGTGTGCTGCGCAGTGTCCTCCTCCGCGCCGCACTCGTGGCAGATCGGGCTTTCCTCTCGCCCAATCCTGAACAGATACTCACCGAAACAACCATGTCCGGTGAGTATCTGCGTCAGGTGGAACGAAATGCCTCCAAATGGCCTGTTAATCCATTCCGGTATTATAGGGCAGATGGCTTGGACGGTGCGGACACCGAATGTGGGGGACTCCAAGAGCTCTTGCCACTTCCACATTGCCATGTCAGACGCTTCCCGCCTTACCGCCTCCAGCTCAGAAGGAGCCGGGCGTTCGCCAATTGCCCTCCTCTCCGCCCTGTACTCGTACACCTCGGTTAAAACCTTGGCTTCCAAGTCCCAGGGCACCATTCCCGCAATCGCTGTCGCGGCCTCGTACGATACGGTACGGTATCCCCTGATAGCCCGGACTGCGACCACTTTCTGTGGTCGCCGCAGCAGCGCGACGTTCCTGGGCGTCAGGGCATCCGACCATACCGGGGCTCCGTAGAGCGCCATGCTCCGGAGGACCCCAGCGTACAGCCTGCGACAGCTATCTCCGGGGCCGCCAACATTGGGAAGCAGGCGGGACAAAGCCATCCCTGCTTTCACCACTCGTGGGGCCATCTCTTCGAGATGTGGTCTGAATGTCCATCGACTATCTAGTATGAGACCCAGGTATTTGAGCCGTGATCCAACTCTTACCTGGGCTCCGTCCACGTCAATGTGGGCATCTCTGGGGGGGCCACCCCGAGGACCATGAAACAAAATGGCTTCGGTTTTGGGTAGCGCCACCTCCAGTCCCAATAATCTAATCCTCGATATGGTCAGGGTGGCAGCAATGGACGCTAGCCGCGCCGCCTCCTGGTAGTCACCGCCCCTTGCGGTGACTAGGGTGTCATCTGCATAACAGATGACACCCGACCTGGGAAGGGAGACCCCTCTCAGGACCCAGTTGTATCTAACCTAACCTAACCTAACCTAACCTTTTTTTTTTTTTTTTTTTTGCCCGGGGGAAACTTGCTGTCAAGTCATCCCACGGGGAGCAATGTGCTATAGGCTCGACCCGCTTTCGGGGTATGTGGGGTTGGGCGATGGTCTGCCCGACCCACTAAAACCCCCGGGGATCTGCAGACAGTCTGATTTGTGGTTGACGCGGATTCTGTCATGGATAGTGTTCCGCGCCAACCTCAGGAGCGCTAGCCACGCACCGACAACTTGCGCAAATAGTCGCTGCGCCCTTAGGCATCCTCCTCTGTTTCAGGCAGTGCCTGTTTGGCAAACCGCCCATCTTTTGTCCGGTATGGCTTTCGCCATGCCGGGCGGACATGTCCGGCGGCGAGGTCCTCCTCGTATTCCGCCAACTCACGCTCACCCTCTATCCTGTCCCGCTCCACCATTTCTGCGACATCCTCCGCTGACAGGACCCGCCGCCCGGTACGTCTCCCTGCAGAAGACGCATTGGGGTGCGAGGCCCCGGGGTCGGAGGAAGGCAGCGGTTGCTGCAGGGCTGGCGGTTGCGGCTCGAGCTCCGGCTCAACCGCTTCCACCGTCTCCATGGCCATTTCATGCTCACTTGCCCGTGAGGGCTCTGTCGTCTCTCTTGTGACCGTTTCCGACGCGTGCTCGTGCGTCGGTGTGGGCTCCACCGTCTCCATAGGCGACACCGGCGTAAGCGCCAAGGTGAGCTCCCTCGAGGTAGCCTTATTTGGGCCAATTGGTTTGGCTCTAGTGGCAGGGGGACTACAACCCCTGCTGCCTGTCACGTGGCCGAATGGCATTTTTGCCTCAGCGCAAACAATACATCTTGGCTCCTTTGAGCACTCCCTCATCTGGTGTCCTGGTTGCCCGCACCGGAAGCAAAGATCGCTCCGGTCCACAGTGGAGGGACACCTTTGCCTCGCATGGCCCACACCCATGCACCTAAAGCAGCGCATTGGGCGGGGCTTTAGGGCAGCGACTCTCGCTACTCCCCATCTAAGAGATAGCCTGCCCGCGTTTGCCAATGACTTGGCCGCTTTTATGGGGCAGTTTACGAGCGCCGAGCTTGACCCGCCCGGGCCCTCCCTAATAGCGCCCACCTTCACTCGCTCTGTTGAGCACCCTCCCTGTTCGGCCACTGCCGTGACCAAGTCGGATATGATGACAGAGTCATCCAGACCTGAGAGGCGGATGTCCGCACACTTCTCAGGCCGGGTAATCACTGCCACGTCCGCTAAAACCTCCTCAAGCCGTTTGGCGAGTAGATCAGCAGATCCCGCACTGTTGGTCCCTGGGACTTCAAAGAGCCTAGACCCATTTTGGGCTGTCCGCGATCGGAGGCCAGACCGGATGCCCAGCTCCTCCAGCGATATGACATCCTTGGCCCTCCTGATGGCCTGCGAGTAAGTCATGCCGCTCGCAATGGCCTCCGGCTTCAACTGCACGACTACGGCCGTCGACTTCGGTCTGTGCAGTTCCACCTTCCTCTTATTAGGCACAGTCTGTGCCCTTGGATGTTGGCCAGTTGCGAGAATCGCAGCGGGGGCCGCCCTCCAAGTCGTCTTCCTGCCTTTCCTCTTCCGGCGCGACACAGTGGTGCACTCCTCGGTATCTGATGGCAGTACCGGGGCCCGGGGTGTCGCAGCGGAGGGGCCGGCGATAGGGGCCGCATTTACGCGGGCAGTCAGGGCCGCCGATGTGCGTTTCGGCGTGGGTCTGTTAGACATAGGGAGAGGGGGGAAATCCTCCACTCTCCTACGCTCCGCCGCTAAGAGCGGACGTGTTATCTCAGACCCGGGCAGTCTGGCCTCAATGCCATCGAGACGTATATTAAGTGCCGCGATGGTCGAGTTTAAAGAGCGGTGAAGGTCACCGCTCACGTCACAGTCTTGTCTTGGGGTGAAGGAGCCAGACTCCCTACGGGGAGGGGACCTTCTCACCTCTCTTCTTAGGGCCTCCACTTCAGCCCTAAGCGACTGAACCTCACTTTGTAACCTATTGTTGGCGTAGGTCAGCCTTTCGGTTTCGTCATTGGCACACCGTGACGATAAGTTAGTCAGCGCGCGACGCAAGTTGTTGGCTGCGTCATTCAGCGTACGCTGATAGGTCCCCTTGAGGTGCCCAGATTTTCTGGAGACCTCTTGGATGGCCTTGGCGCACCGCATCCCTAGCTCTTGCACGTCAGATGCAGAAAGTCCACCTGACTCTGGCTCCCACGGGATTACCATCCGGGTGGCAGCCTCCAACTCAGCATCATCGATAGGAACCGGTTTAGCTTTAGCCTTTTTAGCAGGCTTAGTCACGTCAGGGTTGACACGGGGTACAGCGCTAGATTTTGGGGGCTGCATCGACCGAACCTCTTTACGGAGGCTGTGTATATCAGTGCCGATAACGGCAGCCGATTCCTCATCCCGCTTGCGGAAACTTTCGCGAAGTTCCTCGCGTGTCCTCTTGCCGAGCTCCAATTCAGCGTCAATCTCCGCCTGAAACTCCTCATCTTCCTGTCGTTCAAGCATCCTTCTGGCATGCGACATTCCAATTGACGTTCCTGTCGTTACCCGGGCCCCACGGCCGCGGCGCGACGTCGACATCTTTGATGCGGTTGAAACCGCCGACTCGTTACCTGACTGGTCATCCGAGTCCATCACTACTGTATATGACCTCTTCCGGCCGTCACCAGCCCCACCAACCACGACAGATCTGCAAGCAGACTCTGCCGACTCCCCCAAATCATCGGAAAAATTGTTTGACATTCTATAAACTTAGCCCACGAGTGGAGAACAACTAAATGTCACCCTGCGCAGTGGCCTCATACGCAGGGAACCCTAAATACTGTCAAGGCCGGGGCATGTTGACAGGTTTTTACGAGTTTTCTCTCGGGTTTTATAGTGTGTCCTTCACGCGGCCGGCCGGTTAAGGCAAGCCCTCGCTCCACCACGGAATCCGCGTACCCCACAACGCCGCGAGTGGGGGTCGTTGCAGAGACCGCAGTGGTTTACGATGATCGGAGGCTGGCGTAGGCCCCCGTTGCACCGCTTTCGCGGTGTTCCCCTTACCCCCGTTGCGACCTAAGAACCTTTAAGAGGCGGCCGTCTTTGCGGTACGACGCCCAGAAGAGACGCCGTCAGAAACTCCTCTCACTGCTCAGAAGGAGTAGTGAGTTACGCAGCACAAAGTAGGCTACGTATGGGAGCTGCAAGGTCCAGAAGGGACCCCGCCTAGTCAGATGTCAGCCGGCTGGGTCCAAGCGTCTACTACACGCCAGAGCGGGAGACTGTTGGAACCAGCCGTTGCCCAGGGTGCACCAACGTGGAGGTCACCTGACTCGCACCCCAACCTAACCTAACCTAACCTAACCTTTTTTTTTTTTTTTTTTTTTTTTACCGGTGGAAATCTGCTTCCAGATCATCCCACGGGGAGCAATGGGTATCGGCTCGACCCGTTTTCGGGGTATGTGAGGATGGGCGATAACGCCCGACTCACTAAAACCACCGGGGTTGTCCGCCTTCCGCACACCACGTCGTCCCGGGCAATCGTCTAGCGACTCTACCGCAACTGTGTGAGGCGGATGCCCTCCTGAGGGCTCTCCTTGCTCCGATTGGAGCGCAACTCTTGCAAACTTTTCTTTGCCTTGTTATGGGGGGAGAAGCTGGGCAAAACCCCGCCTTCTCCGACCCGTTCGCCTCTTGCGAATAGCCCCTGATTGGGGGTCATCCTCCCTTTCGCGCTCCGCGGTCTCCTTCAGCGACATCACTTGCTCACTGAAGGATAGGACCGCGTCCCACGACCCAGCGTCGTCCAGCATGGCTTTCACCAGTGCCGGCAATGAGACGTCGGGTCCCACTGCTGCGCCCAACTCCGCGCGCTGCACCGCCCATTTGGGGCACTCCTCCAGCGTATGCTGGGCCGTGTCATTTACGGCCCCGCACTGGTGGCACTCCGTGGTCAGCTCCCTTCCAGCTATTCGGCACAGATACCTCCCGAAGCAGCCATGCCCCGAGAGGATCTGCACTAACCGGAAGGTAAGCGACCCCGCCTTGCGGCCGACCCATCGCTCCAGGACGGGCTGCACCGCTCCGATGGTCCAGTGGCCGTACAGCGGCTGTTCTAGCCGCCTACCCCACCTGCGTAACGTCACCTTCTGTGCCCGTTCGCGCCATATGCGTAGCTCCTCGGGCACCGCCCGGCCTCCTTGTCCGCGAGCGTATGCGGACCTATCGTATATCTCGGCCAGAACTTCGGCATCGAGATCCCAGGGCGGGGTCCCTGCTAAGACGCACGCGGCCTCGTACGATACTGTGCGGTATGCTCGCACCGCTCGGACTGCAATGACCCGTTGCGGTCTTCGCAGCAAGGCTTTATTGTGCGAGTCCAGAGCATCGACCCACACGGGAGCACCGTACAAGGCCATGGACCTCACCACCCCTACATACAACTGCCGCACGCTTGCGGATGGGCCACCCAAGTTGGGTAGCAAGCTCCCTAATGCCCCCGCTGCTCCGACAAGCCTTGGGGCGAGCTGCTTAAAGTGCTCTTTAAAATTCCATCTGCCGTCCAATATCAGGCCCAGGTATTTCATATTAGCGCCAATATCCACCCTGACGCCCGAGATGTTAATGTGCGCATTGGTGGGTGGTTTGTTACGGGGCGCATGGAAGTAGATTGCCTCCGTTTTGTTTAACGCTACTTTCAAACCTAGCCTTTCAATCCGGCGTACCACTTGTGTGACACCAGCCGTGCCGAGCAGAGCGGCTTCACGGAAGGTGTCTGCGCGGGCAGTGACCAGAGTGTCATCGGCGTAACACACCACACTAAGGCCACGCAACAGTGCACCACGCAGCACCCAATCGTACCCAATGTTCCACAGGAGGGGCCCGAGGACCGACCCCTGTGGAACACCGCACGAAACGGACCTTCGTTGGACAAGGCCCTTTCCGTCAACGAATACCACCGTTCTCCCTCGTAAGTAACTGCGGATAATTTGCAGCACATACGCTGGCACACCGTGATGACGGAGCGCCTCCTCTATGCAAGTGAAGGGGAGGGCGTTAAAAGCGTTTGCGATATCCAGAGATACCGCTAACACCACTCCCCCCTGTGCGACAGCCTCTTCAGAGAGGGTCTTGACGCTTTTTATGGCGTCGATCGTCGATCTCCCCTCTCTAAAACCGTATTGGCATTCAGCCAAATCGGGGCCTACGGTCGAGAGATGCCGCACAATGCGCGTGGCCAGGACCCTTTCAAAAAGTTTCCCGGCCTCGTCAAGAAGCACTATTGGCCGGTAGGCAGATGGAGAGTCTACCGGCCGCCCCTCCTTCTTTAGAAGCACCAGCCTCCCAGTCTTCCATAAGGAAGGAAACTGGCCTGTCTGCAGGCAGACGTCGAGAACTTGCCTAAACCTTTCCTCCATTAGCTCCGATGTAAGGACCCACACACGACCAGGAATTCCGTCGGGGCCGGGAGCGGTGTTCTTGCTCCGCAGCCTAAGATAGGCTGCTTCCAGTTCATCGGAGGTTACTGGGGGAATCTGCCCATCGTCAGCATGAGTAGCGAGACGGGGAGGAGCCATTGGCGGCGGGACAAACTCAGCCCGAACGGGGAAGAGGCTTGCCACCACGTTATCCAAAACCTGGGGCTCTAGAGACTCGGTGATCGGGGGACCTGTGGTACGGAGTTTCCGCCGCACATTCCGGTACGGACGCCCCCACGGGTCTTGGTTGAGCCCATCAAGCATTTCCTCCCTGGAGGAGGCCTTAGCCCGACAAATCGCTAATTGGAGCTCCTTTTTGGCCTCCTTATACGCCACCTTCAGGACCTCCTCCAGCGGACGATCCCTGATGCGTTTCCGGCGCTGCCTAGTATAGGCCCTTTGGGCCGCGATGGACGCAACGCGGAGATCGGCTACTTCCTGAGACCACCAATATACGGCCTTACGTGGTGGGGGACGTTTGACCCTCGGCATCGCTGTGTCGCAAATATGAGTCATCGCGTCCCTGAACCATGTCACCTCGTCTTCCACATTTCCCACTACTGGTTGGGAGAACCACAGCTGAACCAGTGCGGCCTCCATGAGCAACTCCCTGTCCAATCTCTTGACCGACCAGCGTGGAAATGGTGACTCGCCGTTTGCGTTTGCTCGACGCTGGGCGCCCTCAGGTGGAGTAATCTCGAACCGAATATAGCGGTGGTCCGAGAGCGTTTCCACGCCTTGAAGTACTCTCCACCCTGAGGCGCACGCTGCCAAAGATGGTGAGGCAAAGGTGACGTCGACGATGGAGCCACCTTGCTGTCGAACACACGTATTTACGGCCCCCTGGTTTAGCAGGGCCAGACCCGACTCCACTGACCACTCAACGACCACGACGCCTCGTGAGTCGGTGGCAGGAGATCCCCAGGCGGTTGCTTTCGCATTGAGGTCTCCTAGCACAATCACCTGAAAAGGTGAGGACCGTCTAACAACGGTGCCAAGCTCAGCCATGAAAGCCTCGAACTCGGTTAGCGTCTTGTTGGGCGAAAAGTAGACGCCGATGACGACCAATTTCCCCCACTTGACAGCTACATATCCTGGTCCTGATTCCCTAACAGACATTGGAGGGGAAGATGTTTTGACAGCAGCCATGATAGCCACCGAGTCCTCCGTGTCTACTGCCCAGTTGGGCCTGGACGGGACGTAGTATGGCTCTGCAGCCACTCCCAGGTCAATCGACCACTCCGCCATGGACTGCATGAACAGGTCCTGTGCCCCGGCGGCGTGGTTGAGATTCGCCTGGAGAAAGTAATGCGTTACGAGCGTACTATCCATTAATAGAGTTCGCAATTACTTCCTCTGGCGCCTGCTGTGCGCTTGCCGATGGACCCGGTACCGTGATGGATTTGGCCGCGGTCTTGGCCCTCTTCTTTCTGGGGGCGACGCAGAGTCTGGTCCCCATGCTATGCCCGTGTGGCCGCTTGGCATCGGCGCAAATCGGACAGTGCGCTTTCTCAGAGCACACCGCGGCTATATGACCAGCCTTACCGCAGCGGTAGCAGAGCCCGCTGCGGTCAATCTGAGACGTACAGTTCGCCTGAGTATGCCCTCCTTCCATACACCGGAAGCACTTCTGAGGACGGGTCTCCAGAGGTTGTACCGACGCCGAACCATACCCGACCTCGATTCGACCCGCCTGCAGGATCTTATTAGCAGCGTTTACAGGGCATTTAGCCCATATGGTGCTTAAGCCTCCCGGTCCATTTCGGACTTCCCCCGTCTTGACGTTGGCAGAGGAGCAACCCGTCGTTTCAACGATCGCCGCCACAACGTCCGCCTTAGTCACGGAGTCATCCATCCCCGACACTCGGAGATTGGCGCACTTTGTGGGCCTAGCAACATCGAAGACGTCTGCCATTTTCTCCTTGATTTTAGCGGCAAGGACATCGGCGTTTTTCTGGCCGGCGGACCCTGACAGTTCCAGCATCCGCGCCCCAGTCGCAGTCAGCCGGAACCTCGGGGCAGGAATGTTTAGTTCCGCCAACTTCACGCTCTCTCTTGCCTTAAGGATGGCCTGGGCATACGTCATGCCCTTTGCTTCAGCCTCAGGCCGCAGTGTTAAGACCACTGCGGCAGATCTCGGGGGGCTGAGCTTCTTCTTTTTGCCTTTTGATTTGGGCTTAGCAGGAGCTGCCTTGGAAGTGCTGGCTGGGCCCTGTTTTGAGGCAGTCCCCTTCTTTCGCTTCTTGCGCTTGTTGGCCACAGGGATCCATCCTTCCTCCGGTAGGTCCTGTGTCTGCGCTGTATCTGATGGTGTTGCCGCGTAGGAGACGACTTTTGGGGAAGGTTGGGCAGGAACTCTGGCCGCCTTACCTTTGGCTCCCTTCTCAACTGGCACCTTTGGTGGTGCTTTGTCTCTTCCCTTCTTGGACGCGGGCGCAGATTTGGTCTTTGCCCGCCCCGGGGCCTCCTTAGGCGGGTCGCTTATGGCCACGCGCTTTGACGTAGTAGCCGGAAGAGTTTCGGCCATAGGCTCCTCTGAAGCTCGTCTTGGCCCAGGCTCCGGTGTCTGGAAGCTGCCTGAGGCAGATGCCCCTTGAGAGCGCGCCGCTTTGGCGGACGCTCTAGACGACGAAAGGAGAGCAGGAAAGGCCTCTTCTTCCCGGTCAGCCGTAAGCGGTGGGCGGGAACTTAGAAGCGGAGGGAGGCGCTTCTCCAGCGATTCCAGGCGGGTATTTAGCATCCCGCCTAATGAGACCATCACCGATCGGGTGATTTCCTCCGTAAGAGCCCGGATGGTATTGGACTCTTGTGGTTTTATCACTGAGAGAGGGGCACTCTCCCTGGTGGACATCTCCGCTTTCATCTTGTCCATCTCCTCCCTCATGGACCGGTTCTCCTCTGTGAGCCTCTTGATCTCATCCGTGGTCGTCCGAGACGCAACGTTATGGAGAAGCCTCTGAAGGGAGTCCGAGGCGAGGTTCAGCCTCTTTTGGAATACCCCACTCAGATTGCCGGACTTTGCGCTAACATGCCGAATCGCATCGATGCAGAGGTTGCCCAACTCTGTAGCTCGACCGATTGAAGGGCAGTCTGGCGTGGCCTCGTACGGCAACTTGGTGTGAAGTGCCATGTCGATATGAGCGGCGAGACGCCGGCGCTTCTCCTCGTTGGTAAGGGGGGGAGGACGAATATTCCGCCCCTCGAATTCGTCTGCGGAGGCACGCATTTCCGCGTCCTCCGTCTGCTTCTTTTGAAGCAGTCGCACCTTAGACTTTGAAGCCTTGGCAGCTATGGCCTTCTCCTCGTTCAGGCGGTCTGCCTCCTCGAGCTGCTTCAGCTGCTCCATGGCCATCTCCAGGCCTGCCTCGTCGCTATAGTCCGGATGAAGCCTCTCCACCACGGGAGGACGGTCGGGTGAAGTTGGAGATCGCTCGCCCATATCATCCAGGCAGTCATCGAAGCAGCCTCTGCCTCTGCCTCTGCCTCGGCCTAGCGCCGGTGTCTTTGGAGACTCGGCGGCATCCGAAAAGTGATCGGAGTCAGGTTCGGAGCTGGAGCTTCCTTCTGATGGTAAAAGAGTTGGGGTTTTGCGACACTTTTTCCCGCTCTTACGCGATGCCGTAGAGGTGTCGCTAAGCACCTCAACTTCCTTCATCTTCTCCTTCACTGGCTCCTTTACAGGTGCCTTCGCTTTGGCGCCGATGTTAGTGGCGCAACTGCGGGTCCGCGAAACAGCCCGTTTGGGCACGTCCGCGACCTCCCTCACCGCTTTCAACCCCCTAACGGGCCTACTCGCTCCAACGTCTGGCAGATCTTTGCCCCCCCCAGAAACGGTGGGGCAGCCCGAGACCGACGCACCAGACGAAACGCCCGGCTTGCCAGCCCCGGAGAGGGGTTCTCCCGCCTTGCGGGTACCCTCCTGGGGTAATACTTTTGTAAGAGTTGCCTTCATGTTTTTACTTCGGGTGACAATTTGGAGGTTGTCATTCCTCACACCTTCCTCTTTCCGCAGCAGGGCAACTTTCGCAGCGCTAGACGCCGCCACGTACCCTGCACACCTCGCCTGGTCCCCACTGGACACTTCCACCACGGGCTTTCGCCCATGCATCGCTACCGGCGGTGCTTTGTCTCCCCCAGATACAGGAGACGTGCCCGAGGACGGCGAGTCGGACGGCATGTCCGGCTTGTCGGCCTCGGGGAGGGGTTCTCCCACCGTTTGGTGGGTACCCTCCTGGGGTATTAGGTTTTTAAGAGCCGCTTTCATGATGATTGTAGCAACTTAAAGGGTTGCAATCCCCTTGACAATTTAAACGTTGTCATCCGCTAGGACTGTGCGGAACATAGGTCACCCCGAGACGAAGTCCCCACGACCGAGGAACCCTATATACTGCGGAGGGCGGGAGGTGTCCGCAGGATTGGACCAGTTTACTCTGGGGTTTTATAGAGTTTTCCTTCTCGCGGTCCCAGACCACCCCGGGTCTCCCCAACGCCGCGTACTCGTAATCGCCAAAGACGAGGTCGTTGCAAGCGACGAAGAGACTTACGGCTGCAGAAAGCCGGCGAAAACTTCCTACTCCTACGCGCATGAAGCGCCGTACGCACAGAGGCGCTTGAAGGGCGCCCAGAAGGGGCGCCGACCTACCCTATTCCCCCCCGTGTAACGACGCCCAGAAGGGACGCCGTCAAAACTCCACTCAAAGCCACTCAGAAGGAGCAGCGAGTCGTACGGCCCAAAGTGGACACGCACATGGAGGAGCAGGACCCAGAAGGGGCTCCCGCCTGTGTCGGGTTGTTAGCCGGCCAGTCTCACAGCAGCCTCCTCATTGGAGGAGGATGTTGAGGCTGCCCGTTGCCCAGGGTTTACCACGAGGAGGTCACCCAACACAAACCCCAACCTAACCTAACCTTTTTTTTTTTTTTTTTTTTTTTTTTACCCGGTGGAAATCTGTGTCCAGATCATCCCACGGGGAGCAGTGGTTATTGGCTCGACCCGTTTTCGGGGTATGTGGGGATGGGCGATGTTCTGCCCGACCCACTAAAACCACCGGGTTGTTCCTTCATCCGTCGATAGGGAGGGGGGGAGCCCCGGGCAATCGAGCTAGCGATTCTACCGCAGCGACCCCCTCCGACGGGCGTCATTGGACGACTTCTGCTCGTTGGTCGAGCTGGGGAAGGCCCGGAACAACGGAGCCGACCCCAGAGCCAGGCTTGCGTGCCTATGCGCGGGTGGAGGACTCTTTGTGTCCAACCACACTGCAGGCTCGCTTAGGGGGGAAGGAGTTGGGCGAACCCACGCCGCCGTCTCCCCGTCCTCCTTCGGCGGATTACTCCCGAGAGGGGATTTTCCTCCCGTTCGCGCTCCGCCGCCTCCTTGTGAGACATGACCGTCTCGCAGAAAGCGAGTACGGCCTCCCACGACCTTTTAGCGGCCAGCATAGCTTCGACTAGTGCTGGCAAAGAGAGGTCGTGGCCCACGACAGCGCACAGATCTGCGCGCTCGAGCACCCATGCGGGGCACTCCGACACCGTGTGCATCGCAGTGTCATTAGGCGCGCCACATTGGTGACACACCGTCGTCTCCTCTCTCCCGGCTATGCGGCACAGATATCTCCCAAAGCAGCCATGCCCTGAGAGAATCTGCACCAACCGGAAAGAGAGAGACCCAAACTTGCGGCCGACCCACTCTTTGAGAACGGGCCGCACCGCGCCGATGGTCGAAACACCGGCTGTAGGCTGCTCTAGCCTGTCATGCCACTTGCGAAGCGTCACCCTCTGTGCACGCTCGCGCCACCGGCGAAGTTCCTCCGGCATCGCCCGTCCACCTTGCCTTCGAGCATGTGCCGACCGCTCATACATCTCGGCCATGACCTCCGCGTCCAGATCCCAGGGTGGGGTGCCTGCCAGCACGCATGCCGCCTCGTAGGATACTGTGCGGTATGCTCGAACTGCTCTGACTGCTATGACCCGTTGCGGTTTCCGTAAAAGGGCCCTATTCGTAGCAGTCAGAGAGTCGACCCACACAGGCGCGCCGTACAAAGCCATCGACCGCACCACCCCGACATAGAGGTTCCGCACGCACGCAGCCGGACCTCCAAGGTTCGGCAACAAGTTACCAAGGGCTGCTGCCGCCCTGACCAACTTCGGAGCTTGGCGCTTAAAGTGCTCGTCAAAGCGCCATCTTCCGTCCAGTACCAGCCCAAGGTACTTCATCGCCTTCCCTATCTCTATCCGAACTCCCGAGATCAAGATGTGGGCATCAGCAGGCGGCTTCTTCCGGGCCCCATAGAAGTATAGGGCCTCGGTTTTATTAAGTGCCACCTTTAGGCCGAGACTTTCGATCCGCCGGACAACGTGGGTGACTCCCACCGTGCCCAGACGGGCGGCCGACGAAAACGAGTTAGCGCGGGCGGTGACCAAAGTGTCGTCCGCATAGCAGACAACACTGAGGCCCCGAAGTAACGCGCCCCTCAGCACCCAGTCGTACCCGATGTTCCACAGGAGCGGCCCTAAGACCGACCCCTGTGGTACACCGCACGTTACTGCCCTGCTCTTTATGGAACCGTCTTTCACTTGGTACGTGACATTCCTGCCCCGCAAATAACTCCGGATTATCCGTAGTATGTAGTACGGCACGCAGTGGTGGCGAAGAGCCTCCTCGATGCAGGCGAATGGGAGAGAGTTAAATGCGTTTGCGATATCCAAAGACACCGCGAGCACCACCTCCCCCTTTTCGATTGCCTCCTCCGACTGTACCTTGACGTGTTTTATCGCGTCAATGGTGGACCGCGCCTCCCTAAAGCCATATTGGCAGTCGGAAAGGTCCGGACCCACCTCCGACAGATGGTTCACGATGCGTGAGGCGAGGACACGCTCAAAGAGCTTCCCCGCCTCGTTCAAAAGCACAATAGGCCGATACGCTGACGGCTCATCAGCTGGCCGACCCTCCTTTCGGAGCAAAACCAAACGACCGTTCTTCCAGAGGGAGGGGAACCGCCCAGTTTGGAGGCACAAATCAAGCACCTGTCTGAAGCGGTCCTCGAGAAGCTCCTCTGTCAGAACCCACACTTTCCCCGGGATACCGTCCGGACCGGGGGCGGTATTTTTGCGGCGTAGCCGTAAGTATGCCGCTCCTAACTCGCCTGTCGTGATGGCCGGGATCGGGGCGTCATCAGTTGCTTGGCTGAATTGCCTAGGCGGGGCCATGGGGGGCGGGATGTGCTCGGGCCGGTCTGGGAAGAGACTGGCGATCACGTTACGCAACACGGGAGGCTCTAGGGATTCCGTAACTGGGGGACCTAGGCTGCGGAGTTTCCCCCGAGCCGTGCGATACGGGCGCCCCCATGGATCGGCATTTAGCCCATCGAGCATTTCTCGTCTAGCAGCGATCTTTGCATTGCAGATTGCCAGCTGCAGTTCTTTCTTGGCGGCTTTGTAAGCTGTTTTGAGCACGCCTTCCAGTTCGCGGTCCCGCCTACGCTTTCTGCGCTGCCGCGTATAGGCTCTCTGCGCCGCAATGCTAGCTACGCGGAGGTCCATCAGTTCCTCGCTCCACCAATACACTGCCTTTCTATGGGGAGGACGCCTCACGCGCGGCATTGCTGCGTCGCATGCTCGTGTAAGGGCTCCCTTAAACCACTCGGCTTCAGCGTCTGGATCATCCGATACAGGTTGGGAGAACCAGTCCTGCACGGACGCCGCCTCCATCAGCAGCTCCCTGTCAAGTTTCTTGAGCGACCAGCGTGGGAAGGAGGATGTTGTGCTGCTGGGAGGACGAATGACATTCCTCGAGGCCCTGACCTCGAACTTCACGTACCGGTGGTCGGAGAGGGTTTCCACGTCCACCAGTACCTTCCAACCGGAGACCCGTGCGGCGACAGAGGGCGTAGCGAAGGAAACATCCACGATGGATCCACCCTGTTCTCGCACGCAGGTGTTAACGGACCCCCGGTTGAGAATCGAGAGCCCCACCTCCACGGCCCAGTCCACGACCAGGTCTCCACGCGGGTCTGTTCTAGGAGAACCCCATGCAGTAGCCTTTGCATTGAGGTCTCCCATCAGTACCACAGGTAGCGGCGCAGAGCGCCTGACTACGGCCCCGAGTAGGGCCATATAGGTTTCGAAGTCGGTGAGCGGCTTATTGGGCGAGAAATAGACGCCGATTATTACGACGTCTCCCCATTTAGCTGTTATATAGCCCGGTCCCGACTCCTTCACCTCGAAAAATGGCGACGTCGGCTTTTGTGCCGAGAAGATCGCCACCGACTTCCCTGTGTCGACCGCCCAGTTGGGTCTGGGTGGGACATTATACGGCTCGGAGGCCACGCCTACATCGACTGACCACTCCGCCATGGACTGCAAGAACAGGTCTTGAGCTCCGGCGCAGTGGTTCAGGTTCGCCAGGAGGAAACATGTGGAAGGCGAACTATCCATTAATTGGACCCACGATTGTAACCTCTGGCGCCTGCTGTGCGCTCACCTGGTCGGGCTTCGATGTCTTGCCCTTCCTAGATCCTCTCTTCCGACTCTTCGGGAGGACGCACGACTTGGTCCCCATGCTGTGTCCTGCAGGACGCCCTGCCTCTGCGCAAATGGGGCAGTTGGCCTTAGCCGAACATACAGCGGCAATGTGGCCAGCGTTACCGCAGCGATAGCAGAGCTCGCTGCGGTCAATCTTAGCCGTGCAGTTTGCGCGCACATGGCCATCCTCCATGCACCGGTAACAGCGCTTGGGCTTGGAGTCGATTGCGCGTATGAACGCTGTACCGTATCCCACCTCCAGGCTACCGGCGTCCAGGACAATCTTTGCCGGCGCAACCGGGCACCGCACCCAGATGGTGCCCATCCCGCCGGCTCCCTCTCTAACCCGCCCGGTCTTTATTGAGTCCGGGGAGCAGCCAGTCTTTTCCGTTATGGCGGAGACGACATCGGCCTCCTTCACCGAGTCGTCCAGCCCGTAAATTCTGAAGTCAGCGGTCTTCGTGGGCCTGGCCACCATAAAGATCTCCGCCATATTGGCTCGGAGGCTTTCCGCCAACTTATCGGCATTCTGGGCACCGGCCGCCCCCGATAGCTCGAGTATACGTGAGCCGGTTGCCGAAAGCCTGAATTTTGGAGCTGGGATCTTAAGCTCAGCAAGCTTGACGGTCTCCCTGGCCTTCAAGATCGTCTGAGCGTAGGTCATTCCCTGACTCTCTGCCTCCGGCCGGAGAGTCAGGACTACCGCCGCAGATCTTGGTGCGCGGAGCTGGTTCTTGAGCCTACGCTCTTTGGCTTGCGCCTTTGTAGGGAGGGCCGCGGATGATCGTGCGGCTGCTCCCTTTTTCGCAGGAGGGGGCGCCTTAGACGCTGCCCCCTTCTTCTTCCCCTTTCGCCTCTTAGGCACCTTAATCCAGCCTTGCTCATCGGGCTGATGTTGCGCCTGCGCTGTCGCCTCCGCGTGGGCACTCGACGTGGCTGTCGGCTTTTGACCGGCCGCTTTCGAAACTTTAGCTGGCACTGGGGCGGGTTGTACCTCCGCTGTCTCAGGCTTATTCCCCCTCTTGGCTGCCTTGGGGGGCGCCTTGTCCCTCTTCTTGGCCATCTCCAAGGGCCCCGCTCTAGCTTTGGCGCGACCTGGGCCTTCTTTTCGTGAAGCAACCTGTTCCCGAGCCGTGGAAGGCTGCGGGGGCTCCACCCTTGAAAGCGGTGGGAGGCGCTTCTCCAACGATTCTAGGCGGGTATTTATCATCCCGCCTAGGGAGACCATCACCGATCGTGTGATCTCCTCCGTCACGGCCCGAACGGTGTCGGGCTCCTGGGGTCTCTTCATTGAGGTTGGGGCACTCTCTCTGGCGGACGACTCCTCGACTGATTTGCGAAGAGTATCCATCTCCGCTCTCATCTTGTCCATCTCCTCCCTCATGGATCGGTTTTCCTCCGTGAGCCTCTTTATCTCGTCCGTGGTCGTCCGAGACGCCACGTTGTGGAGAAGCCTCTGAAGGGAGTCGGAGGCGAGGTTAAGCCTCTTTTGGAATACCCCACTCAAGTTTCCGGACTTTGCGCTAACGTGCCGAATCGCGTCGATGCAGAGGTTGCCCAGCTCTGTAGCTCGTCCGATTGAAGGGCAGTCCGGCGTGGCTTCATACGGAAGCCTCGTGTGAAGCGCCATGTCAATGTGCGCAGCGAGACGCCGGCGCTTCTCCTCTTCGGTAAGGGGGGGAGGACGAATATTCCGGCCCTCAAAATCATCTGCGGAGGCATGCATCTCCGCGTCCTCTGTCTGCTTCTTTTGAAGCAGTCGCTCCTTCGACTTTACAGCCTTAGCAGTATTTGCCGCCTCCTCCTTCAGGCGGTCTACCTCCTCGAGCTGCTTCAGGTGCTCCTTTGCTTTCGCCAGGCCTGACTCGTCATCATCGAGGCAGTCATCGAGGCTCTGACCTCTGCCTTTGCGGCCTTGCACCGGTGTCTTTGGGGACTCGGCGGCATCCGAGAAGTGGTCGGAGTCGGGTTCGGAGCTGGAACTTCCCTCGGATGGTAGAGGGGTCGGGGTTTTGCAGCAACGCTTCCCGCTCTTGCGCGATGCAGTAGAGGTGTCGCTGAGCACCTCAGCCTCCTTCCCCTTCTCTTTTCCCTCCTCCTTCACTGGTTTCTTTGCAGGAGCCTTCGATTTTGCGCCGATGGTAATAGCGCCACTACGGGTCCGCAAGACAGGCCGTTTGGGCGCGTCCGCAACCTCCTTCAACGCTTTCGACCCCCTGACGGGCCTACTCGCTCCAACTTCTGGCAATACTTTGCCCCCCCCAGAAACGGTGGGGCAGCCCGAAACCGACGCACTGGACGTGACGCCCAGCTTGCCAGCCCCGGAGAGGGGTTCTCCCGCCTTGCGGGTACCCTCCTGGGGTAACACATTTTTAAGGCTTGCTTTCATGTTGCTGCTTCTGGTGACAATTTTAAGGTTGTCATCCCTTCCTCCTTCTTCCTTCTTTGGCAAGGCAGCCTTCGCAGCGCTAAGCGCCGCCGCATGCCCTGCACATACCATCTGGTCCCCACTGGACACTTCCACCACGGGCTTTCGCCCATGCATCACTACCGGCGGTGCTTTGTCTCCCCCAGATACAGGAGACGTGCCCGAGGACGGCGAGTCGGACGGCAGGTCCGGCTTGTCGGCCTCGGGGAGGGGTTCTCCCACCGTTTGGTGGGTACCCTCCTGGGGTATTAAGTTTTGAAGAGCCGCTTTCATAATGGTTGTAGCAACTCTAAGGGTTGCAATCCCCTTGACAAGTTACGGTGTTGTCGTTCACCAGGACTGTGCGGAAAAACAGTCACCCCGAGACGAAGTCCCCACGACCGGGGAACCCTACATACTGCGAAGGACGGGAGGTGTCCGCAGGATTGGACCAGTTAACTCTGGGGTTTTATAGAGTTTTCCTTCTCGCGGTCAGAGACCACCCCGGGTCTTCCCGAACGCCGCGTACTCGTGATCGCCAGAGACGAGGTCGTTGCAAACGCCGAGAAGACTTACGGCTACAGAAAGCCGGCGAGAACTTTCTACTCCTACGCGCATGAAGCGCCTTGCGCACAGAAGCGCTTGAAGGGCGCCCAGAAGGGGCGCCGTCCTACCCCGTTCCCCCCCGTGTAACGACGCCCAGAAGGGACGCCGTCAAAACTCCACTCAAAGCCACTCAGAAGGAGCAGCGAGTCGTACGGCCCAAAGTGGACACGCACATGGAGGTGCAGGGCCCAGAAGGGGCTCCCGCCTGTGTCGGGTTGTTAGCCGGCCAGTCTCACAGCAGCCCCCTCATTGGAGGAGGATGTTGAGGCTGCCCGTTGCCCAGGGTTTACCACGAGGAGGTCACCCAACACAAACCCCAACCTAACCTAACCTTTTTTTTTTTTTTTTTTTTTTTTTTTTTTTTTTTTTTTTTTTTTTTTTTTTTTTTTTATCGTTGGGGAAAATGCGTTACGCATTCAACTGCCAGGCCTTAGGGACGGCCCAGCAGGATATGTGGGACTCCCGCCCCTCGAGATGGTATGAGGGCGGTTTACCCACTAAAAACCCCAACGGAACCAGTCTCACCGCTTGGCGACCGGGACAGGAACGCTACACTCTTCTGCCCCAGTCACACGGTCAGCCTGAGGCTGCCCTCTCAAGATGGGAGTATCGGAGACACTCCCTAAAGGCAAGTTCGGCCGTGCAAAGCCGGTGTGGTCCCCACCACCTCCGGCCTGGCCTCCCTGAGGGTGGTGTGCCACCCATCGACTGCGCCGCAGCAGGTCGGGAGTTTCCTCCACACGACAAGCGCCGCTTAGGAGAACAGTGCTCCTTTCCCCTTCTAGGCGGTGTGACTGTAATTGTCATGACGACATTTCGTCGTCAGTCACCACCACCTCCTCATCCTCAGATAGCGGTGCCTCGGGCTCCGACTCCCTCACTAACCTAACCTAACCTAACCTAACCTAACCTAACCTTTTTTTTTTTTTTTTTTTTTTTTTTTTCCCAGGGGAAACTTGCTACCAAGTTCCCGTAGGCTGGGACGACCTACGGGATATGTGGGGTTGGCCTAAACACGGCCGACCCACTAAAACCCCTGGGGAAACCTCACACCGATTATGTGGTTGGCGCGGCGGCTGTCACAGGGATAGTGTTCCGCGCCTCCCACCGGCTACGCCGTTGGGCGTCCCGCATCTGACCTGTTACGTCCCAAGGTCAGTGCGGCCCTGTGGGGCCGGTCTCCGGTGTGGGTTTCACTGCGGTCGCCTTCGCGAACCGCCCGTCTGACGCGCGTGGACGCATCCACGCGGGAGGGGGGGACCCAGTTGTAGGCCTGTTCGGGCCCTCGCCCGGGTCCTCCTCCTCAACCACCCTAGAACCTTCCGACCCTGTGTCTCTCATTAGAGAGGCATTGGGGTGGTCGGCTATAGGGCCCTCGGTCCGGGACGACTCCTCCGTCGTCTCCATGTCCGATACGTCTAGTGGGGGATCCACCAACGGCTCTCCAGGAGCTGGCTCAGACGGGGCAGTCTCCACCCCCGTTGCGGGGGGATCAGGGCAACCCCTGACAGCAGGGGGACTGCAGCCCCTGCCTCCCATCAAATGTTGGTGCGGTTTGCCTGCATCGAAGCAAACCGCACACTTCGGCCCTCTAGAGCACGCCCTCGACTGGTGCCCTGGCAGACCGCATCGGAAACAAAGTTCAGAGCGGTCAACCGCACTGGGACACCTCTGCCGCGTGTGGCCCACGCCCATGCAGCGGTAACACCGCATTGGGCGGGGCACTAGGGCAACCGCCTGGGCAAAGCTCCACCCAAGGAGGACTCTGCCGGGAGCCACGAGCGTCTTTGCCACTCTTAGAGGGCAACGCACGATAGTGCTCCCCTCGTTGTTGGGGCCCATTCGTATGCGCCCCACCCTCAATACCCCCACTGGGCAGCCAGCTCTCGCCGCGATTAACGCAGCGACGTCTTCGGAGGAGTAGGAGTCGTCCAACCTTGACACACGGATATCCGCATGCTTTTCAGGTCGGGTGACTGTGGCCACCTCCGACAACACCTGCTCCAGCCTGCTGGCGAGCAGATCAGCCTTCGCGCCGCTCTCGGCACCAGGGACCTCAAAAAGCCGCGCTCCGGTGGCTGCCGTCCTCGACCTTACTCCCTCGATACCGAGGTCGGGTAGAGAGATGGCCAGCCTGGCCTTTTTGATGGCGTCAGCGTACGTGACACCCATCGCCAAGGCCTCCGGACGCAGCTTTATAACTACCGCCGATGTTGTGGGCTGTCTCAGCCTATTCTTTTGCCGCCTTCGCGGCTTCCTCCTCGGGGTTGCGCTTGTCGTCGCTTGTGGCGCTGAGCGAGGCGGCACAGCGAGGCGAGTCGGCGCAGAAGCCGAGATGGGGGCAGTCAGAGGGCGGACATCTGTCGCCCGAGTGGCAGGAGCACCACGTGCCCGCTTCCTTCTTCCACGGCCCGCCAACGTCCAGCCGGACTGGGGCGGATCCGATGGAGTAGAGGGATCTCTCACCGGGTCAGTGAGGCGTACCTCAGGCAGTGCGGACGAGGATCGAGCAGGCGAGGCCAGCCTCCGTCCAACGACCCTATCGGGCGCAGGTAGCACCGGGAAGTTATCTCCCCGGTGTCCGCGTTCAACCGCACGGGGTGGACGGGCACGCTCAGGCGCTGCTCGACTCATCTCAAGTCCGTCGAGACGGGCGTTCATGGCTGCGTTAGATGCCTCCATCGTACGCCTCATCTCCGTGAGAGCCCTCAAAAGAACCTGATCCGATCCGGTCTTTGTGGCTGGACGTTCCCGGACGGGACCGCTCAGTCCCGTCCCTACCTGATCGACAGCAGTCTTCAGGGACGCCACCTCTCGTCTGAGGGCGTGTACTTCCTCACGTAGTCGGCGATTCGCCTCCTCGGTACGACGTGACTCGTCAGAAGCGGTCCGCGACGCCAGGTTGGCGAGGCACCGCCTGATGGTCATCGAGGCATTGTTGAGAGTGCGCTGGCAGGTACCTCTGAGGTTCCCGGATTTCCGGGAAACCTCCTTCACTGCAAATGCGCACTTTAGCCCCACCTCATGAATCTCGTCAGCCGTCATGGGGTCCGACGCACTGGCGATAAATGGAATGTCCACTCGAGTGGCCATCTCCGAATCCATCTCATCAGGGACCGCGGAATCCACCGTGGAATGGCCATGAGTCAGGCGTCCTTTGGACGGCCCCGCTGGCTCAATCACGGCTGGTAATACCACGCCCCTGGCTCGACGGTCGGCAGACAGCCGCTTATCCAGCTCTGCGAGCTGTTCCTCCTCACGGTCTAGCTGCTCCTCGTACTCCCGCAGTTGATTGCGGGCGAGGGCAGCTTTTGTCACTGCGAAGCCGGTCCCGACTGTGGGCGTTCTCCCACGTCTAGACGACGAAATCTTTGGTATTGAGGCTGCAGACGCCACAGACTCGGTCCCCGACAGGTCATCGGAGTCTAAATTCGCGATACGCAACCTCTTCCGCCTACTGCCTTCGGGTCTCAAGAACACGGAACCAGTGTCCGAGTCCGAGCACCCCGCAGTCTCCTCTCCTCTCTCCTCTCTGCGCATTACGTTGCCCCCCCCAGAAACGGTGGG
Source organism: Eudonia lacustrata (assembly GCA_947562085.1). NCBI lineage: Eukaryota > Metazoa > Arthropoda > Insecta > Lepidoptera > Crambidae > Eudonia > Eudonia lacustrata. The sequence continues at coordinate 24,673,893 of OX387318.1, read as the reverse complement.
CATGCCTGAAACCAGCGTGCCGGGCGTACCCGACCCGCTAGTCCCAGGGAGGGGTTCTCCCGCCTGTTGGCGGGTACCCTCCTGGGGTAATGTATTCGTGTTGCGACTTTTCATTATTCTTGTGCAATTTACGGGTTGCGATCCCCCCCTCACGATGGCACTTTAGGGGCTGCCCTTCCCCGGACCAAAAAAAGGTCACCCACGCGCCGTCCACACGCCGAGGGCGCCCTACATACTGTCGGGGGCGGGAGGTACCGACAGGTTTTTACCGGTGTTCTCCGGGGTGTTATTGAGTTTTCCTTCTCTTGGCCGCTAGGCCTCCGGTCTGCCCAATCGCAGCGTACCCACGGCGCCAACGGTGGGGTCGTTGCCGCAAAAGGGCAGATAACGACTTCGGGGCTGGCGTAAGCCCCGGTTGCACCGCTCTCACCGGTGCCCCCATTCCCCCCGTGCGACCTGAGAACCTTTAAGAGGCGGCCGTCTTTTTGGTACGACGCCCAGAAGGGACGCCGTCAAAAACTCCTCTCACTGTTCAGATGGAAAAGTGAGTTATGTGACCCAGAGTAGGCCACATATGGGAGCTGCAAGGCCCAGAAGGGACCCCGCCTAGTCAGATGTCAGCCGGCTGGGTCCAAGCGTCTACTACACGCCAGAGCGGGAGACTGTTGGAACCAACCGTTGCCCAGGGTGCACCAACGTGGAGGTCACCTGACTCGCACCCCAACCTAACCTAACCTAACCTAACCTAACCAATGCTCCGCGCGCTCTTGGCCCGAACGCCACGATTTTTAACCGCTCCGCAACCGAGTTACGAAAGTTCAAAGTTTTTTGTGTGCAAATTCATCGTAAGTGGTACCAAACGACGCGGCGTAACGAGCCCGTCACGTCAATATACCACACTTGGTACCTAAAGTGAAAGTTGTGCGGGAAAAGTGACGAAAACGGGATTTTACACTACCATACAAAGTTAAAGTGCGTTTTTCTCGGAATTATCAGCGAAAAGTTGTGTAACCGAGACTGTGGCGAGGAGCGGGAGAGCACCATCCAAGTGCTCCCAAAATCTGGGAATTTTTCCTCCAAACCCGGAGCACCTACAGAGGATTTACTGAAGACTCGGAAGTTCCGAGAGGTCAGCGGCGAAGAGGACGTCGAGGCGAGCCCGACCCAGTTTCCAGATCCAAATTCCCAGCACCAGGAGCGGAGCTACAAAGGTCCGTAGATTTTAAGTTTTTACACGGCAAAATCCCGTAAGGAAATTGCCTGTAGAAGGAATTCCTGCTTTTTATAAATTCCGTAAAAATCTCATCTAGCAAGCACATTTATCTGGTCGCATTTTTGTAAAGTTTTAGAATTTTTAATTGTTTAGTTTTTAATTTATTCCACTTTCCGGGCCGGCGGTGCGCAGCGGAAACCGCAGCCACCGTTAGTGAAATTGGAATAAATCCTTATTTTCACATAGCCTAAAGCTGGAATTCCCTGTACATAGGGAAAACTAGGTGGGCTATCTGGTGATAGTAGTATTTCAGTAAAATTTAGTATATACAGCGCAAACCAGCTGGTTTTGTAGCTGAGTAAAAAAGTTTTTGTTTTTTAAAGGTAATAATTTATATGTATATATAAATTATAAATTCCGTATTTTATATCACCAGAAAGCCCAGCTCGTCCCCTTTAGTTTAGTTATAAGTATATAAGGGTTGGTGCCCGGATTTCCAGGCGCCACCCTTGCAAAGCCGAGCGGGGAAACCTGACAGCCTCAAAATAGTTGGCAAATATTTACGTCGATCGAAAATTCACTTTTTTGTTTTTGAAGTTTTTAAAATTTTTAAACTTTTACTTTATAGATTGGACCCTAAAACGAATTCGTATCGAGCCAAAATAATTTTAACTTTGTTTCTTTTAAAGTTATAAGGGTCCAAACATCAAAATTTTTTCGGTCAAATCATCAAAATTTTAGATAGTAATAAAAAATCATTATATAAAGAAAATAAGCATTTTGAAAGAACCTATATACCAAACTCGACTCGGCGCATTTAGTTTTAAGCATTATTTTAACAAGGGTGAAACCCACCCCTAATTCCCTGCGGCTCTTGTGTTTTTAAAATTCTATCTGCTACTTTAATCTAGTCATTTTAACCAATTAGAACATTTTTAAAATTAAAATTTTTATATACTTAAGTAGGAAATTTAATAAGCTACAAGATAGTAGTCCCAGAAACCCGAAACGGTTTGTGGTTTCCGAGCGCGGGCCCCCGGAAGGCAAATAAGTCGCGCGACCCCAAAAGCCGAAACCCGTCACCTTTGGTGAAATCGGCAAGGCACTCAAGGTCGCGCGCTTATAAGACTCCTTAAATAAATTGTGAATATTCGCAATAACTTTACAACTTTGGAGGCCCATAACTCGGGAACCGTAGCCCGGTTTTCGCCCAAACTTCGGGACAAGGGTCTGAGCACCCCCAAAAATATAGTGGAGAAAATTTGGCCGTAAAAATTTTTTTTCGAAAATTACTCAAAAATTTATTTTTCAAAATTTAAACGTACCAGTTGTTCCCACTCCCTACATTCACCCCTCATCCCAAAAACCCAAAAAAACCCACCCCAAATTTGCATCCCTACCACCCCCTCCACCCTAATCCTCGTTTTTCTCCCACTTCCACCCATCCCACACATACACTTCCTTGGGAGAAAATCTTCCCCATCACCCACCCTATCCATCCCCATCAAAAAATCCCACCCGTTTTCCTAAGTCCCAGGTTCATTCCCCGTCGCTTTTGCCCTATCTCCTAAACTATAGGAGATAGAGCAAAAAGGACGCCAAATTTGGCTTTAAGGTGTCCGTAGGTCCGTAGGACACCGAAGTCAAATTGAGCCTTCCTGATCCCATCCCCCCACTTTTCAACCCCCTACCCCTAACCCAAAAATTTAAAATTTCAAAACTTTCGGATTTTTAATTTCAAAATTCTAAGAAACTATACATTTGGCAGGTATAGTTTCTTCTAAAAAATCCCTCAGCACCGCACACCCCACCTGATCCCATCATAAAATCACCTCCTTTTTTCCCACCCAAAGGTCCCAGGATCACCCCTCCTATTCCCCGTTGCCTGAAGTCCATACTAATCTCTTTTTTGCCCTATCTTTTAAACTATAAGAGATAGAGCAAAACGGAGAAAAGTTTGACCTGCAAGGCGGCGTTTCCATCCCTATTACCCCTTCCCCCTACTTTCAACCCCCTACCCCCAACCCCAAATTTTTAAAATTTTGAAAAATCCCTTAAATCCTTGATTTCTCCTACTTCCCCATTTTTGCCATTAGTAGTCCCTTTGGAGAAATCGTTCCTTATAACCGACCCTACCCATCCCCACCAAAAAACACCCCTCCATTTTCCCAAAAAAAGTACAAGGTTCTTCCCGGGTGAGCCAATTTCTTGTCTTCGCTCTAGCTCCTAAACTATAGGAGATAGAGCAAAAAGGACAGAAATTTGGCTCCCAGTGGTGCCTTACGCGCCGGACCGGGGAACCTTTTACTCTCCTACCCATCCCCCCCAAATCATCCCCCTACCCCCAACCCCTAAAATAGCCCAAACGAAGACGCTTATCGCCGAGTAAGTACATCTTTTACGGGTGCACTTCCTTGGCGAGAAGTGTTTATCGTCACCCACACTACCCTAATCCTTAATAAAACCCACCCCCCAAAACCCACCCTTACTCACCTAATCCACAGAAACCTTAATTGCTGAGAAAGTATACCTTTTACGGGTGTACTTCCTTAGCGATAAGTTTTTGTGGTAACCCTCCCTACCCCATCCCGTCACAAGCCAACCCTCCCAAACCCACCCCTATCCACCTAACCCACAAAAACCTTAATTGCTGAGAAAGTATACCTTTTACGGGTGTACTTCCTTAGCGAAAAGTTTTTGTGGTAACCCTCCCTACCCCACCCTTTCATAAGCCAACCCTCCCAAACCCACCCAAATCCCCCCTAAAAAAAAAAAAAAAAACCAAAAGTTCCGTAGCTCAGGAAGTACAACACTTACAGTGGTGCTCCCTTGAAAACTTTTGGTACCCACATCCCACCCTACCCATCTACCTAAAAACCCCACCACCCCCCACCCCTAATTCCCACCCCAACTGGTACATACCCATATCTCCGAACTCCCTGGCCCGATCGGCTCCAAATTGGTGCCGTTAGGACCGGTGAGAAGTGCTCTACATTTCAAAAATAAGAACGACTCTACATAGAGCATATAGAGCCGCAGGAAATTGAAACCAAGTTTTTATTTTCAACTTTAATTTAGAATATTGACACCTGAACCTCTTTTGAGGTCAGGTCTAGTTTAGTGACGACTGTGATTTAGTATATATAGGTTTTAATTATTTATTGACTTGCAATTCATTTAAAATTTTAATTTTAAATTTAATTCTATTTTTATTTATTTTTATTTTTATTTTATTTTAAATCGTATTGCTTTAAGTCCAAATCACAGTTTTATACCAATTTATTTTTCAATCGCGTTTTTGCATTAGTTTAAGTTTTATTTAATTGTTGTGTTGTGACCCTGTGACTCTATTGAGTCCAGGTATTAGTTTTAAGACCTGAATTTTATTGAATTCATTTTAACTTTTATTGTGTACTTGTGTTGTTTTATTTGACTTTGATTTTATTTTATTGTGTTGTTGACCCTGAGATTCTATTGAATCCAGGTGTTAGTATTAAGACGTAGTTATAAGTTTTTAATTTGACAATTTTATTGAAAATTTTGACTATTTTTATTCAGTTAATTAAATTTACCATTAGTTTAGGACACCTGTACCTCTATTGAGGACAGGATTAGCTTGTAGGTTTTAATTAGGTTTTTAAATTTTGACTTTTTAGAAAATTTTTAATTAATCATTTATTTATTCTACTTTTTAATTGACATTAGCTTTAGGACACCTGTACCTCTTTTGAGGACAGGAATTAGTTTGTAGGACTCTAATTAGGTTTTTAAACCTTGACATTTTAAAATTCTAATTAGTTATTATATTTTATTTTATTTTACTGACACTAGCTTTAGGACACCTGCACCTCTATTGAGGGCAGGCATTAGTTGTAGGGTTTTAATCAGGTTTTAAATTTGACATTTTAAAAAATTTTTTTTGATTATTTATTTTATTTTAATTTATTTTAATTGATAATAGCTTAGGACCCTGTACCTCTTTTGAGGACAGGTATTAGTTTGTAGGATTTTAATTGGATTTTTAATTTGACATTTTAAAACTTTTGATTTATTTATTTTATTTTATTTTATTGACACTAGCTTTAGGACACCTGTACCTCTATTGAGGACAGGTATTAGGTTTAGGATTTTAAAATAATTAATTTGAATAATTTATTGACAATTTATAATTTTATTATTAGGTTAGGGTGTTCTTACACATTTTATTTTTAACTTATTGACACATCCCCCGACATGGCCACAGTTAGGACCCCGGCAGGACCAGGTAAAGCCGACCTCAGGGGCCGGAATGTTTCCCCCAGGAAAATTGACGACGGACCTTCTACATCCGGAGTCAGGAAGAGCGTAGGAGAGACAGTAGAGGAGTTGGAGGGCAGGCCGGCCCTTGGCGCCAAGGCTGCAGGTAGGAGCCCGGTGACGACAGCGATGACCTCGGTGAAGGGTCCCCCGAGTCGGCTACAGGCGGCAGTCAGGCAGCTAGATGCCGGACTGAAATGCTTGGCCGAATCGCGGAACCTGAAGACAGAGGTCAAGGAAGGAGTCACCCTGGCGCTTAGAAAATTATGTGACCTCGTGAAGGAAGCCGAGGCCGACTTAGCCAAGTCTAGGAAAGAAAAACCGGAGAGTAGAGACAGCATGAAAGACGATAGAATGATAGAGAAGATTGAAAAAATGATGAAAGAGAATGAAAGAAGAGGTAGGGAACAGGAAGAAAGACAGAAGTTGACGACAGAAAGAATAGAGAGAGTGATGGAAGAGAATGAAAGAAGAGTTAGGGAACAGGAGGAATGGAGAAAAGTAGAGAAAGAAAAGATAGACGAGTTGAAAAGGACCATCTCTGAACATAAAGAGGTAATAAAAGGGGTGTCCTATGCGAGTGTGGCTGCGGGCAGGCCGCAGAGAGCGGCACCGGTTGGTGAGCAGCTGCACTCGGTCATAGTGACAGCTAAGGACGAGACCGAGACCGGAGACCAGGTCATTGAGCGCATCCGGAGAGCAGTCAAGGCAAAGGAGGGAGCAGTAGAAATAAGTAGGATAAGGAAAACAAAGGAACGGAAAGTGCTCATCAGCTGCAGCAGCAAAGAGGCGAGAAGGGGCGTGAAGGAGCGCCTGGAGGGAGAAGAAGTAGGCCTCCAGGTAGAGGAGGTCAAGAACAAGGACCCCCTTTTGGCTCTTAAGGATGTGCTACAAGCTAACACAGACGAGGAGATCCTCGAATCCCTGAGGAGCCAAAACGGGGACCTTTTCCGTGACCTGAGTGAGGAAGAGGACAGGATTGGAGTCAAATTTAGGAGGAGAGCGCGCAACCCGCACCTCGCGCATGTGGTTCTGACAGTCTCCCCACAAATATGGAAACGAGCGATAGAACGAGGGTCCGTACAACTGGACATACAGAGGATAAGAGTGGAAGACCAGTCTCCACTCATACAATGCTCTGTATGTCTAGGGTATGGACACGGTAAAAAGTACTGTAAGGAGACAGAGGTTAAGTGTAGTCACTGCGGAGGGCCACACATGCGCGCGAGTTGCGAGGAGGCGTTGGCAGGATCGCCCCCATCTTGCCTCAACTGCAGTAGAGCCGGAAAAGGCGGCGTCCACCACAACGCCTTTGACGCTGACTGCCCGGTCAGGAAGAGGTGGGACGACCTGGCAAGAGCAAGGGTGGCTTATTGCTAAGGGCGTCCCGGGAACGAACCAGCAGCCAAGCGGCCCCAACAGAAGCCAGAGGTACACCGTGGCGCAGGCCAATCTCCAACGAAGCAACCTGGTGACCACAGAATTGGTCCTAGAAGCTTCGAGGAGGAGAGTGGCCTTCGCCCTGGTGCAGGAGCCGTATGTGGGCAACACAGGCAGAGCGAAGGATTACGGAGCGGCGAGGGTCTACCAAAGCGCAGGACAGGAAGAGGGTGCTGTCAAGGCGGCGATCATCGTATTTGACGCCAGCCTTGATGTGGAACAGCACCCAGAACTCACGACGAACAACATCACAGTCGTGAGGATCCGGACCAGCGCTTGGTCGATCAACGCCGTCTCGTTCTACTTCGAGCCTAATGCCCCAATCGAGCCCTACGTCGCCCAGATAACGAGGATCATTGCAAAGATAGGAACGGCAGGACTCGTTATCGGGGGTGACGCGAATGCCAAAAGCGTCTGGTGGGGTAGCGCAAAGACGGACCTTAGAGGGCAGGAGCTGGCGGGGGCACTTCATCAATGGCAGCTAAACATACTTAACATAGGAGATACACCAACCTTTGAAGTGGAGAGGAACGGGAGGACCTGCACCAGCGTAGTCGACGTCACAGCGGCGTCAGTGGACCTTCTGGACAAAATCGTGGACTGGAGGGTGGACAGGGAGATGACGGGGTCGGACCACAATGCTATCCTCTTCGAACTGGATCTCACAGTAGGGAAATGCATTACACTCAACAGAACCACACGCATATATAACACACAGAAAGCAAGCTGGCGTGAGTTTGATGACAAACTCACCCAGCTCCTGCAGGCAGACAACATTAACACACAGAACATAGGAAGTCTCAATGAAGGCTAACGGGGCGCTCTCAGATGTTTGGAATTGGGGTGTAGGAAATAAATTAAGGTTCGCAACCAATAAAACGGTTGCCATGACAGTGACCCGAAAATTAAAGTACGACACACCAATCCTAAACATGGGGGGGCAGGACATCGTTATGCAAAGAGAGATGAAGGTCCTGGGTCTAACCATAGACGAAAAACTCACCTTTAACACACACGTCGCGGAAGTCTGCAGAAAGGCCCTTAACATTTACAAACAATTGAGGACAGCAGCAAGGGTCAGTTGGGGATTGAATCCCGAGGTGACAAGGCACATTTACACTATGGCAGTAGAGCCAATCATCACCTACGCAGCAGCGGCGTGGGCCCCCGCGGCCCAAAAGATAGGTACCCGGAAGGAGCTGGCAGCGGTGCAACGCGGGTTCGTCCAGAAGCTCTGCGGCGCATACCGAACAGTCTCCCTCAATTCGGCACTTTTGCTGGCCGGGATTCTGCCCCTAGACCTCCGCATTCTTGAGGCTTCGGCCTTGTATGACGCGAGGAGGGGCAGGTCCCGGGCATTGCCGGAGGACAGGGAGATGGAGGCGCCTGTTGGCTTCGCAGAGATCCCGCACCCCGCCAGGAATGTGGGGAGTGAGTTCGTGGCCCTCGGGGACCAAGAGGCCCTCGATAGGTATGCCGTGCAGGAGGTGCAAGTGTACACAGACGGGAGTAAGATCGACGGAGGTGTCGGAGCCTCCCTATCCATTTGGAAGGGGGGAACCGAGGTCAAAGCGATCAAACTCCCTCTTGCCGACTACTGCACGGTGTACCAAGCCGAGCTCCTCGCCATATCCAGGGCGACTGCGGAGATCCTGAAGAGGGGTGAAGGGAGCTACGGTATTTACAGCGACTCCAGGTCTGCACTGGAAACTGTAACAAACCGTAGCTCGCTCCACCGCTTAGCGCTCGATTCGCGGGCAAATTTGCAGAAGGCCTCCACGCAAAGCAAACGTGTAGATTTGTTCTGGGTGAAAGCCCACGCAGGATTGCCCGGGAATGAGCGCGCGGACGTGCTCGCGAAAGAGGCTGCGACTTCGTCGCGGAGGAAACCGGTCTATGATCGATGTCCGATCTCATTCGCCAAGAGATTCATCCGCGATGAGTCGATTGGCGAATGGGCTCGGAGATACGAGGGTGGAACGACGGCCTCCGTGACGAAGATGTTCTTCCCAGACGCGGTAGCCGCGTACAGGTTGGTCCGTAAGATCAAGCCGACTGGGGTACTAACCCAGGTGATGACGGGGCACGGTGGGTTCTCCTCGTACTTGAACCGTTTCAAGTGCAAGGATAACCCATCGTGCATCTGTGACCCCGAAATAGAGGAAACCGTGCTTCACATTATCGCAGAATGCCCAGTCCACGAGTATGAAAGAATGAGGTATGAAAGAAAGATCGGTATGAATGTAAATAAAGAAAATGTAGCCAAATTTATAAACAACAAACACATAAGACCAAAATTTTTGGAATTCTGCAAGAATATTGCCTCTAAAGTAATTTTTAGGAATAAGACTTAGATAAACACACTGCCTTAAAGTACTTATGTTTTCACTTGTATATTAAATATACTAGGATTAACAAAGTAAAAAAGGAATAAGTCTAAAAATAGTCAAAATGGCATAGTGATAAGTTTAATGTGATGTCTATGTGTTTTTTATCTGTGATATTGTGTGTACGATGTAATGTGTTAATGTAATGTGGACGTCATATTGTAATAGCTGTAAGATAGAAAATAAGTAATATATGATAAGAGTTAGGGCATGTAAAATGCGATAAAAATGGAAAAAGCAAAAAAGAATAGTTTAAAATAGGACAGAGCATAAGAAATGCAATGAAAATGTATATAAATAAGTAGGAAATAGAATAAGAAAGAATGAATAGGGCACCTAGAGTGCGATAAAAATGGAAAATCTTTAGAAAGTAAAAGGATAGCATAGGATATAGTAACATAGGGCACACACAGTGCAACAAAAATGTAAGCGCTAACCCGCTAGCTTAGTAGCTTAGTATGTAACATCTCCGACATGACCCACGTCAGGGGACAAGTTTAAAAAAAAAAAAAAAAAAAAAAAAAAAAAAAAAAAAAAAAAAAAAAAAAAACCTAACCTAACCTAACCTAACCTAACCATACTTCTATTAGATACCAAAAGAACTGCAAAAATAGCGGGGAGTAGCTGCAAAAAAAAAAAAAAAAAAAAAAACCATACTTCTAACCTAACCTATATGTAAAACCCACCCCAATTGTTTTTTTTTTTCTAACCTAACCTATATGTAAAACCCACCCCAATTGTTTTTTTTTTTTTTTTTTTTTTTTTTTTTTTTTTTATTAGATGCTTACGTGGCTCGGGCCTCGGAAATTAGAACGGCTACACAGATACCTTGAACCCGATGACGACAGCCACTAAGGCCTTAGCTATTTGGGCCTGCCTATTGACCAGTAGTGTAATAGTAGTTAAAAAAAAAAAAAAAAAAAAAAAAAAAAAAAAAAAAAAAAAAAAAAAAGACCATGTCCGAAAATTAGGTCAAATTCCTCAATGTGCCCGGGTCCTGTGGACATCCTACTCGGAGCAGATGTCCTGGGAAATTTAATTTTGTCGCAAAAACGGATGTTACAGCCGGCTGGTCTTGTCGCTGTTGACACCAAATTAGGCCATGTTATTTAGAGTATCAAAATAACAATTACATAGTGGCGTCATCTATTGTGTAATGTATGAACTATTATACCATAGTGTAATATGCAATAAACTTTTTTGTCTATTCCACCGAATGAGCGTGTACTTTTATCAAGATCTTTACATAGCAACAGGGCACCAGGCCAGCTCGTTTTCTTACTTAATTGTATTATTATTTAATATATAGTGATTATTACTGTTGCGGAAACCCACAACACACACTATGCTATTGCTTAGAATTACACTAAAATAGAAAAAAAAAAAAAAAAAAAAAAAATCCACTCACAGTTCCATGCCGCTCCCGCCGTCCTGAACGGGATCCATATGGTCCGATGGGGCCCGAATCCGGCTCCGGGTCTTCTAGGGTTCCCTAAACACACCCAAACTACCCCAAAGTGCACTTTCCCCCTGAAATACCTGTTACTCCAATAGCGGTGTGGCCGACATCCCGGCTAATTGTTTTCCCGAAACAATTCGCTTACGACGCACACTCACAAACACAGGGTGCACAATCCACTTAATTAGAATAATACGGCTCCAAATGCCCTTATTACTACATAAAATCTATTTAATTATCAACGCACGATAACTATCAACCAGCCATATTTGCTTTCCAGAGACAAGTGTATAAAAAAAGAACAACTAGTGATGGGGCCATTATGCCACCAAACAAAATTGAATCTCGATAATCGATTCGTCCATAATACAAATCAAAGTTTTATTTCCATCAAAAATAAATGCCTGTTTATTTGCAACATCCCGCCACCCAAAGCGGACGTACCGCTTTCTAGCCTGAAATCTTAAACTAGTCAACCGGTAATCGAGCTAAGGTCGCGACTGCGCGATCTAGCACCGATCCATCAACCAACACTTGCGCCACACGCGGAGTCCCGTCCGCGCCCCAGATTAACTTTAAAATGCGACCTCGTCTCCAAAATAACGATGGCAAATTAGCCTCTTTTAATAAAACCAGATCCCCCTCCGAAGGGGGCGACGTCCGGTCTGTCCACTTTACACGCTGCTGCAATAAATGCAGATACTCCAGTGACCAACGACACCACAAGTCCTGACTCATTTGTTGTATCATTTGAAAACGAGACATCCGGTGTCTGCGTTCATCCTTCCAGGGATACTCAGGCAGGGCAGTGAGTGGCTGACCGACCAAAAAATGACCAGGGGTCAGGACTTCCATGTCATTTGCGTCAGAGGAGAGTGGACAAAGCGGACGCGAGTTGAGAACCGCCTCAACCTTACAAAACACAGTTGTAAGTTCCTCATACGTGAGGGTAGTTTCCCCGACTACCCGGCGCAAGTGGGTTTTTTCCGATTTTACCGCGGCTTCAAATATCCCGCCCCAGTGGGGACAGGCTGGCACACTAAATCGCCATGTGATTCCCCGCTGTGCGAGAGCTTGACTTATGCTATTACAATTTTTATCCAGAAAATCGTTCACATCTTTTAAGTAGTTGGCAGTGCCTCGGTAGTTGGTACCGTTGTCGGACCGAATGAGAGAAGGTAAACCCCGTCGCGAAACAAAACGATCCAGCGTGGCGACAAAGGCTTCCGTAGACAGAGCCGAAACCACTTCCAGGTGGACGGCCTTAGTGGCCAGGCAGACAAAAACGCACAGGTATGCTTTCGTGACCCTAGTGTTACGATAGGCTGTGGTTTTCACCAGAAACGGTCCAGCAAAATCCGTACCGACCCCGTCGAACGGCCTAGTAGTCTGACAAACCCGGTCAGAAGGGAGATCCCCCATCTGTGGCTGTATAGTGGAGGCCTTCACCCGATAACAAGCCACACACTTAAATAACACGCTGCGAACCACTCTCCGAGAGGACAAAATCCAGAACTCCCTCTGTAATATCGCCAGTAACGCATTACACCCCGCGTGAGCGTTTTTCAGGTGTCTATCCGAGACCACTAGTTCTACCAAAGGTCCTCCTTTGGGGAGTAGCAGAGGATGACGGCTACCGAAGGGCAGGTCGGCATTTTTGAGGCGACCTCCAACGCGTAACAGTCCATCCGTCAAAAACAGTCCGTAGTTTTCCAGATGATGCCTTCAACACCGCGTGGTGAGGCAAGAAAAAATGATCTGTCGTTGTCCAGTCGACAGTCGCCCGCGACATATGCCCCAAGGCCTCGTATTCTCGCATGAACTCGATATACTTTTCCCGAAGTACCGGATCGCGAGACATACGACGCTCCATGGACAAGAGTCGTTTCTCTGCCAACGCCCTCGATTTTCCCAAGAGAGGGGGACAGTCGATAAAGGGCAGTCGAGTTTCGATCCTACCCGACGCCATCCGGCGTGTGTGATCCTTATAAAAGGTTTCGCACTCCACATGCTCCGGATCCAGACGGGAGACCATGGGAGGCTCTTCCAGTTCCCAGAATTTTTGCATCGTCCTAGCGATGGAGGTAGTAGCGACGACAGGTGAGACATCCCGCGTCTCCTGGTCGAAAACCGGTCCCATTAAAACGTGTCCAAAGATGGTAGGTATAGCTACCAACGAAGAGCGGCCCAGACTCCGCTGAGGCCCTAAAAGGATCCAGCCCAGTACATCCGCTCCCAATATGAGGTCCACCGGAGCCGGCTCCTCGAAATGAGGGTCTGCCAGCATGAGACCTAATGTGTCAGGCATTGCGTCCCGCGGAATGTCTGTCGGTGGATGCCAACCCAGCAGATTGTCGAGTACGATCGCGGCCGCCGCAATCCGTATCGAAGCGGAATGCACAGGAGAGAAGGAAATGTGGGTCTGACCGGACAGACCCCCCACTTCTGTATCTCCGACTCCCCGAATCGGAACTGAGGGAGGCACGCACTCCAGACGTAGGCGCCTCGCTACCCTCGTAGTAATTAAGCAGCCCTGTGCCCCAGTGTCTAGGAGGGCTCGTATCCGGACGAAGTCCCCCCTAGGTCCCCAAACGCGTACCTGCGCGATGGGCAAAAGAACCGTCCTCGGTTCCGACGTAGCCCGACCACAGGCTAGTCACGCGTCAAAGCCAGCAGCCGACCCTGTCGAACCGTGATGACTCGGCCAGTAAGTCGGACGCGTGCAGGCCACCATCCGGGGTGGTGCGTATCCAGGTGCCCTACCATACCGGTGATAGGGTGGGTGGTATTCCAACCTCGGGTACTCGTGCAGTACCGGTGAGAACTGTTGACGGTTCTCACGTCGTTGTTGTTCCGGTAACGGCGGCGGAGGATACGCGTACGAGTATCCGGGTGTTGGGTCCGGAGGTGGGGCTCCCTGTACCCAGTGGCCCTTAGAGGCACCAACTCCTGGTGTTGGTCGCGCCGGGTGCCGGGTTGTAGCCAGAACCTGGCTCCGTTCCAGCGGTCCCCAACTCACCTGAGCCGGGGTGTACGAGGGGTTGTAGTGTGGCGGCCGTGGCGGACTCCGTCTTTCCGGAGGCGGAGTTGACCCCGGCCCCAAACCGCCACCCGTGGGAGATCCCCTCTCCCGAACCGGTGCTGAGCCCTCAGCACTACGGGTGCACAGTAAGCGATGGTGCGGTCCGCCGCACACATCGCAAGGCCTCGCCTGGGGACACTCATTGTACTTATGTCCTCCCAGGCAGGCATAACACAATCCTCGTGTCCGAACGAGGTTTCGGCGCTCTTTTGTGGGCAGCCCGAGAATTGCTGGACATAGCTGCTCCAAGTGCTGCTGTCCGCAAATCCGGCATCCAGAGCCGGGGTTGATGGCGGCCGCAGCCACCAGCCTGCCGCGACCCTTCCCTGGGTTGCGTGGCGGCTGGGCGCCGTAGACTCCGGAAGTGCGGGCCGGCGCACTTGTCGGAGCCTCCTGGGAGGCTAGCTGGTTTTCCAGCAGGCCAGCCTCCTCTTCCAGGAACTCCAGAAGTTCCCCTATGGTGGGCAGAACACTGCCGAGATCCTTGTGGACCAGTCGATTCCGCTCGAACTTGTCCCTCATCTCCTGCGACAACTTGGCCAGAACTATGTGCAGAAGAAGGAAGGACCACTGGTCGACGGGCAGTCCGAGCGTCCTTAACCCGTTTAAGGACACGGTGAGCGGGGTGATCAGCTGCGCCCTCAGCTGAGCCCTATGGTTGACCCTCGGCAATCCCAGCAGATGGGTCACGTGCGCGTCCGCCTGAAGACGCGGCTTTTCGTACCGCTTCTCCAGCAGCTGCATGGCGGTGTCGTAGCTCGCATCCTGCAGCTCCAGATGCTGTACGAGCTGTCTGGGTTCTCCGTCTAGGAAGGAACGGAGATATGCCAGCTTTTCGGCCTTGGTGAAATCCTTCCGAGTATCCACCAAGGCCAAAAACATGTTCCGGAATCCAGCCCAGTCCCGCATACATCCGGTGAAATGCGGGACCTCCAGGGCACCCAATCTTCCCATGGCGCTGGGTCCAGAGGTGTGGAGCGAAGCGGGGCGCGCAACAGGCTTCCCCTCCCGCAGTCGCTCGATGTCCTTCACCCGCTGAAGGACCTCGTCGTAAATGTCTTGGATGTGCTCCAGATCCTTGACATATTGGGCGTGGAGGGCCAGCTCCTTCTCCCCGACCGGGTCGGTTGACAATAGAGCGGTTACCGACCGCTCGGCCAACAAGAAACGAGCCTGCATTTCTTTCGAACGCGTCTCCAAGGCGTCCTCCCGGTTAGGCCGATCTACTAATGCAAGCAGCCCGGTGAACCACCGGAGCTGCTGAGCCAACTCCTGCCGTGACGCTGTCATTATAAATAATTTAAACTAAATAAACCTAAACACAAAATTAAAACGAGTCAATGAAAACACAGAATCGATTATCCCGAATCGACTCGATGCTTTCAATTGAACGAAATTAAATAACAATTAACGTTCCGAGAAGTGTCCCAGCCCAAATGAATGAACGAACGAAAACAACGGTACTACCAACCTTACAATTTAACCGCACCTGTCCCGGAAGTGCGATTTTACACGAAATGAGCTTAACCTATTACAAACCAAAAAAAAATACACAAAATTACACCGATTAACCTAGAGGTCCGGTATAAACCACGCTCTGCTACCAAAATGTTGCGGAAACCCACAACACACACTATGCTATTGCTTAGAATTACACTAAAATAGAAAAAAATCCACTCACAGTTCCATGCCGCTCCCGCCGTCCTGAACGGGATCCATATGGTCCGATGGGGCCCGAATCCGGCTCCGGGTCTTCTAGGGTTCCCTAAACACACCCAAACTACCCCAAAGTGCACTTTCCCCCTGAAATACCTGTTACTCCAATAGCGGTGTGGCCGACATCCCGGCTAATTGTTTTCCCGAAACAATTCGCTTACGACGCACACTCACAAACACAGGGTGCACAATCCACTTAATTAGAATAATACGGCTCCAAATGCCCTTATTACTACATAAAATCTATTTAATTATCAACGCACGATAACTATCAACCAGCCATATTTGCTTTCCAGAGACAAGTGTATAAAAAAAGAACAACTAGTGATGGGGCCATTATGCCACCAAACAAAATTGAATCTCGATAATCGATTCGTCCATAATACAAATCAAAGTTTTATTTCCATCAAAAATAAATGCCTGTTTATTTGCAACAATTACCACAAATTCAAAAAAAAAAAAAAAAAAAAAAAAAAAAAAAAAAAAAAAAAAAACAAAAAACGACTCCAAAAAATTTGACTGATACAATTGCACTAAAAAGTAAAAAATAAGCGTTAGACTTGTATAGACAATAACTTTATTAAGAAAATATATAGGTACAATTATTGTTATTTTTTGGGCCGGTGCCAGCCAACGAAGTTTTTGAAGCCGGTGCCAGTCCGCGTTTGTAGTCAAAATTTCATGCATAAGATTGATTGATTGTACTATTATGATTATAATATAGTATGTCGTTAAAATATTTATATATTAAAGTTGCCTTGGCTGGCACCGACTCCAAAAGTAACAATATTTGTACCTATATATTTTCTTAATAAAGTTATTGTCTTTATAAGTGTAACGCTTATTTTTAACCGACTTCAAAAAAAGGAAAAGGTTTTTTTTTTTTTTTATTTGTTACCTCAGAACTTTCGACTGGGTGAACCGATTTTTATGATTCTTTCTTTATTTGATAGCTAGTGCTTCCCATGTGGTCCCATTTTAATTTGATCCAGTTCTGATGGTGGAATCCTCAAGGAATTGAGGGAACTCCTCAAATATTTTAGGCATACCTATAGCGATTTCGGTATTTTCAGAAATAAATCAAGCATTTGCACTCAGAAAGTATTATTTGATGAAGTGTAACTGATGAAAAAGACCACAGATTGTCATCGGAACTCCTCTCGATCGAAAATATCTCGATTAAGATATGTAAGCGACTATAATGAAGCAAATGAAGGCAGGCACCGGAACTCAGTTTTTGATTTCCTACTTTGAGATAGGCGTTTCTCGTTTTCTTCGCTTGTCTCATTTAAACGGCGCTGTCTCATACGAGCAGCGCGTTGAGTAGGTCTACCCATATTCGCTTTTGATAAATAGATCGAAACAATTCACTATAAAGAGAGAAATAAACAAAAATTTTAACAAAAACAAAAACCGACTCCAAAAAAGTAGACTGATAAAATTGCACTAAAAAGTAAAAAATAAGCGTTAGACTTTTAAAGACAATAATTTGATTAGGAAAATATATAGGTACAATTATTGTTATTTTGGAGTCGGTGCCAGCCAAGGTAACTTTAACATAAACATTTAACGACATACTATAGTATATTAAAATCTTAATAGTACATTCAATCTTAAGCATGAAATATTGACTACAAACGCGGACTGGCACCGGCTCCAAAAACTTCGTTGGCTGGCACCGGCTCCAAAAATAACAATAATTGTACCTATATATTTTCCTAATAAAATTATTGTCTTTGAAAGTCTAACGCTTATTTTTTACTTTTTAGTGCAATTTTATCAGTAAAATTTTTTGGAGTCGGTTTTTTTTTTGTTAAATTTTTTGTTTTTTTCTCGCTTTTTAGTGATTCGTTTCGATCTATTTATCAAAAGCTAATATGGGTAGACCTACTACACACGCTGCTCGTATGAGACAGCGCCGTTTAAATGAGACTAGCGAAGAAAACGAGAAACGCCTATCTCAAAGTAGGAAATCAAAAACTGAGTTCCGTTGCCTGTCTTCTTTTGCTTCGTCATAGTCGCTTAACAATCTTAATCGAGATATTTTATCGCCACCCGTGAAATACTTATCATTGAGGAGTTCCGATGGCAATCTGTGGTCTTTTTCATCAGTTACACTTCATCAAATGATACTTTCTGAATGCAAATGCTTGACTTATTTCTGAAAATAGCAAAACCGCGATAGGTATGCCTACAATATTCGAGGAGTTCCCTCAATTCCTTAAGGATCCCAATATCAGAACTGGACCAAATTAAAATGGGACCACACGGGAAGCACCAGCTTTCAAATAATTTCTTTATTTCATCATCATCATCAAAATCATCAAAATCGGTTCACTCAGTCGAAAGTACTGAGGTAACAAATATAAAAAAAAAATATAAAAAATACAGTCGAATTGATAACCTCCTTCTTTTTTTGAAGTCGGTTAAAAAGGGCTTTTACTTTACGTCGTCTACATCGTGGTCCTTCAGAGCATTAATTAAAAACCAGCATTCATTATTTTTCCAAATTTTCAAAATTCGTAATTTTCCGTTACGAAAAAAGTGAAAAATGTTTCTCAGATCCCAAGCCCAAAATAAAAACGAGCTAGGCCTACGCCCGCACGGGAACAGTAAGTCGAATTCAACTTCCACTTCATCGAGTGTCGCGAGAGCCGCCCGTTTGAGGGCAGCGGAAGCGGCGCACAGGTTGCAGCTTGCTGAGGCAAGCTGCAGCCTGTCTAACTCAATAAAGAAACGCGAAGCGATTGCTATGGCCGAGGCCGAGCGCGCCGAAGCAGCCAAGCGAGAGGCGATAGCCCTCGCCGACGCCGATCGTGCCGAAGCAAGTCAGCGAGAGGCGATTGCTTTAGCTGCCGCCGAACGCGAATCCGCAGAAGCGTTTCTGGATGCGACGATCGCGGCGCTCGAGGTTGAGGAAGAATTAAGTGCTAAGGGTAGCAGTCGAACGCGTTCGCAAACTGCTGTCTGGGTTGCGCAAAGCGACTTTGCAGGTGCGGAACCGATCCCGGCCGCCAAGGCAGTCCCCGACGAGGGGCTTATTCCGTGTGAGGAGAGTGTGGTTCTCTTTACCGCGCGCCCCGACGTGGAATCGGGCCATGCACCGGAATTGCACCGGAAGCTGCTGTCTTCGGAGCAGCAGTTAACTTGAGCCAGCCACAGGAAGGTCTGCCGCGACTACCCACCCCAGGCCAAGGTAACAAGGCCCAGCATGTAAGTAACAGCGTCGAGAGAGTTTTCATTAGGTACAATGACAAGGGCGACTTGCCCAAATTCAGCGGTCGCGGTTAATTGGCTTTTATTTAAGCGGACATTCAACGCCACAAAGTCTCATTTTACTGCAGAGGAAAATCTGGCTAGACTCACCAACGCTCTACAGGGAGAAGCGAAAGAAGCAGTCTACGCCCGTTTGCTATGCTCAAACGATTATGAGCCTATCATGCGTTAATGAGGCGCGATTTGCCCGCCAAAGCAAATTGTATAGCATGAGCTAGCGGCAATAAGAAATTTGCCAAAAGTTGGGAGGGATCCCAACTCTCTATCCATATTCGCGAGCAAAGTCAGAAACTCTGTCAGCATCATAAATTCATTAAAGGAATCTCGATACCTACATTCCCCAGAGCTTGTTGATAGTTTAGTCAATAAATTAAACCCACTGTTACAGAACAAGTGGTGCGATCATGCAGCGGCGCATTCTGGTAATGGGCGCCTAGAGGTCGAAGTTTTCGCGCGGTTTATAGAAAAATAATAAATAAAAATAAATAAGAAGCCGAAATTCAAGCCAATTTCATGCCGAGCAAGACTTTCAGCACTCCTACACCTCCGCACTTAGAAAAGCAGGGAAGGCATCGTGTAGCCTCACCATTACTCCGCTTCGCGCCGCACCAGACTCATCACATAGATTCACATCCATCGACTAGCTCGCATCCAGTTTCGGGCCCCCCGCCTAGTCCCACAACCGCGCCTGCATGCCTGTATTCAGGGCCGTCCTTAACCATCTAGGCGCCCCGGGCGAATCATTAATTAGGCGCCCTTTTATCTTAAAATAAAAAAAAAACTTATTTTGAATATCATATTTTTTAAATATTTATAAAATAGAGTGAATAAATTAAACGCCCACCCGACCCAGCCAGGAATTGAACCTGGGTCTTCCGCAATCCGGGCAGCTTCCTGGTAGCATAATGGTCAGTGACGACCCAGGTTCGATTCCTGAATGGGTCGGGTGGGCGTTTAATTTTTTCACTGTATTTTATAAATATTTAATTTAGCTTCAATTTAGCAGCAATTAGCACTTAAAAAATAAAAAAAGTAAAATCATATTTTTTATAATTCGAATATAATAGAAAACAAGAAACATGTATTTATTTTTATTTTACCGATTCATTCTCTAAAAACAATATATTTTTTTATTTTTTATTTATTTTAACAAATTATACAGTTTTTACTTAAAATTAAAATTTCGCCAAACTGATCAACAGTTTATGGGCGAAATAAATGCACTCATTTTTAACAACTGTAAATACAAACTAGTCATACCTACCTTAGAACTCTAAATTACACAAAACATTCACTCATCACAAAAACTACACACACACATCCCACTCATGCCAGCAGAATCACAAGTAAGTATTTTAACTTTTTATTTTAAATTTTAACCCTATTTCAAAAGATCTGCTTATCGAAGTTTTCTAGTAACCAGTCTTTTAATTTATTTTTAAATGTATAAATGCTTGTACATTGCTCCTCAATGTCCAAGTTATTAAATATTCGTGGCACGAGATAACCTCGAGTTCTACTTCCATAATAGTTGTATGCACTGGGTTCCTCAAACTGTTTACGAACTGCAGTTCTTAAATTACGGCTTATAATTTTAGGTTTTAATAAATTGTTTCCTGATTTAAATTGTTCAACTGCTAGAAGATACTTAGTTTTTTCGTGAATTGGCAGAATGCTACATTCCATAAACAGCTTGTCATAATTTTTATTCACGTTAATTTTTACATGTTTACCAACTAATAACTTTATGAACCTCACTTGTAATCTATGTACCTCATCAATGTACGAGCGAAACGTACGCCCGTAAGCCGCTAAACCTCTGCTAATGCGTGGTACAGCATACGTAACGTAGGCTTGTCAAGCATATGGCTAAGGTTAATAAACTTGTATAAAATGGATCTTAACTTATTGCAAACAATTTCAATATGCAGTTTCCAGCTAAATTTACAATCTATGGTTAACCCTAAATATCTATAGCTACTTACAAATTCAATGACTTGACAGTTATGACAACCACTATTATTTTTATGCATACATTCATAGGAATGGCCTAATATTGTTATACCGTTAGCTTTTTTAGATAAGGAGATTGTAGGAGCATACATTTTGTTTTTTCTAAATTTAAAAGTACATATTATATTGTCATTATATTGTGTTGTAATTGTTCATTCACGAAACATTTAATGAAAAACAAAAAATTAAACATTTACTTACTTATCTAAAACCTTATTTTACTAGCTGACAGAAATGTCAGCAAACTCTTTGATAAGACTGGCAAAATCTAAGTTTTCCGAAATTTGATTTTCAATGGACAGCGAGGCCAAACTAGTTAGTCTTGTTTGAGACATTGTAGACCGCAAAAAGTACGTTTTTATCAATTTTAGTTTGGAAAAACTGCGTTCGCCACATTCAACAGTCACGGGTATTGTTAACCTTTTCACCGCCCAACTATCCTGCACGCGATGTCCCGCTGTACGCCAACGTATAAATGTATTTTAATAAAGTAGGTACAAAGAAGAACTTCTATAGAAGTGCTGGCGTGGACGGCACGAAAATCTCGAACTTCTATAGAAGTTGTTGGCGGTAAAAAGGTTAATAGAATACGTAGCGATATCCAGGTCATCATCATCATCATCAGCCTACACACGTCCACTGCTGGTCATAGGCCTCTGCAAGTGTACGCCACTGAGTACGATCCGCGGCTACTCTCATCCAGCTCTTGCCAGCCACCTTGCGAATATCGTCATTCCACCTAGTCTGAGGGCGTCCTACTCTACGTTTGCCGATACGCGGTCTCCACTCAAGACTCGTTTACCCCATCGTCGGTTATCGGTTCAGCGGCTAATATGGCCGGCCCACTGCCACTTCAGCTTGCTAATCCTGTAGGCTATGTCGACGTCTTTGGTTCTCTGTCGGATCACCTCGCTCTGGATCCGGTCCCTCAGAGAAACTCCAAGCATAGCCCTTTTCATAGCTCGCTGAGCGACTTTAAATTTGTGGACCAGGCCTATCGTGAGTGTCCACGTTTCGGCTCCGTATGTCATGGCGGGTAGGATGCACTGATTGAAGACTTTCGTCTTTAGACTCTGTGGAACCCGACGTAATTTCCCATTTATGCTGCCCAGCCTAACTGTATCTTTCTGTTGGCCTCTTTCTCGAAGTTGTTTCTACCCAACTGCAGAGTTTGCCCGTGGTAGACATACTCCGTAACAACTTCGAGAGTATACTGCCTTGAACTGGGTCCCGGAATGGCATGTTCGTTAAATATATCTAATCTTGATTTTGTCCAAATTCATCCGGAGACCGATGCATAGAGAAGAGTCAGCTACGCCGTCCAGCATGTGTTGTAAATCCTGCAATGACCGGACAAACACTTTCGATCCTCGATTTTGCTAAATCGCTCGTTCAATCAAGCGTGTATTGGAGCGTCGGAGGTCGCAGCATACCAGTTTGCTAATCTTCTGGTTGATAGCCCGTTGTTCGGACGAAGTGATAGGGGGGTCTTTACGTCGTTTCTTCATGAGCCTAAGGGTTTCTTCCGAAAACTTTGACTTTTTGCCTTTACGATATCCAGGTGTTAGGATATATATAACTCTTGAAGATTGTGCTAATATCAATAGGTGTTACCTGACTGTCTTCGAGATAGTGTTGCAGACTTAAAAATTAATCGCACAACAAATCTCCATCAATATCTGATTTAAAGTTGACCGTTAACTTTCTTGCAATACAGAACAATGTTTATTTATGAATTTAGCATTTCTTTAGATTGATAAATATCAAATTAAGTGGTAAAGTTAGGGCCACGCGCTGGCGCACGCGGCGCCCTTTGGACCCCGGCGCCCCGGGCGGCCGCCCGGGTCGCCCCACCCTAAAGCCGGCGCTGCCTGTATTGTACCAACGACGGTCATTCAGTAAAATCTTGTATGAACTTCGCAGCACTAACCGTACAAGACCATGTTCAATGGGTTCGCGATAATAAGCTTTGTATAAAGTATTTACGCAAAGGCAAGCACAGCTACAAGAAACTGCAAAGCGAGGGCGTGCGGCATCGACGGGTGCAACCAAATTCATAACAAAAGGCTGCATACTCCGAATCATTCGTATTCTTCATTTCATCAAAATGTAAAAGATAAAAATTTACATTTTGATGTGACATCTGTAGCACAGTCAACATCGACATCTCATGTCAACACTGTCAACACCGACAGTCAAAAAGAAAAAAATTCGCTCGACAGCCATAAAGTCGGTTTCACACAATCGAACGAGGTTTTATCTCAAAACAGAAATGCTATCACAAGTACTACGTACTCTTGTGCGCCCAAAAACGAAAACGCGATACTTTTGAAAGTACTACCGGTATTACTTTCGGGCCCTACAGCCGAAGTAGAAACGTTCGCCCTAGATGACGGGGCCACCGTAACCCTCCTTGATATGGAGTTAGCTGAAAAGCTAGGTGTTTCGGGGTCCGAGGAGGTCATGCGCATATACACGATAACCGGTACAAGTGATGGTATCCCTGTTAAATTCGTAGATTTTAAAATCCGCGGGAAATATCAAAACGAACAATTTCTTATTAGAAAAGCTCGCGCTATCCCTCATTTGAAACTCAGACCTCAGGAGGTCACAATTAGGGATGCCAGCTTTAGGCATTTACAAGACATCTCCTCACAGTTAGTTTTTGACTTGGCCGCCCCAAAGTTAATAGTAGGGACCTCGGATTGGCATCTTTTGATTGGCAGGGAACATAGGTTGGGAACCTCGACTCAGCCAGCAGCTGTTCGTACAGACTTAGGCTGGGCTCTATTTGGTCAATTACCTCACAACTATTCCTCTGCACATTTAAATAATTACTTTTCTGCTAGCGATTCTCGAGATAGCGAGCTAGACAGCCTAATCAGAGATTATTACAGGCTAGATTCTATTGGCATTAAACACGAGGAGAAAGTAAATTCTGAGGATGCTAGAGCTATAAAAATATTAGAAAATACTACTCGTCGCTTACCGAACGGTAGATTTGAGGTAGGGTTGCCTTAGCGCGAAGACGAGCCTAAACTACCGAATAGCTACAATTTGGCTCTCTCTAGATTTAAAAGTTTGCGTAGACGGCTTGACAAAGACGACGAGTACGAAAAACTATACAGGGTTAACATTGAGGCGTACGTGCAAAAAGACTTTGCCGAGGAATGTGTGGACACTCACCACAATCCTAAGTCATCTTCTCGCCCCTGGTACTTACCCCATTTCGGGGTTACAAATCCAAATAAGCCAGGGAAATTGCGAATAGTGCATGATGCGTCAGCGAAATCCTCAGGAGTAAGTTTAAATTCACTTGTTCTTGCGGGTCCTGATCTTTTACAGTCGTTACTGGGGATTTTAATGAGGTTTCGCGAAGGCCAGGTTGCCGTAAATGGAGACATACGTGAAATGTTTCCTCAAATTAAAATTCGGGAGCAGGATCGCGACTGTCAACGGTACATCTGGTTAACTCCTAGTGGAGAATTGAAGGAATTCAGAATGTCTTCATTGATTTTTGGAGGATCTCCGTCCCCATGCACGGCTATTTACATTAAAAACAGAAACGCTCGTGACTTCCAGGATCAGTATCCTGAGGCCGCTAAGTCTATCGTTCATGACCATTATATGAACGATTTCTTAGGATCATGTGACTCCATAGAATCTGCCACTCGTCTGGCAGCTGAAATTGTCCATGTACACTCGCAGTGCGGCTTTGAAATGCGATCCTGGTTGTCCAACGTTCCTGAAACTCTGTCTGATTCCTTCACATCTCCATAAAGAAGACAAGAGCAGCGTGGATCTCAACTTGGGCGGAAATCAAGCGAACGCAGATGTCCGTGCCTTGGGAATTCATTGGAATCCCCGAGATGATCTATTTAACTTTAAAATTAGGATCAACGTTCCTCCATCTGCAAAACTTACCAAACACCAGGTCCTGAGAGATCTTATGCGCATTTACGATCCTTTGGGACATTTACAACCTAAGGTTACTAGAGGAAAGATCCTATTTCAGAGAACATGGCGTCTGGTGAGTTCGTGGGATACCCCACTCCCGGCTTCCGAACAAGTACAGTGGGAAGCATGGTACTCTGACATTAAGTCAGTACACGGATCTACCATTCGTCGCGCGTACAAACACTTTTCGCTACGCTGGAGCTTCATATTTTTACAGACGCTAGCGAACTTGCATGCGCATGCGCCGCGTACTGGCGCTTTGGTTTGCAAGGAGGCGCCTCTCACCTCGTTCTCATTGTAAGCAAGTCTAGAGTCGCGCCTCTTAAGCCAGTGAGCATACCGTGAATGGAGCTCCAGGCAGCCCTGTTGGGGGTGAGACTAGCGGAAATTATAGGTCGCGAGCACCGTATCCAAGCTTCGCGTAGGATTTTTTAGTGTGATTCAAAAACCGTCCTTGCTTGGATTAGGAGCGACGCTCGCAAATACAAAGCCTTTGTCAGCCATAGGTTAGGCGAAATTGCGGAACAAACGCGATTACCGGAATGGCGCTGGGTGCCTACAGCGCACAACGTAGCCGATGATGCCACTCGTTCGGCTACTGTCTCTCTGGAGAGATGGTGGAATGGCCCCTCCTTTCTAAAAGATGGGGAGGAGACTTGGCCGCAGGAGGTGGATCCAGGAACCGTCTCTCTAGAAGACGATTTAGAGTTAAAGCGTCACGAAGGCTATTTAGCTCCTATTCACTTTATTTCCTTGTTTCCAGACAGGTTTTCCGACTGGAGGCGGCTACTACGCGTAACCGCACGCGTTTTCCAATTCGTCCGCCTGCTACGTGACAGCACGGCGCGCTCTGCCGACATGTTGGGCCGTGGTCTCCGTCCGCTACTCGCACGCGACATTAAGGATGCCACATCCCACTTGCTTCAGACGTCCCAGCAGGAGAGCTTTGCAGAAGATCTCGCCTGCCTCCGCGAGAACAAAGCTCTGTCGAAGAGGAGCCGGCTGCTTAAGTTGTCCCCAAGGCTTAGTGATGACGGTCTGCTGAGAGCACGCGGCAGAGTTAGCTCGGCCCCAGAAGTTACACCTGAGAGCAGAGAACCTGTAATTCTCGACGGCCGACATCCGATCACACAACTTTTGATTACACACTACCACAATTGGGCTATGCACGGTAATAACGAGACAGTTGTAAACACGCTTCGCCAAAAATATGTGATATTGCACCTGAGGCCAACCGTACGCAAGATCGCTGCAAGGTGCCAGGCTTGTCGCATTAGGAAGGCGACAACAATTACTCCACCCATGGGCGACTTACCCGAAGAGAGGCTCCGACACCATCATCGTCCATTTTCATTTCTTGGACTAGACTATTTCGGCCCAGTAGAAGTAGCAGTGAAGAGGACCCGCGAGAAGAGATATGTGGCCCTCTTTACATGTCTGGTGACCAGAGGTATCCACTTGGAGATAGTCGGAAGTCTCACCGCAGACAGCGCCATTTTGGCCCTACGTCGCCTTATAACACGCCGTGGGTACCCGAAAAAGATACTATCTGACAATGGGACGGCCTTTATCGGCGCAAGTAGGCTGCTAAGAGAGGCATGGCCCACCATTGACCATACACAAATCCACGACTTCGCCGCCTCCCACGAAATAGAGTGGCACTTCATCCCACCTGCATCGCCATTCATGGGAGGGGCATGGGAACGCCTGGTCCGAAGTGTAAAGCGTGCCCTCTCGGTCACCTTCAAGGAAAGGGCGCCGAAAGAAGAGGTACTGGGCACGCTCTTGGCCGAAGCCGAATCTATAATTAATTCCAGGCCTCCTTCAAACGTCCCCGTAGCGCACGATGACGAGCCCGCCTTGACGCCGAACCATTTTATCCTGGGGTCGAGCTCTACATTACCCTCACCAGAAGCCACGGACGTAGACCTCATCAGTTGGCAGAACTACAAAAAGGCGCTTCGTCTGGCTGATCATTTTTGGGCTCCCTGGGTAAAGGAGTACCTTCCCGACCTTGAGAGATCTTCATTGCCAAGAGGCCTCGGTTCCGCTCAAGATAACAATCTACGAGAGGGAGATTCCGTGTTGATCGCAGACGGCAACATGCCTCGCGCAGTCTGGCCTCGCGGCAGGGTCGTGAAGGTATTCCCAGGAACAGATGGCGTCGTGCGGGTAGCGGATGTGCGTACGGGCGCAGGGGTGCTGCGTCGCCCCGCGCGTAAGCTGGTAAAGCTGGATCTGTCGCCGTAGTGTTAAGGTTCTCTTACCAGGGGGGAGGATGTTGGCGACAGATCTGGCAACCCTGTTGCTATGGAAAATCTACAAAAACACTTACATAGCAACAGGGCACCAGGCCAGCTCGTTTTCTTACTTAATTGTATTATTATTTAATATACAGGGTGTCCAGGAAATAGTACGACATACTGTAGGGGGTGATAGCTGGCATCAATACCTACTAAAATAATTCAATATATGTTCAGCGAAATTTTACGGTTTTAAAGTTATGCAAAATTTTCCCGAAATATCGAAAAATCTCTACCTTGTAAAAGATTTTTTAGCATATCTCAATAAAAAAAATCTTTTCTAGTATTCTTTTTTACTTTCAATTATTTGTGACTGGTTACTCTACTCATTGATAAGTCTTTTTTCTATCAAATTCAAAAATGTTTTCAAGAAAAAAAAAATTATGTTGAAACTTTCGCAAAATGATTTTCTTATCACTTAACTTTAACCTACAGTGGTGAAAAAAATGTACGTAAGAGTTTTGTACAACATGCTTAAAAAATAGCTTGTTTAATGGTGATTTTGGAAAAATACAATACTAGTGCATTTTCATTACAAAATACGAAAACAATTTCATTCTATTTTATGTGTTTTGTGTACCTAATAAATAAATAAACGAACGAACGAACGAACGAACGAATTATAGATGGGTAAACGCCCGGATAAAAATCCACCGCTGGATTAAAACCCATTTCTGCCCAATAAACGCCGGGCGTTTCTAATAAACGCCCGGCAGAATTAAATTAATTTGTTCCCTATACTCAGTGTTTAATCAGTGACAAAAGAAGCTATAGCAAGGTGAAATACGAACTTCATTTAAATGCTTGTACATAAAAAACCATGTAGGGATTATAAACGATAAAAAAAGGTAAAAAGACTGAAATGGCACCGAAAAGTGGTTTCTGAGTGGTAGAGCCACGCTGCATTGCAGCACGAAATGGGCCGGCTCGCCCGGCGTAATACCATCCTCTCACAGAATATCGGCGTGAAACAACGGCACTCGTTGCTGTTGTGTTTCGTCCGGTGAGTGAAAGTACCGGAGGCCCATCTCTCACCCCTCCCCCCTCCCAATTCCTACTCCCTCCTCAAGACGGCAACGCATCTGCGATAACTTTGGTTTTGCGGGTGTCCATGGGCGGCGGTGATTGCTTTCCATCAGGTGACCCGCCTGCTCGTTTGCCTCCTTTTACCATTAAAAAAAAAAAAAACCAGTTGTGTGCGGCACGGCATCTATTGTGTGTGCGCGAACGCGGGGCAAGGGGCGCGGGGTAAAATTCGTTATCACACCACGGTTCTCTACCTACCCGTTCACTTGAGTACTCTGTTTCTCTGAGTGTGCACGTACGCTGCAATTTGTTTTTATTGTGAAATGAGATAATAAACGACCCGGCATTGTTTAATTGTGATCGGATCCCGCATACCTGAATGACCTCGGCTTGAACTGGTTTTGTCATCGTAATACAAGTTCTGCTGCTCTATATTTATAATACAGTCGATTTTTGTTTTTAACTAAATAAAATAGGTAAACTATGATTGAAATTCAGAATCGACCAGTTATTTTATAAAATCTGGCGTTTTTAACTATGAACGCGATGGCGTTCCGAAAACCAACACCAGATGTATTGGTATGTGCTGAGAGGATTTTAATGCAATAATATTCTTGTTTCTATTGCACGTGAATCACGAGCTGTGAACTAGTGTCATTATGTACTTTTGTGATGTTCGCAAACAACAGCAACACCGACACATTTAGTATAGAGACAGGTGTTTAGACATTTTCAGCTTGGTGTTTACGTCTACTTTAATTAGCGTTACTTTTATCAGTAAAAGCATTGACGATAATTTTATACACAGCTTTAAGTATTTTAAATTTCTTTTAGATAATCATGGTGGGGAGACCAAAAACCACCCAAGTCTGGTGTCATTTTAGAGAAATGGCAACTTGCAATTATTGCGAGAAGCATTATCGAAGAGCGCATTTGACAAAAATGAAGAGACATTTACTAAAATGCTTTTACGCCTGCAGAGCAGTATCAACATGCTTGTATGACGATACGCTGCGATCTGAACCAAAGGGACTACATCGAAGCCGTGATCAAAACAGCCTCACGAAAACTCGGAATTCTGAACAGAGTGCGGCGATTCTTTACGCCGGACCAGTTGTGCCTTTTGTACAAGACACAGGTACGGTCTTGCGTGGAGTATTGCTCGCACATCTGGGACGGTTCCGCTAAGTACCTTCTCGATGCCTTGGACAGATTGCAGCGTCGCGCTGAACGCATTATCGGCAATGCAGAAGTGGCAAATACTCTTGAATCTCTGCAATTGCGTAGAGATGTTGCGTCACTCAGCGTGTTTTACCGCTTATACCATGGCGAGTGCTCTGAAGAGCTCTTTGACCTCATCCCACCTTCTCCCTTTCTTCATAGAAGTACACGTGCTGCTCTTCGGAGTCACCGATTCACTGTCTCAAATATCCCATCGCGCACAAAGAAATTTGGTGGCTCGTTTCTTTGTCGCACCTCCAAAAGATGGAATAGTCTACCAGCACACGTTTTCCCTCCTTCCTATGATATGGGGTCCTTCAAGAGAGGCGTGAAGAAGCACCTTGTGGGCCGGCAGAGTAAGGTTAACTGATGCTTCGTTTGTTTCCACGCTGCACCAGTTGTCTTCGCGTCTGGACTTCATTTCCACTTAACATCAGGTGGGATGGAGTCATTTGCCGAGCTAAGTATAAAAAAAAAAAATGCGTCAACTGTCCTGAGGAGTGCAAAAGGCAGATGATAGCCACTGGATCTGAAGGAAGGAATATCCAAAACAAAGAAAATGAGAATCCAATGGAGCCAAATGTAACAACTGAGAATGTTTAGAACTCTGCAAATTTATCACAAACACCGCCGTCAGATGGAATCAAGGAAAACCTCCATACATTACTAGCTAAAGCTGTATGTGTTACCGGAACACCACTTTCAATGGTTGAGCACCCTCTTTGGATAAACAAACAAACAAACTAATAAATAAATAAATAAATAAATACATTGCAAGACATGTTTGTTTTTTTTTTTTTTGTTTGTAAATTACAGCCATGAGCATACAAAGGTGTTCTTGTTGTAAAAGTTGATTTGCGCATCGAGAATGTGATATATTTAGTTTTATCAGCATTCAAGTGTTAACAAATGTTGATTAAGCCAGCTATTTACAACATTGAAGCCATTTTGTGCATTTTCATACGCCTCGAGCTCCGTCGCTGCAGAAAAAAGTAGAGCAGTGCATCAGATGCAGATGTAGTATCGGCGTACGATAATATTTTACCACCGCTTAGTTGAAGGTTGCAGAGGTCATTTAGGTAAATTAAAAATAAGGTGGGCCCAATTATACTTCCTTGTGGGACACCAAAGGAACTGTTGCACCTGTCAGCACTGACCAAATTGCCTATTTATTATTATTTATTGTTAAAGATATAATTAAAAAAAAAAATCTTCTCACCGCGATTCAGAATTTGTCATAATAAATACAGTGACATCTAGTTATATAATTTAGAACTAAATGAGAATAAGACGTGTTGTATTTCCTTTTAGAACTCACAATAAAGCATAAACACGTATCTTTTGGCCTTAGATCTGGCGGCGGTGATAAATAATGGACTACAAATTACTCTTTGACGTCTATAGTATAGTTAACTTGTATCTATATAGATCCTTTCTGTTCTAATAATATGGTATCCGTTTCATCGTCCTCATCATCTCAGCTAAAAGTAGGTATTCGTTTATTTCATCTTTATTGCGCACAATATAAATCCTGTTATAAATGCCATACAAATCTTAAGTCTGCATGACATGCAGGCATGCTAGCAGCAAGTGAAACTGTATGAACATTGTTGATGTACATTTTATTAATTTGCAAGGTATTTCAATTGTTTGCTATGGCGACATAATTTAGATATTATAGTGTTAGCTACCCAGGCGGACCTGAATGCACCAACTTTCGTCGAATAATTTATAGGACTAGATTAAAAGAAGACCAACGAATCTGGAATTTTGATATAGGTCAATTCATGTCTATAACTTGATTGTGCTTGATACAAATACATGATTATACACTTTTGACTCGATCATAATTATTTTCGAATCTATCGATTCTGTAGCAGATTTTTAAGAAACTATACTTTGAGGGCGTGCGATTGCTACGCTACATGTTGTTTAAATCCATAATTTATGAGATCTTGACTAGGGCACCCTTTTGAATTGTTAATTTGTATTGAAAATGCTTTTGGGACTCAAATCTCGAGCCGTTGCCGTCGAGCAACCACTCTACCAACAGCCTTATCGACACGTACGAGTAGGCATTGAGTTACTCGGTGTTGTGGAGCTGCTACCCTCGTCTGTAATCCCTTATATTAACAACTTTTCCTGATGGATGGAGCCGACGATCGTATAAGCATGTGATTGCAAATACCAAAATGACCATATTTGGTACCAGAGTATCGTAAGCATTCGTTCGCGTTCTGCCTCTTGTAACAATGGCGGGTGTCTAAGCGAGTAACGAACAGCAAATGCATTAACCTATACTTCTACTCAGTACCTATACATAGATATTCAGTCCACTATGTCTAAACGCCTTATTTAGCTATTGACAGCTGATGAAAAGTTCTAGTGGCAAATAAAATCTTAAACAGTAGGCACGCCTATTAATTCAGAAAATCCATACAAGCAGTAAACGACCATACCGCGCTCAACAGCGGGTGGGCGCGCACTTAAACTAACCTAACCATGTAGGTAACACAACACTGTGTCATTAGATTTTAAAATATTATCACCAGCTAATTTTATGCCATCACTGCTGGGGCTTGGAAGAACAGGCCATTTACCAACACGCGGGCCCAGTGCGGTGCGGACGTGCGGTGGTTGTTACCGACCGCTAAGGCAGCCGGGACCGACGGCAACACGTGCACGACGAAGCACGGAGGAGCTCGTGACGTGATGATATGTTTTTGGTCACTGATCCGATGACCGGCCTTTGCGAAAGTTGCTTAACCTTAGAAATTGCAGACTGGGCGCGTTAACCACTGCGTTATCGAGCTTTTTAAATATACTCACTTACTCACTATATTTATATGAATTTTCCCTTAGAATTTGAATATACAGAGCGTTTTTTTTAACTGGGACACTATGACGAAATCTAAATTAATCTTCCGAACCAGTAGTACAATAGCATTATTTTATTTTATTATTTTATTGGTACAGGCATAATAACAATTAATTGACTGTTGTTTCGCATTATAAAAGGATTTACATAGTAGGTTTTGCTAGCCAATTAATATAAAAAAAATATGCACAACATTAAAATGTACTAAAAATAGATTTAAGAAAAGAGAACAAACAGTTAGTAGTTTAGTATTATCTAAAAAAATTACTTACAACACTTGAGTCTTAAATAAAACCAAAAAAAACACATACATGCAGTTATACAAGACTATTAACCTTATAGGTTAATAAGTCCTTAAACTGTTGAAAATTTTGATGGAATAGGTCAAAATCGGAGCCGAGATAATGATAATGTATGACACATTCTATTTATCGGATTATTTTGAGATACATTATTATTTGCTGATGGTATGCTAAAGAGACGGGTTATGTGCGGAGCGACTATTCACTTTAAACTTAAGGCAGCTCAGAAGATCTTCACCAAAAAAGCCATTGGCAATTTTATGTAAAAGAAACAGACCACTAACTTGTCTCCTATGTTGTAAAGATTTAATTGCAAATTTTTCCAATCGGTCTTCATAGGCAGGTAATAAATGTCTGAGGCCTAGTTTATTGCAAAGAAACCGCACAAAACGTACATTACATGCATTGTTTATTAAATTATATAATTTTAAGTATTATTGTGTCTACTTATATTATTTTTAATACATTTTTTTTATCTAGCTATTTCATAAATGCAATTTATATGCCTAAATTAAATAAAGAATTTTCATTTCAAAACCATAAGAGATAGAGTTCTAATACTTTTAATTATAACTCCCACTTGACTAAAAAATTAAAAAAGACTTGATGGTTCCTGAGACAGTTTCTGTGTATCTCTTAAGGTTTCGTACTTCCTCATACTGTCCCAATTAAAGAAAAACATGCTCTATAAAGTTAATCTGTGAACAACAGGGCTGATTACACTTAAATAACGACTTCCGAAATACGAACTAGTGATGAACTTATAAAACCTAGTGTACAACTACCCTTTCTGGCCAACCTTCGTGGCTATATGGTGTTGCTTTACCGTAGGTTCTATGTCACCGGCTGAGCTTCAAACAGCAATTTGGAATTACGTATGACACCTAAGGCTCCCATGTAGGACACCGACAGCCTCCGCATGACCGTTTGTCGTTCAGGTCACTGAGGATAGGCATACTCTCTTCTTATTAACTGTTTTGGAATGTTTGTGTACCTGTCTAACTTCAAAAGTAGGAACCGGGAAGTTTCAACCGTCGGTAGTTATCAGACAACCCGTATCTTGCCTTCATTATCATCGTCTTCTTGTTTAATTAAACGCCCTAGTATGTCCGCCTTATTTTTGTGTTTGCAAAGTCTTCCTTCATATCCCTTGCTGGGCCAGCTATCGCCGTAAGCCTGAAACGACGGCTGTAGTTCTCGGGTGTCGTAACTCGTAGCGCACGCGCAAAGGTGATAGTAATGAACTTCCGCAGGGCGGCACCGGCGCTGTGGCACGTGCGACGTGTGTCTGATTCGAATCTATTTTTCGCAAGTGAAGATGCAATTAGCTTCAGCGATGGTCTTAAATGGCAGTCGCCGCGGGGCGGGGGACGCGCCTTGTAGGGGCTGCGGCGCGCGCCAAGCCCGCCGCCGTCACCCGCGCCGGCTCGGTATATAGGCGCACGCCGCCCGCTCGCGCCCACTGCCGCTGCCGCCCTGCGCCCGCGCTGTGAGTCTCTCCACCCTTACCCACGTGCTCCACTTACGTTATCATTTGTTACATTATGTGTCGAGATTATAAATGGACGTGATTTGTTTCGTGAACAGTGAAAAGTTTTCCCGTATAATTTGTCAGATATTTTCTTAAACTTTTATTCTATTGCTGTGTCTTTTGGGATTAAGACTCCTTTATTCAAAAATAAACTAAACGATTGCAGTGTGCACGTAGTGAAATATTGGAATCGAAGTTATTAAAAAGACCTCATTAAAATATAAGAAAATTATCAAACAATTTTAAACTTTTTGTCTGTGTGTAATACAAGAGTTATATAATATTTGTCAGTTGAAAAAATTTGCGCTGCTATTTGTGAGCAAAATTATAACATTTCGATTTGACACAAGATCGATCAGCTTTTACTAATTGATTTAGAATTATTGTAAATTTAATAACAGACTAAATTGATGTAATTGTTGCAGAATAACCACAGCGCTTTTCTCCGTGTGCAACAAGGACCCCAGCACCAGCAGGCATGTGCGACGACGATGCGGGCGCGCTGGTCGTGGACAACGGCTCCGGCATGTGCAAGGCGGGCTTCGCGGGCGACGACGCGCCGCGCGCCGTGTTCCCCTCCATCGTGGGCCGCCCGCGCCACCAGGGCGTCATGGTGGGCATGGGCCAGAAGGACTCCTATGTGGGGGACGAGGCCCAGAGCAAGAGGGGTATCCTCACGCTCAAGTACCCCATCGAACACGGCATCATCACCAACTGGGATGATATGGAGAAGATCTGGCATCACACCTTCTACAACGAGTTGCGCGTGGCCCCCGAGGAGCATCCCATCCTGTTGACGGAGGCACCTCTAAACCCCAAGGCGAACAGGGAGAAGA
The DNA here is from genome assembly GCA_947562085.1 of Eudonia lacustrata. NCBI lineage: Eukaryota > Metazoa > Arthropoda > Insecta > Lepidoptera > Crambidae > Eudonia > Eudonia lacustrata. Next base: position 24,638,957 of record OX387318.1, on the reverse strand, counting down.
TGACCCAGATCATGTTCGAGACGTTCAACTGCCCCGCCATGTACGTAGCCATCCAGGCCGTGCTGTCGCTGTACGCGTCCGGCCGTACCACCGGCATCGTGCTGGACTCCGGCGACGGCGTCTCCCACACCGTGCCCATCTATGAGGGCTACGCGCTGCCTCACGCCATCCTGCGATTGGATCTCGCTGGCCGCGATCTCACCGACTACCTCATGAAGATCCTCACAGAGAGGGGCTACTCGTTCACAACCACGGCCGAGAGGGAAATCGTTAGAGACATCAAGGAGAAGCTTTGTTATGTCGCGCTCGACTTCGAGCAGGAAATGCAAACGGCGGCGGCGTCCACGTCGCTGGAGAAGTCGTACGAGCTGCCGGACGGGCAGGTGATCACCATCGGCAATGAGAGGTTCCGTTGCCCCGAAGCCCTATTCCAGCCTTCCTTCCTGGGCATGGAATCGTGCGGCATTCACGAGACCGTGTACAACTCTATCATGAAGTGCGACGTGGACATCCGCAAGGACCTGTACGCCAACACCGTGCTGTCGGGCGGCACCACCATGTACCCGGGTATCGCCGACAGGATGCAGAAGGAGATCACCGCGCTGGCGCCCTCCACCATCAAGATCAAGATCATTGCGCCCCCCGAAAGAAAGTACTCCGTATGGATCGGCGGCTCCATCCTGGCGTCGCTGTCCACCTTCCAGCAGATGTGGATCTCCAAGCAGGAGTACGACGAGTCGGGCCCCGGCATCGTGCACCGCAAATGCTTCTAAGCGCCCCGCGCCCCGCGCCTTGCGCCCCGCGACCCGCGCCCCGCGCCCGCTCCGGCGCACGCTTCTATTTGCTTTTATAAATTTTATACTTTCAACAATGAAAAATGTATTTATTTTATACAATTTGTTGGAGACTGTACGCTCTGGCGTTACCTTGTAAGTGAGCTAATATAAGTTTCTGTGGTTTAATTATAATTTCGTTACGTTAAGTGGTGGTTGTTATTTGCCCGTGCTGCGATGCCCATACAAGGCGCGGCGCGCGCAGTACCGCAGGTATTAATACCCGGTGGTGATCGGGAGCAGTTTAATTTCGTATCGATGCAGCGCCAATTGTCAGCAGCTCTCGCGAACAATGCGCGCCGCGCGTTGTTGGCACTCCCGCCATGACAGACATTCTTTTTTTTATCTGCATATTTGACATTTAATTTAGTTTAGTAAGTACCACTTGATTGAGATATATAAATTGGAAATAGTGCATTCATTAGATCATGTCACATTGTCTGAGTTTATTGCTTAACATTAATTATGAATTATAACAGCGCAGCGTTGACAAGGCTGATCTGTGCTAGTCAGTAGTTAGAGCACAACGAGCGATATGAGTTGGTTCGCAGCCCCGCGGCTCCGGTTCCTCGATGGGTGTCACGTCGCGTGTGCCGGCCGCGGCCAGCGCTTCCGTGGTGTAATGAACCAGGTTTTAAATATCTGTTCTAAACACAGAGACGGCGCAAGCGCCAATTATTAGTCAATACCTGTCTGGGCTCACATCATTGATAGTATCGTTCTATCATTAGAACAGCACTAATGTTACGTAGAATAACTACTTATATGCAACAAAGGCATTTCATAAATCTGAATATTTATCTGCGCATGCGTGATATGCGGTATGAAGAAAAACAAACTATTTTCTAAAGTAAGATAATGTAATATTTTAGCTTAGCCTTATTTAAGCTTGGAACAAAACAAAGCGATACCGCCATTCAGTTTGAGCATTAATAATATTTAATAATATATACCAAACAAAAATCACTAATAAGTATTCAATTCAATTCAATTCAAACATTTATTGGTCTCCTTAAGTATACATGAGTTATTACAATGTTGGTTAGATATTTATTTTATTTATTTATTTATTTATTTCAGAAACAAACAGTCCATATACAATATTGTATTACATGATTCTACCACGTGTCTAGACCTTTAGTTTCCTTAATTAACTTATTTATGACAAACACATAAGGCTAAAAAAAAAAAAAAAAAAGATATAACGCTATGGGCCCGGATTGAACACATACATAGGATAATGGATGTGATCTACCAGAACTGTTTCGACCAGAACTAGTTCGGCGTCATTGAGGAACAAACATTATTAATTTATTTATTTTATTTTAGGAAGACCAACAGCTATTATATATAAACTCTTAAATAGCTACGGAAAGCCATTAACAGGTCCTCACAAGTAAAAACAATATAAATTATAGTGATACACAAACAAAATACACATAAAACTAATTAAATATGACATGCTTACAAAATTATACAAAACTAGGATCCAACATAATACGAGTTAAAATTAACTGTGTACTAATAACCTACTACTGATCCAAGACAATACAGACTTAGATGGCGCCTAATCGACGCCTCGCTAGTGTCGAACAGATTAATGTCATGCTGCTTCTATAGTGTTATAAGAGTTACACGCGCGCCATAGGTAAGAATTTTGCCTGAAGTTCGATGAGGCGGGGGGGAGATGAATAAGGTGGTTGAACCTAAGCGGCTTCGCTGGAGCTTTGAGGGCGAATTTGGACACAAGCTCAGGACAGTCAATAAAACTATTTGCAATTTTCTAGGTCCGCAAACTGGCGGCGCTTTTCCAAAGGTAAAAGATGGTGCTTCTTGCAAAACTCCAAATATTGTACTGATTCATATCGCTCCTTGGTGCGGAAGCAGAGGTACTTAATAAATTTTCTTTGAATGCTTTCTAAGCTTAATATATAAGTCTGGTATCTGGGGTTCCAAACTTGCGACGCGTACTCAAGTTGACTACGAACAAAAGAGCAATATAAAATCTTAAGTGTTTTAGCTTGAGTGAAATTCCTAGAACTACGCATCATGAAACCAAGGGACCATACACTTTGGCAATGATACTGTCAATATGAGCATCGAAGATCAACTTAGAATCATGAAACACACCAAGGTCCCGCACAACAGTAACTCGCCCCAGACCTGTGGCGGTAGCCAAAGTAACATTAAGAAAACGATAGCGAAGGTCGAAACGAATAAAATGTATAAGATTGACATAAGATTGTCCACGTGATTTAGCGCGGCTTATGTCAATCCCATACATTTTATTATTTTTGAACTTCGCTATCGTTTTCTTAATGTTACTTTGGCTAAGCCTACTGAAGTAACAATACTACACTTGGACGGGTTGAGGTCCAGCTGGTTTTCAGAACAATAAATATCCAGTCTAATTAGGTCTTCCTGCAAAAGCGCAGTATCACCGTATGATGAAATAGGTGCTAGTATTTTCATGTCATCCGCAAAGCACAATAACTGCGATGACCTAAAAAAACAGCGTTCAATGTCGTTAACAAAAACCGCAAATAGAAGGGGCCCCGACTGTGATCCCTGAGGCAACACCGCTCGGGACTTTCAACCATCCAGAGATATAATGTAAGAAGACAGCCACCTAAGCAAATCACCACGGACGCCAATCCCCTCCAACTTATGTAAAAGTAAATCATGCTGAATCCGGTCGAATGCCTTACTATAATCCGTGTACACGACATCGACCTGACTCCCACTATCCATAGCATTAGTAAGTGAATCATTCAGTAGTACTATACTTACTTCCGCATTTACTTATACATCGTCATCATCACCATCTCATCATAGATGTTCCGAGTGCTGGGGCATGAGCCTTCCCTTTGAATGGAAACACAATACCAATGGAAGTATAATACCTAATCTATTTAATCGTTGATATTAGGGATATTAGGGGTACATCGTACAAAATAATATCAGGTAATAACAACTTATAAAAAAATTATAACCGATGAAACCGTGCGGAAAACGTATCACGGGATTTTCTGGAGCCATCGAGAGAGCTCTCGATCGGCTAGCTTCCAGAAGAGCTTTACTCCACGCACCAACAAACTATGGAAAGAGCTGCCATCCGAGGTTTTCCCATCGAGCTACGATATGGATTCTTTCAAAAGAAGTTTTCCTCAGGTCGGCAACACAAAAGCGACCTCTGTGATGTTGCTGATGTCCATGGCGGCGGTGACCGCTCACCATCAGGCGGTCAGTCGGACTACTCGGTTGCTGACTTTTTATGAAAATAATGAAACGGGTATATTTTGAACTTCAACAAGCATGCTATGAACGAAGCTGTGACGGCAATTAATAGTCCACCATGAGACCATGAGAAATGTTTAATAAAACATTTTGTAGGCATTCTCTAAAAACATAAAAAATTAAATTGCAATCGTAACTTTTTTTACCCGCCAAGAATATTACAAATTATATGGCCTAGTCCGGTTTGCACATTAGCTAGTGTTGAAGTTGTTAAAATAAACTTTGTTTGTCTATTTATAGATGATTTTTGATATGTTTTGAATAACATAAATTATATTGATTTCCCCCAAACCTCTTTTTCGGTAAGGTACGGTCAGCAACCGAACATTGGTATTTAAATTTTATTGCAATTAATAAGTGACCTAAATGATTATATATTGCTTTATAAATAATTGAGAGTGGCACGCGGAGGAACGCAGGCCGACGCGCGACATACTTGTAACGCTGCTTTACTGTCACGCTAACTCATTGTGAACTCTATTATATCTTCTTAACTACCTGGATATCTTTTCAATTCCTGTCTTTGACATACATAACTCAACTCAACTCGTACAAGTAAAATGTGAGACGCGGTTTTCTTGAGTGATTTGAAAAGTGACTTTGCACTGATTTGGTTCATGTGACTACACTTTCAAGATCTCTTTAGTTATATCTGAAAGAAATCTCCTTTGCAACAACACCGCCTTTTAGCTTTGTATTTGCTGCATTTTAAGTATATTACCTATCTACGATGAACGTTCGAGAACACTTCACAGTTATGGGTGAATCCATTATATTTACAATAAAATTCTTCTAAACACAAATTTTATAAAGAAAATCAAAAATGCAAAAACATAATTTGTCATTTTACATGTTAGTGTATATTTAACCAACAGGCAGTTGCGGCGCGGCACACCTCGGCCGAGGTAGAGCGAGAATAAAAATAAACATGATGATAGATGTCACTATCACACACTCATTCGTAGTAACGAGTATCCTATCGGCATTTCAATTAGCCAATAATTAGTATATTTTGTATGTCTATTGACTGACCAGCTGAGGGAAAACTAAAACAATCATAAATATTGTAACACTGTTATATTTTCAAGTTACGAAACATTGCATTAAGATTAAGACATTACTATATACATTAAAAATTCTTTGTACAATTTTATATTAAAAGTATATAATTTTATTGAACTGACACTGAAACAGCTGGTGTTTCGACATTTATCATATTCGGATTTGTCCAAATTGGTTATTGCCTTCACAGTCATCGTGAACCTCAAGTCCAAACTGTTTTTTTTCATAAAGTGTAAGTATAGTGTTTGCCGAGTGAATAGTACGGCGCTCAGCTCCTTGGAGCACACATGATTAGATGTTATCTGAATGTGTGGAGCTTTTCACTATTACACTCTACAGGTTATTTTACTAGAGTTATAACGAAGTAATCCATCCAGCATTTTAAGTTGGTTAAAGTACTACTAACTGTCATCAGCTGTGCGTCACGTGCGTACGTACGTGGTACAGGTACAGGTACGTGACGTTAAAGTTAGAAGGGAGGAAAGCTATTTTCTCGTAAGGAAATAAAACATGTTTATTATTACTCTTTAATGCTTAGTGTCCCCACAGTCTTAAAACACGGGCGCATAGTTTGGTCAGCTAAGTTGTTATGACTGACATCTTTGATGATAGTCATAAACATAAATCTATATTTACAGCGACTCTACCGTACTATGTACACAACAATAGACAACATAAACATTAAACACGTTATTAATTCGTAGCACAACAATTACATCAACAGTTATAGTTTTGGTCATCATTAAAGTTCAGCACCATGTCGTGATGGAGGGTGGGGGGGCGGCGAGGCGCTCACAGCAGCCGCGTGTCCGGCGGCGCGTCGTCGTCGCTGTCCACGCACTCGAACCGGATGTGCCGCGCGTCCGAGCGGCGCTCCGGCCGTGCGTCCGGCTCCGGTGCGCCGTCCGGCACGTCGCCGCCCGCCGCCAGTCACACCTTGTCCTCGCCCGCGCCCGGCGCCCCCGACCTCACAAACTGAAACAAGCTACCGGTCAGTCACAATAAACACGCGCGCGCCGCATCTCGCCCGCGGCCGTATATACTCACCGAGACCGTCGTGTTGGTGGTGGAGTTGGCGCGCGGCCGGAACGTTAGCACGCGCCAGCGTCGCCGCAGCTGCGCCAGAACCTCGCCGTTGCAGAAGCAGTACAGCACGGCCACGCACAGCCCCTGCAGCGACGTGCTCAGTGCCGACACGTACTCGTAGGCCAGCCAGTAGCGCGCCGTGCGCGGCGGCCGGAACGGCGTCAGCAGGTATTGCAACCCCAGCAGCGGCGCCAGCAGGCACGTGGCGCGCAGCGCGTGCAGCGCGGTGGCCGAGGGCCGGGACGCGCCCGCGCCGCCGCCCACGCCGCCGCCTGCGCGCAGCTTGGTGCACAGCACGCGCACGATATTGCACAGGAAGCCGAGGTTGAGCAGCACGGCCACGCACACGAGCACGGCCAGCTCGGGCCGCGGCGCGCCCTCGTCGGCCCAGCACAGCGGCTCGTCCGCCACGGCGCGGCGCGCGGCGTGCACAGCGGCCGACGGCACCGGCAGCAGCCACCCAGCCACCAGCAGCGCACGCACCAGCCGCCGCTCGGACACGAAGGCGCTCACCAGTACCGTGTGCAGGTACAGCCCCTCGCACAGCATCCATGTGTAGTTGGTGAGCAGCGCGTACTGCAGCGTGGCGTTGAGCACGCGGCACCAGGCCGGCGAGGCCGCAAGCGTGGCGGGCGAGCGCACCACCAGCGCGTACCACGCCAGCCACAGCGCGTTGTTGACCGCGAACGACGCGAACAAGTTGATGTGCACCGTGATGCGCGCGCACCGCAGGCTCCTAGAAACGACAACGGGTTTTCTTTGTAGTCGTGTGTCAGGAATAGATTTTAAGAAATGTTTAATTTATCTGAACATAATAATTTTTACTTGCCACATGGTAATAAATATGTTACAATTTTCAGGTACTTTACTTGTGCCCCCGTACTGCAACTGTTTTATATAAACATATGATAATACCTAGAACTCGTTTTAAATACAATGTTTTACTCACTTGAAATAGGACAGAATCCCTAACGAGACGAGCAGCGCCACCAGTGATATGCTGTAGCCGGCCTCGTAGACCACGATGATGTCGCTGACGTCCTGCAAGCACCGAACACACATTACTGCCGGCCACGGCACACGCGGGGCGAGCGAGACGAGCGGTACCCACATCCTCGGGCTTGTAGCAGGTGGTGTAGTTGGACCACGGGTTGCCGGACTGCGGGTGCCGCCACCACGTGCCGTTGTCCGTGCACTCCTTGTGCGCCATCACTGTGCACAAGCAGATGCGGGTCATGATGAAAGTCATTTAGGGGCGGCTGGCCGAGCAAGGGGTCAGGGGCGAGGATACGTACACTCGGGCCGGAAGCCAGGCACGAAGCCGGGGCAGGCCGCGTACGCGGTGGAGTTGGCACGCGTGTGCGGCCAGCATACCCAGCTGTCGAACGTTCCTTCGCAGTACACATCTGGAAACCGGGTAATTAGTAAATAATCATGTAGATTATAATTATTTAATTGTATACCTTGACTGACGACTAGCTTTGTTTGTTCCAAGTATAAAAATTATTAAAATAAAACAAAAAACCCGACTGCTAAAACAACTATATAAAAAACAATTATATACTCGTAAAAACCGGACTAACATAAAAAATAACTGCAAAGAGAAAATACTGAAAAGAAAAGAAACAAGCTCTACGATCTCAGAATTCAATTTGAGCAATGTTGAATGCAACGTGAAGTATTTCCTTGTCCGATATACATACATACATACATACATACATACATACATACATACATACATACATACATACATACATACATACATACATACATTCATACATACATACATACATACATACATACATACATACATACATACATACATACATACATACATACATACAAACATACACTCTAAAAACATAATAACCCTCCTTCTGACGCAGTCGGGTAAAAATAGACATAACAAGTGACGAGAATAAATATTTTTTAGCTTCTTCTTAATTATCTCCTCAGGGCTTCAAATATTTTTTTAGACCGCGGAAATGTTCTTCAGGTCTTAGCCTGATTCCTAAACGTGGCGTATACCAAGTGGATGGTGCCGCGCCACCGCTGCCCGCTGGCTGTAGTGCGTGGTGTGCGCTACCTGCGGGCGGCTGCGTGAGGTTGTTGGCGCGCGCGCAGGCGGCCTCGTGCTCGGCGCGCAGCGGGTCCTCCATGGCGCCTGCTGCCCACGCGACCCCTCCTCTCGCGCGTTACACCATGCCACAGAAAGCGCGTTCGATATCTGTAACAAAACATAAGTTTATTAAAATTAATTGGACAGAGCCCAACAAACATTCTAGTATTTGCGCACTTCCTCAATCTCCTTTTTGGGTTCTTAAATTAAATTTTGTCTGGAAGAGGTCGCTTGTAGCGACAAATCTTTAAGATTAACTAAGTAAACTGTTTTTTTTGCTTTCATCTGTGTGTGAGCAAAACAATATCTATCGTTTTAACACTACGTAAGTATATTATATTCATCCTTCAGCTTTTCACTTTCCGGCTTTGTTCATAAAGTCAAAGTCAAAGTCAAAGTCAAATATTCTTTATTCAAATAAACTTTAGAAAAGTGCTTTTGAATCGTCCATAATTTTTTTACCTACTACCCATTCAGGACGTCTATTTTTTAGCTGTGGAGAAGAATGGGCGCAAGAAACTCCACAGCTTTAATTCATTATGTAACGACATTTACAAAATTATATGCCGTTACGTTACCAAGTTATACAAGTTTAAAAAACCTTAACAATATATTGGATTAGAAATAGATTGGAGCATTTTAAACCCATGCTGTTTTGTCTTCAATGTAATCAGACACTTTATAATAAGCTTTTTTATAAAGCTTTTCTTTAATAGCGATTTTAAATTTATTAATATCTAGTTTTTGGATATTACTTGGAACTTTATTGTAAAAACGTACACACAGGCCTCTAAATGAATTATTTACTTTGTGGAGCCTAGTATTAGGTACTGCTAGTTTGTTTTTATTTCTAGTGTTTACATTGTGAGTATCACTGTTTTTAGAAAAAGTTTCAATATTTTTATATACATACATTAGGTTCTCGTAAATATATTGTGATGCAACTGTCATTATATTAATATCTTTAAATCTCTCCCTAAGAGAATTACCAGCTTTTAGATTATAAATTGCTCGAATAGCCCGCTTCTGCAGCACAAAGATAGTTTGAATATCGGCAGCATTGCCCCACAGTAAAATGCCGTACGACATTACGCTATGGAAATAACTAAAGTAAACAAGTCTAGCTGTTTCAATGTCAGTGATCTGACGAATTTTCATTACTGCATAAGCCGCAGAGCTCAGTCTACTCGACAATTTATCTATATGTGGGCCCCACTGTAGCTTTGCATCCAACGTAATACCTAGAAACACTGTGGTGTCCACAAGGTCCACATTCTTATCTTTAATTTTTACACTGGTTTTTACCTCCTTAACGTTGGGTAATACAAATCTTATACATTTGGTTTTTTGTTCATTTAATAGCAAATTGTTAACACTAAACCAATGAACTATCTTTGTGACAGCATTGTTCACATCGTCATCAATCGGCTGTCGTCGTTTCACTTTGAATAAAAGTGAGGTATCATCTGCAAACAATACTATCTCATGTTTGTCTTTTACAAGGTAAGGCAAGTCGTTAATATAAATTAAAAATAAGAAAGGACCAAGAATTGAACCCTGTGGAACACCCTTTGTTACCACCGATCCCGGAGATCTTTTACCGTTAACATCAACCCTCTGAACCCTATCACTCAAATATGAGATAAGAAGATTCAGTGATGCATCTCTAATTCCATAGTGGTAGAGCTTCCTGACCAGGGTTTCATGTAAAACACAATCAAAGGCCTTGGATAAATCACAAAAAACCCCTACGGCATCGTGAGAATCCTCCCAGGCATTAAATATTTGAAGAATAAGCTCAACACCAGCGTCAGTAGTCGAGCGACCCCTAGTGAAACCATATTGTCTAGAATGTAAAAGTTTATTTCTATAAAAATGAACTTGAATTTGGTCTAGAATTATCTTTTCAAATATTTTACTAAATGTGGGTAACACAGAAATTGGTCTAAAGTTAGAGGGGTCACATGTGCTACCTGATTTGAATAATGGGATTACTTTACTGTGCTTCATTAGGTCAGGAAAAACACCACAGTCAATGCATTCATTAAATATGCAAGCTAAAACTGGAGCTATTGTCTCAATAACGGATTTAGTGACGTCGACGGAATTACCCCACAGATCAGCAGTCTTCTTTTTATTAAGAGTATTAAAAGTTTTAATTATATATCTAAAATCAATTTTTTGAAAACTAAAATAGTTTTCACTAGGTTTGACATTTTCCTTTAGAACCGCTTCAGCTACAGTGGGGGAGGAGTCTAAAGCCTTTGTAGTTGAAACTGGAATATCAGTAAAAAACTTCTCAAATGCCGCAGCAACATCAGCATCGGAAGTTAAGGTTTGATTTTCGTAGCTCAATTTGTACTCATTGTTACGACTTTTGACATTTCCAGTTTCACTATTTATAATATTCCATGTCATTTTTATTTTGTTACTTATCACTTAGCTTAATCTTTGAACTCAGGAACTTTGCCTTTGCTAATCGACATACTATTTTAAATAACTTAGAATAATTTTTGACATACAATTTAAAATCTTCACTAGTGTTATAGTTGCGTTCATCATATAGCTCATAAAGTCGCTTTCTACTTTTGTGGATACCAATTGTAGCCCATTCACTAAAAGTAACAGTACCACTAACCGAGATCCTTTTTGGAATAAAAGTTTTATTAAATTCTGTACAATATTTATGAAAGAAATTATTATAAAATTCATTTGGGTTATCATTATACTTTAAAAAACATATATTATCATAAAGATTGTTTTTAAACCGTTCCAGACGGCCTGCAGTTTTTGGTACAACAGTAATATTCTGTTTCTTCACTTGCTTACACTGATGTGGAAGGCTGACCATTTGGCCACAATGATCAGAGTCCAGTTTATTAATAATGAGTTTAGACAGTGGTACTAGATCGGTATATATGTTATCAATACAAGTGGCCGAAGTGGCAGTTATTCTAGTTGGCTCCATAAATAAATTATTTAAATTATACGATTGAAATAAATTTTTAATTTTGATAGAACCTGTAGACTTTTCTAACAAATTAATATTAAAATCACCGCAAATTACTATCTTTTTACCTACATTGCGGATTTTATATAATGCTTCATCCATTACTTTTTCAAAATAATCATACAATGCTGACGGAGGCCTGTATACACTTAATACAACAAGTCGCTCCAGCTCCACACAAGCTATTTCTATTGTTCGCTCAACCGAGAGGCTCACTATGTCTTTTCGTTCCTTTAATTTTAATTTCTTATTAACTATAATTAAGGAGCCACCATGAATTGAATTTACTCGACTGAACGAACTACCTACCAAATGATTATTAAAATTGAACATGAACTGATGATCTTTAAGCCAGTGTTCAGTAATACATAAAATATCAACTTTATTATCGTTCATGAACAATTCAATCTCCAGATCTTTGCCTGTCATCCCTTGAATGTTCTGGTGAACTATATTAATCGAGTGAACATTTTTAATAATTGTAGGTTGGGACGGGCTTTTCTTAGAATTAATTTTACATTTATTTAAAATATTACCAAACATTTTGCAAGAGAACTCCTCTTTTGTCTTATGATTTAATTTAAATTATTGATTGGAATGTCAGTAGAAACACTACTGACATTTATGTCTATTAAACATTGCTCAATAGGAGCAACTTGTTTAGCCAAGTTTTTGGCTGAGATGTGTAAAAAATATGATAGCGATGAAGCTATTTGTCGCTTGAAATAAATTGGCAGATAATAACTATCTTTTGTCAAATAAAAATTACTAACATAATTGTTAGTGTCAATAACACCATGCCACAGAAAGCGCGTTCGATATCTGTAACAAAACATAAGTTTATTAAAATTAATTGGACAGAGCCCAACAAACATTCTAGTATTTGCGCACTTCCTCAATCTCCTTTTTGGGTTCTTAAATTAAATTTTGTCTGGAAGAGGTCGCTTGTAGCGACAAATCTTTAAGATTAACTAAGTAAACTGTTTTTTTTGCTTTCATCTGAGCAAAACAATATCTATCGTTTTAACACTACGTAAGTATATTATATTCATCCTTCAGCTTTTCACTTTCCGGCTTTGTTCATAATTTTATCAGCCAAATTATAATCAATTTGAATTTGAGTTTCGGTTCGCGGTTCGGCGCAACAGAATAAGACTGCACTTGATGGTTTAAAGGTCTATATTGATCTGTCTCTTTTATCTAATGTTACAATATATAAAGGGAGTATGATGCGTGTGTGTTATACGGTGTACACACACTACAAGTATTAAATAATTTTAGTTGAATATAAAATAAAATGTAGACGGGTAGCCGGCGTTTGAAGCACCTCTCACGCTGATCGAGCTTATTAAGATTGTTGATGAGATCGATTTGCAACGTGGCGATTGTTATATCAGTCTAATTTGACCCACTGTATAGGTAGGGCGAATATACGAAAGATTCCCGATCTACCTTATTGAAAGATAAATTAAATTTATCTGGCACGTGTCCACCGTTTTTGTAAGCTACAGTTAACAGTTAATTCGATTCATAGACTTTAAAGTGGTGTTACGTTTTATACAAAGAACTGTAAAAGGAAGGCGCTCCAGGAGCTCGTGAATAATTTAAATGGTGATACTCCCGCGTGAATCTTATTACGTTGCCGGAGATTTATGTGCAAAAAATGTTATAATCTAAATGATGTGGAGTGCGGCGCCAGCCCTCGCGGCCCGAGACCCGACCTCTCGACGCACAATCTGCATTTCTATCAACGGCCTGCTTCCCGTTCTCACTTTTTATACAGTATAATAAACACATAACTATGATTGATTTATCTATAACTATTTAAGGCATTCCGCCAGTCTGTTCAAAACACAGATGTCGGATCGCGATCGCCCTGCCAGCTACGGCGGCGTGCCGTCGTCGCTGGAGAAGGCCTCTGAAACACCGCACCGGTCAACAACAACATTTTTAATGTTGAGTCTTTTAAATCCCTCTTTAATACAATTGCCTAAAAAGTTATAAATTTTCTTATATCTTTGATTTTATAGTTTTATCATAAAATGGTTTACTTTTTTCAAACATTATTAAGAGGAATGAGATTAAAAATAGACATCAAAAGTCATACAACGTAATCTGAAGAACGTGGTTAGTTGTTTTTCTAATCTAACTCTGTATCCTATCCGATACTGCTCATTTTCCTACGCGCCGTCCTGTTGACGCCAGAACGCTTCGTTACAGCTCCTCAAACCCACTGTTATGACTTCCTCGTGTTTCTATGCTCAAGGATATCAGGTTGTTATTGTGATTTATGTTTTTTTTCTATTGTCGTAGCAGAAGACACGTGGCCGGGTCTCAGTGGCCTTGACATAGATTATTCTCGTTGAACCTATTTACTATTTACTTAATTGCAATAAATGCAATACCTATGTATATTTTTTTGTAGTGGTTTTTGGCCCTTTCTCCCTGTCCGTTTATAGGGAATGCTCATGCTGGTGATATGCTGAGACGTAATATTTGTATTTGTACTGTTTTGTGTCTCTGTCAAGACAGTTTGGTTATACATATACAAAACAGAACCACATTAATATTTATGTCCATTTACGTTTCTGTTATCTGGATATTTCATAACATTACTGCGACCAAGGTACAGACAGATGTGCAGAGCTCCAACGAGAATCGCATTGGTTACGCAAGTACTACTATATATATTTGACTAGCTTTTATTCGCGGCTTTGCTCACATGGGCTATACGACTTGTGTTTATTCGAAATAAAAGCTAAACTTATTAAAGGTAAATATCATTAGGGTATAAGACAACTAAACATGTCACATCATTTCAACATTAAGATTTTCATTGTTTATCATTAAAACAGCCATCCATACGAGCTAGCATTAGTAAATGTGTCTAACACAAAACAACGTAATAAAGATCACTCTGTATAAGTAATTTCGATCAGTTTTGAAACCTCCTGTACAAATTATCATCCCCCAACTTAAGGGATCATTTTCCAAAAATCCTGAAACACTTCATAATTTCTAACCAGGTCAAACACCAAAACTTAAGGAATGACAGATTTCCATTGAAACATTCCCCCATTATTTCACCCCTCTAGGCGAGGTTTTTCGAAATATGCAAAAACACGTATTTTTTTATTTTGATAGAAAAATCTATAGATCGATTAAATTATTAATTTTTATAGTTATTATTTTAAAAATAACGATTTCCCCAAAAAACCTTCTTCTCTTTTTTACTCCTTTAAAGGATTTTAAATTATTATTATTTATTATTTCTTTTCAAAAAGCTAAATACCATTTTTTATGTATTATATTTCAAAACTGACGTACTTTCATACAAACATTCACCCCAATTGACCCCTTTAGGATAATAATATGATTTCCGTAAAATCCTTTCTTAGTGGGTGGTTACGTCACTCAATTAACCTACAGTCCAAATTTCATCTTCTTAGCTTCAGCGGTATCGGCTCGGCGATGATGAATCAGTCAGTCAGGACAAGTCATTATATGTAGATAGAATACTTCGTATTTTACTTATTCTCTATTTTATTTGGACGCAATCTATTTTAAATGAGATTCCAAATTGAATTCCATTGGAGGATCTCACAGATATTTATTTTATCAATAAAGTACAACTGCTTGGGTAAAGAATATAACAATTCCATGTTTATTTTAATTATTTATTAGTACAACCAACAAGACGAACACAAATACAAGCAATGACTAGGCAAGTAGGAACTTGTTACGAATACAACGCCGTCCTCAATGGACACCCACAGGCCGCAGACAATGTCAATTAAGTTCATATAAAAATGTAAATTAAGCTGTATGAAATATAAATAAAATTCTGAAATAGAAATAGACTGCTTACTTGTAAAATTCACTATGTATACATAACTAAGTAGAATAAATTAAATTAATGTTAGTAGTACCCTTCGCGGGGTCACGTATTTGATACGACGTTTTGGTTGTTAATACCAATTAATATTTCAGAAAAGCTTTACTAAAAGTGCATCTAGATACAAAACTTGTACGAAATTGGGGTGCCGAAATGGGAAGGTGCCGAAACGAAACTAAGCCTTTGAATGAAGCGTGAGCTCGGCAAAAGCCTGTCAAGGCGGCTGTTCAGGACTGACATCACCATTGCCTGATATTACCAACATCCTTATTACCTACTATGATCGTCTTTATGTATAAAAATATGTATTTGGTTATAAGCGAATGTGATCGTGAGAGCATCAGGCGGCGCGGCGGCCGCCGGACGCCAGTGACACAATGCGGAGGAGCTAAACCAGATGACAATGCCGCGGAGTGAACGCCCGCCGGCCGTTATACCGAAGTTATAACATGCGCGTGCGACAGTTACAGCTACAATCACAATTCACAATCAATTCACGCGTTGACGGCTCCAGGAAGGCTCGGTTACTGTTAGGGTCGTTTTAGATGTCATGACTTTGCTTACTTCGGTAGTTTTTTTTATAATGAGAAGTTATTGATTGTAATATTATAATGCTACCACAATAATATCGTTTTAAAGCAAATTATGGCACTTTTATACATAAAATTAGCATTTTTTTAGGTAAAAGTGAAGCCTACATCGTCGTAGTCGTAGCCAGTTGGCGTAGTGTTCGCAGCGTCGTCGACCCAAAGGTATCAGTTTTGTGCCTCCATGCCCAGTTGCCCGGTGGATTGATTTGATCTCCAACCGGAACACATCGATGCCAGACACTGCTGATCGGCGCCAGTGCTCAATATATCAATAATGTGACATCCGTTGATTGATTCGCCCGCCGTACCGCGCGTGGCACTGACGATGGCATGAGAGCGGCGCTCGTAAAAGCGTCATAGCGCAATGATGTGATTGTTGCCGAGGCCGCAGCTATTCGAGACGCGGCGGATTCCTTTGAACTGCGCTCAAAGCGGATAAACGCTTTAAATATTTTCCTAAAAATGTTCAAAGTGAGTTCCCGGGGGCGCCGGCTGCGGTAAACAGTTAACATTCGCCAAAAATCTGGAATAATACATTAGCGGGCCGGAGTCATTGGTCGGGAGTTGATACGGAGCACGTCTGGGAATGCGCTCTCTGTGTTGATAGCGGTGGTTCTGTCTGTCTGCGGTTGGCGCACTCGCGGGAGCTGGGCCGCCAGCGCCGGCCAGCCGCCGTGCCCGACCCCCCCCCCACCCCTCCTTTTTAATGTTAAAAGGAGGCAAACGAGCAGGCGGGTCACCTGATGGAAAGCAATCACCGCCGCCCATGGACACCCGCAAAACCAAAGTAATCGCAGATGCGTTGCCGACCTTGAGGAAGGAGTTGGATCTTGAGGAGGGAGTAGGAATTGGGAGGGGGGAGGAGGTGAGAGATGGGCCGATGACGATGATATATTCCGTAATCTGAAGTAAAACCTTATTATTTATATTGCTATTATGATTCCATTTACTTTTTAAAATATGTGTGCCCTCTGTGTTTGTCTATTATTAAAAATGTATAGGTTTGTTGTGTATATTTCTTTATATTAGCGTTACTGTTTTTGGTTAGTATTGTTTTTTATGTGTGATTATTTATTTCTTGAAACAATATATTGTAATAATGTAATTGATCCTAGGGTAAGTAGCTAAAGAACTCGTTTCATGGAGATCAGAAACAACGACGACGGTACCACAACCACCCAAATCATATCGAAAAGTTCGTTTTCGACATTGACCCGACCGGAAATCGAACCCGGGACCTCAGAGTTAGCGTCGCCCAAAGTCCGGCGTGCAAGCCACTCGGCTACGGAGGTCGTTTTTTGTTGATTGATTTATAAATACTTACATTAAGAAATCCAGATAGATGTTGTATTTTGTGGAAAAATAAAATATAATAAGTATCAAGCTTTGTATTGATTTTTATAGAGTATTCGAGTCGTCGCATGGAAGTTAAATGCCGTGCCCTGTTTATATTGTGTGCCGTTTGACGCTAGTTCCCAGAAAACGACATTGTCGGCTGGGAAAACAATACAGGGTTTTATTTTTTTAGCAAAATAAACTGCTTTCATGTTCGGATTAAGAAATAAAATCACAGTATTTATAATCTGTAACGATGAAATAATTTTATGTCGCTCTACAGCGCCTGCATGGTGTAAACTTGTCACCACAATATACTTGGCATATTTATTTGTCAAACTTTCAACATGTAAAAGATCAACAAGACAATTATGTAAAAGATCAACAAAGATCTCCCGCCCAGAGTAGATACACTTACGAGCCGATGGCATACAATGACGTTCATAAGAGCTATTTGTAGCCTAAACTGAATAAATGATTTTGAATTTTGAACTTTGAATTTTGAATTCGGTAATTTGAATTAAATATGTACCTATTTAGTTTCGTAAACATAATAATAATATGTCATAAGAATATCCCAGATGAATGTGGAGAGCTCACGAGTTACCGTCGAGTGTGGATCATTTCCCACTCCAGTTAGTAATTGGGTGTCTGCGACGCGTGGAGTAAGAGACGGGCGGGGGAGGGGGGGGGGGGGGGTATTGGACCTGCCTCATGAGCTGACAGGAGGTGAGGTGAGGTCAACTCTTTGCTTATGGCATGTTTTAGCGAACGCAGTGGGTAGTTGTTACATGGCAATCTTTATATTATCTAATGTGTAATTTATCAAAATATAAAAGCTCATTGTACATTAAAAGAGTGGCATACTTCTTTTCAAACAATAACATCCACAGACCATATGCTAAGTATATGGCCTCACCTATGCTTGCATTACTCTTCATGATAATACTAAATAAAATTTGCCGCAGCTGAATGCGTTCCCACTACCTGTCGTGTCGGAGGGTGTCCTCACTACGCCAAACGGACGATAAACTCAATTTGCTCGTGCATTTCTTTTTAGAGGGAAATTTTGTTATTAACTTTACTTAGTATGATAGAGGTAACGTTACCTTATTCAATTAAAATTTAACAAACAAGTGTCGCGTCCAGCGCATGAGGGCACCGTCCGCGCACGGAGTCAACGCATCAACACCACGGTCATCGACATTCTCGCCGAGAACTGTTTAGACACTGCTGCTTTGATTTATAATTAGATTTATGGGTTTCTTACAAAATCGTTGTTTTTTACGAACTTTTTTCCATAAACATCGGTAACTTTAACAAAGTAAATATGTCTAATATGCCAAAATATTTACGAATGTAAGTTATTAGCTGGACTGCTGTTGTTATTGTAGGCGGATAAAGCAGCATTACAGTTTTTCAATCTAAGTTATTGAACATGTGAAAGTTATTAATGAATACGAACATGAATAGGTACATCTGCAAAGTAATTAACACTAAGTAATGTTTAAAAAAAAACATTGGCTACATTGTAATAAAAATACATGAGTAGGTAATAAATACAAGCGAGTTGTCATATGTCAAGCTTATAATTGGTTGTCGCGGTGCGGGCGGCCGCATCTGGCGCGGCGTGGCGCGGCGTGGCGCGGCGTGGCGCGGCGTGGCGCGGCGTGGCGCGGCGTGGGGCGGCGTGGCGCGGCGTGGGGCGGCGTGGCGCGGCGTGGGGCGGGCGTGGCGCGGCGTGGGGCGGCGTGGCGCGGCGTGGGGCGGCGTGGCGCGGCGTGGGGCGGCGCGCGGACAGCGCGGCGGCTGCTCATAAATCATGCTAATATACTCGTATACGCAGTCGGCGGCAAACGGTGTTTTGCAAGATATAAAAAAAACTGCAAAACCGTAGAGATATGTTTGGTTTGCAAAGAGCTAAGTATTCAATTCAATTTCTTTATTGCAAGCTAACATTGTGTACAAGTACAAGTATTCGCGGCTGGTTGAAGGCAAAAGATAAAAGATAAAAGACGCCACACGGGACAATGTGATTCCTCAAAACGTGTTTATTTATTTATTATTGATCTCCCTAAACTCTGAACTTTCGCATTTAAGCAACATAACTCGCTAGTATTTCTTTCTTTAGTATGAATCATGATGCTTTCTTGTGTATTTCAGATTTAACTGATGAAGTATACTGTAAGTGATGACTGATGAGTGACTACAAATAATAATAAACTTGTAATACCTAAATTTCGACTCCAGAAAGTTAGTTAGTTTTAATAAAATCCCGAATGATGTTTTAATTTTGCCCTTTGAGAAATTTAAGAAACACGTTATGGAAACACTTTTAAAAAGGGTTATTTAAATGTTAATGATAAGAATGCATGGAACTGACATCCTCCAATTCTCGCACACTGAATAGCTAAGTATACATAAAGCGTCATTCTATAGTTTTTTTTGAAGTAGTACATATATACATAGTGCCCAAGTACGTTATTTTAGAATCAAGTGTAATGTTAAGTAAACGTACTGAAAGCGGTGCATTATTTGTAATTCCGGGCCCCTGAACATTTTTAATTGTAAATGTATTAAATTAATATTGTATGATCTATTCCAACCCAATACCACGAAACTATTGTATGATTTGGTAACGACATACTTTATTTTTTGTAAATGTCGTTACTTCTATTAAAGCTGTGGATTTTCTTGCGCCCATTCTTCTCCAAAGTAAAGAAATAAACGTCCAGAATGGGTAGTAGGTAGGTAAAAAATGGGGTTGTTCCGTATTCATCCCACGAATAATTTTTTCCTTACTCATCCCATTTTTATTCCTTACTCAACACACAGCAATATTTTTATTTATTATTCGTAATTCATTCCATAAGTATTCCTTAAACCTAAAACTTGTTCCTCAACCCACGTCGAATTTATAAAGGACTAGCGGCCCGTCCCGGCTTCGCACGGGTGGACAGTTATATTTTAACATAGCCTATGAAGAAAGAAAGAAAGAAAAGAAAAAAAATAAATTTGGTTCATAAAACTAAATTAAAAAATTTAAAAAATACATCACGCATATTACACAAATTTAGAGGTTCCAGAACCAAAAAGGCAACCGCTCATCATGTGTCATGTGACTCATGACCTAAGGAGAGCCCCAGGCCACAACGCTGGTATTCTGCGGAAGCCATAACTTAAATAAAATAAACTTAAACTAATAAGGAAAGAGGTGGCACCAAAGACGCAAGAAACATTAACAACACTCAAATACACAAGCTTATAATACACAACTGGGTGTGTAGGGTGTGTGTAGGCGTGGGGTGTTTGTGACGGTGGGTGTGTGTGTGCGTAGAAAAACACGGGAAAACGTATTGTAACGTTTGAAACGATTTTTGTAAACCAGCTTTATGTACCAGCAGTAAACATTCATCAATAGGAGGAACACCTTATGACAGCATTATGTATCACTTCACTTAAATTTATATTAATCTTTATTCTTTCTTTTATCATTTAGTCATTTGTGATTTGGTTTTACCTTTGTTATTCCTTTAACCTTAACTGTAATTAGTTGTGGTACGTATTAAGTACTACTATTAAGAAAAATATATACATAAATGATAGGTACTGATGATAGGTGGTATGAATTTATGTCCTATTTGATATTTACATTACAATATTAAATACTTTAGTTTAAACACAAATGTTGAAAAATTTGTCCGCAACAAAATTTGCGTTAAAAATTATATAAACAAAATAAAAACATTTTATACTTTAGCTTTTTATTACCAGTAGGTTTTGTCTATGTTTAGTACTAGCGGCCGCTGGCTCCCGTCTGACGTAATCCCTCCCTGGCATAACGACCGTTGGAACAGTTTATTTGACTAGGACAATCGGTACTCTAGGTATATAGCGAAAGGATAGTGTAAGAATTTTGAGAATCGGTTAAGAAGTTCCAGATAAATACCGCCCTTTTCTCCTAAAACATAATAAAAACTAGATTTTGTCTTCTTTATAAAGTTAGTAAAACAATCGGAATATATTTTAGCACAATTAATAAAAAACCTATTTGAAGTTATAATATTTAAACGATAATAAAAAGTTAAGAGCGTTTACGCCGCACACTAGCGCCGCCAATGAAAAAAAGAACATATCTAGTAATTACAGATAGAAAATCAAATTATGCTCAACAAACTATCTGAATGAAGTAATTTAGCATTTTTACGTCACCTAATGAACACCTCACATGTTATGTTCAAATTCAAATTCAAATTCAAAATCATTTATTCAGTTTAGGCTACAAATAGCTCTTATGAACGTCATTTTAAGCCATCGGCTCGTAAGTCTATCTACTCTGGGCGGGAGATCTTGTACTGAGAAGAACCGGCAAGAAACTCAGCAAGTGTCCAGCTCTTTTCTCCCTTACAGCGTCATAAATATTGGAAAATGCCCTATCATAAAAGGACACTTTCCATCACAAATAAAAACACAAAATGTAAAGGACAATCACAACATGTAAAAAACACACAAAAAATAAAAAATAACTAAATAAAATATTTAAGTCAGCAAAAACATAATTTACCAGTTTAATTTTTTACAATATCATACAGTACTAGTAAAAGTCAAAAAAACTATAGTTAATAATAATAAAAATAAAACTAATTGTAATGTTCAATGCAACGCTATTTTGTTATCTGCTGGACACTGTTTATAAGTAGTATTATGTATATGTTTTTTATTATAGCCAGGCTGTTTTATCTTCTAAATATTCTTTGATTGTATAATAACCTTTTTTAAGTAAAGAAGACTTTACATGTTTTTTAAACTTATCTAAAGGTAAATCTAGTAAAGAAATGAGATGTAAACTTTTATCATTACAGCACACTAATATTATTCTTTGTGTGCCAAGTTTTAAGTATTCTTTTAATGCTAATATTTATAACAAAAGGCTAAAAATGTTTCATAAATTAATTTATCATGATAATTTGAAATATGAATATTGTTACATTCTTGATTCAAATAAAAATATATCATACTCATTTGATATGTTCTCCAGGCAAACTGGGAGAATAAATAACTTTGCTTTTAGAGTTATTGTTAAAGATCTAGCTCAATTACTGTTAGAAATAAGTAACGAAATTGTAGGCGACAACTGTTTAACGTCGAATTTAACCTCTAATCCTCATGATAAAACACAGAATAGCAACATTTTACAAAGAAATAACTGTTCCTTTCGAGACTAAAACTTATACTATTATGTGTCAAAATGTCCAGTGCTTGACAAACAAGGTAGATGATCTGAATGTATTCCTAGCAGAGTCCCGTCGTGACGTGGATATCGTTGTAACTAATGAGCACTGGCTATTACCTAGCAATTATCATCTTTACCCATTGGAGGGCTTCGACCTGCGTGCTAAATACCTACGTCAAAAGCACATTCACGGTGGTGTGGCTGTATTTACCCGAAACAATATCAAAACTAAAGAACGAATAGATATTCAATTGTTCACAATTGAATTCGTTGTAGAATTTTGTGCAGTCGAAATAATTGCATGTAATTTAATATTAATATCAATATATCGACCTGAACGAGAAATAGATAATTTTTTCGCTCAAATGCAGGCTTTGTTGGAATATCTTTCTAAACACTCTACACGGAAGAAAATTATTATAGCTGAGTCTGTCGTCGCCATTCTACAAAAGCGCTGTTTGAGAATTATAGCTTTAGCAGGACGAAGGGATACATGTAGAATGTTGTTTGTAAAATTTCGCATTCTCACAGTGACTGGAGTTTATATTTTTGAGCTATGTAGATTTGTCAGAAGACATGCCCATTACTTCCCTAAGATCGGAGAAAAACAGAGTCGCTACGTGTCACGCCGCCGGGAAAATCATATTGTCGTACCCAAAGTGCACCTTGCGATCTATAACAATGGTTCGTACTTTATGGCCGTTAAGGTGTACAATCATTTGCCAAATCACTTAAAAGCCCTACCGGACGGTAAATTTGAGAATGAGCTAAACAGAATTTTAATTGCTGAAGCCTTTTATAAAATAAGAGAATATTTTGAAAAAAAGGAACTAATGTATAATAATAACGCAATGGAGGCGAGGTTTTAATTTCCCTATTTCATTGACACGTTGTCTAAAATGTTGCTATTCGTTTTAATAAGTTTAGTTAAAATATAATTGGTTACCGACTTTTGTTTTTAGTTATAAGATTTTAATTTGTTTAAAAGATTGAAATTTGCGACACCTTTAATGGGTCATGTTTATGGGATTTTTATATATATATTTTTTTAATGTTCTATGTAATACCAACATGTGGCAATAAATGATATGAATATGAATATGAATATGAATATTTGGTATTTTATTGTAATAGTGTATACCTTGCCCCAAGAGAGAACCAAGCACCTTCTGTAACCTGAACAGTGGCATTACAAGTTTTGACTTACTTCTAGTATTAAAATTGTGTACATCACTGTGTTTAGTAAATGAATTGATATTACAACGTACAAGAACTATACAATTATAAATAAATTGAGACGCCACTGTCAAGACACCAATTTCTTTAAAAAGATTTCTTAAAGAAGTTCGTGAACCTAGTCTATAGATTGTTCTTACTGCTCGTTTCTGTAAAATGAATATAGTTTCAATATCAGCCGCTGTTCCCCACAGTAAAAGGCCATACGACATGACACTATGAAAATAACTAAAGTAAACTGTTCTAGCAGTTTCAACGTCTGTTAACTGCCTTATTTTTCTAATGGCATAAGCAGCAGAACTGAGTTTGCCGGCCAATTTCGAAATGTGAGGATTCCATTGAAGTTTTGAGTCAAGGGTTATACCTAAGAAAACTGTTGAGTCTACCAAATCTAATCGATCACCGTTTATTCTTATATCAGTTGGTTCATTTTTGACATTTGGTAATTTAAAATTAATACATTTTGTTTTTTTAGCATTAAGCTGCAAATTATTAATAGTAAACCAACTGAGTACATCAGAGAGTGCTTTGTTTACATCGTCGTAATTATTCTTACACCTACTTACATTAAAAATGAGTGAAGTATCATCTGCAAATAATACGATTTCACAGAAGTTCTCTACAAAGAATGGCAAGTCATTAATATAAATCAAAAACAGAAAAGGACCAAGAATGGACCCTTGTGGAACTCCCATTTTTACATGAGAACCAGATGATTTAGTTCCATTAATATCGACAGTTTGTGTTCTAGAGCTAAGATACGACTGAATTAAATTTAGTGCGAAATCTTTGAGACCGTAGTAATTTAGCTTCATCACCAGAGTTTTGTGCTCAACGCAATCGAAAGCCTTGGACAAGTCGCAAAACACTCCAAGGGCGTTTTGAGACTTCTCCCAGGCATCAAATATATGTTTTAATAGAGCAACACCTGCATCAGTAGTAGAACGACCCTTTGTAAATCCATATTGTTTATTATGTAAAAGGTTGTTTATGTTATGGTAGTATTGAAATGGGTCGATAGTTACTGGGGTCTTCTTTGTTTCCCGATTTGAACAAAGGTATGACCTTACTAAACTTCATAAGATCGGGAAAGATACCTTTATTCACACAGTTATTAAAAATTTCATCAAGATATGGTGCAATAGAATGTATAATATTCTTAATTACTTTTATAGAGGTGCCCCACAAATCACTTGTGTTTTTCATTTTCAGTGATTTAAATGTTTTTATAATATCCATTGAATCAATATATTTAAATTGAAAAGAAACATTACATTTTGGTACATATTTTTGGAGTAATGCTTGTGCAGCTTCTATGGTTTAGTTAAATATGGCGTTATAGTTAAAAGTGGCCGTAACGTCTTATTTAACTAAACCTAACATGTGAGGTGTTCATTAGGTGACGTAAAAATGCTAAATTACTTCATTCAAATAGTTTGTTGAGCATAATTTGATTTTCTATCTCTAATTACTAGATATGTTTTTTTTTTCATTAGTGGCGCTAGTGTGCGGCGTAAACGCTCTTAAGTTAAGTTATCTTTCTTTTTGTTGAAAGGTAAATTATGTTATATTTAAATTGGTAAGTAGGTAGTCGTCCTTTAAACGATTGTATCACATTATGTGTTTATAAAAACAATAGTCAAATAAATGTATTAGATAGGTAGTATTAGATTTTTTTATCGCTAAACTACACGGTGCCCCAAGATAACATAAACGTTATGTTAATTGTGCCCAATGTGTAGGAAGTCAGATAAGAATGAAACAAGATCCTTTGAAACAGAATTGATGCGCGTAACACGTCACCACCACTCGCTCGTGTGCGTTGTAAACGCGCGCAACGAGTAACATCTGGTGCCGTGCCGGCCGGCGCGGCGGCGCGGCGCGGCGCGGCGCCTGCGCATGCCCCCGGAGCTGCGCGCTCAGGATGCGAAACAATCAGCATCGTGATACTTATGTCAAAGCGACTAAATCTACATGTCAGATTTCGTGTGACACCAATGGCAGGAGAGATACGTTTTAAAATATTTGTGATCAATCTGTAAACGTGCGCGGCGCGGCGACGCGGCGGCGACGAGAGCGACGACGCGTCGTCGGTCGGCGCAAAGGTATTTTTTATTTATTTATGTTAATAATAACACAACATTACAGTATGACACCAATACGCTATGCTATACAAAAAACAAAAAATGTTGATATTACATGTAAGTTGCAGTAGTTACACTACAATAAAAACAACAGCAAAAATAAAAAGTAATAAAAAAGAGATTTAGAAGTTAAAGTTAAAAATAATAATAATATTAATAATGTAATAACTAACATATAGTACCAATTCTTACACTATCAATCATCTCACAATACCTCAGACATTCTCTGCACACTTCACTACCTCCATCGTCAGTAAACAGATCACACATTGGTGATGATACCAGGAGCTCATTTAGTAATTTTAATGCTCGAATGAGAGGAGAGTTAGTGTGCGCTACAGTGCGCGCCCGGCGCACAGCCAGCAGGGTGTGACTACGGGGTCTTAGAGAGTATCTGGGTACTTTGGGAACGGATAGTCTCACCACTTGAGCGACTAATTCCGGGCAGTCACATACACCGCGCAATATCTGACAAGCAGTCGTTAATATATGGTAGTTACACCTTGTCTCTAAAGAGTTGAAACCAAGCGCACCAAGTAAAAATATTGTGGGGTACAGAAAAGAATAATATCCATAAAGTTTCTTGTAAAAAAATCTTAAAAAGGCCTTTTGGATCTTCTCAAGTCGCAAAGCGTAACTACTCTCATGGATGCCATACAATTGACGCCGCCTCAATCTTATCTTATCTTATCTTAGTGGGGCCTGCTGAGGTTTCCCTCTAGCAGTAACACTTCGACCCATCGGGATCTTTTGTGCAACCCCATCCTTTCACTCTTCCTCCTCTGTAAAGATAGATGCCATAAGTTTGGCAATGTCCTTAAGAGCAAAGAGCCTGAAGTCCTCCGGTTTCGGATAGGCCGACCCCAGGAATCCCATTCTTTTCCTAGCCAGAGAGTTGCAGTCACACAGTAGGTGCTGCATTGACTCCGTTTCCTCACCACATACCCTACATAAACTATTTGCCGCCTCAATCTTACTTCTTACAAGAGCAGTGTATACTAGCTTTATAGCGCTAGCATCGTGGAATTCACGGGCATTCCGGAGAACAAAGCCCAACCTACGATAAGAGTCAGCAGCGAGTGCCTTCAAGTGCTCATGAAAGTTTAGACGCGTATCAAAAGTAACGCCCAAGTCCTTAACAGTATTGACTCTAGCACCGGCTTTGCTTATACAACCGTCCGCTAGATAGCGCCGCCAATTGACGGGATTTGCATCTTGTTTGTGGGATGCCGCCGCTGGAACTGCGATGAATATGCAATCAGAGGGACGGTCATGGAGACACTTGATGTTCTCGTAGCTTCAAAGTTACGATTGGTGTCACAGTTGCAGGTACACAGTGTTACTCATGTATTTAAATAGTTTATGTTGCATATTTACAGCACGAAAATATATTTACAGGTCAGAGTGCTTGAGGCATTGAATCCATCGTTTCGATCAAAAAATTAATTTAGAATACCAAATAACATAGGGCAGGTCTTTTCCTAACTGTGAGAGGAGAAAACATACCTGTGAAACAATACAACTTTGGTGCAGGCTTCGTAACACTAGCCAAAACTTCCAAAGATTTATCGTCACAGAACGTATATGAGTGGATGTGGAGTCCGGGTGGCGTTTAGTTCACAACACCCGAGCAGTTCGTGGACCTGCTCCGAGGTGGGCTGCTACCGTGCCGGCGACACGGCGGGCGGCAGCGGACGGCGGCGGACGGCGGCGGGCGGCAGCCGGCGCCGCCGGACCTAATATGTATATACAATCGCCCTTTGATGTTGCTGGCGCGATTTACGATGCTGCTCCACGAGCGACCGCCCGCCGACGGACGGCTCGCAGCGCGGACGCCGGCAAATCAATACGGAGCTCCGATTCATTAACACTCAGCGCCAGTCGATCCTTCCAACTCTTCATTCGATTATAAAACCGCACTCTCGTTAATCCTTTTTAGCGCTCTCACGAGCTATGAAGCCGTCCTTTATTTGCGGTGTCCCCTCGCAACAGGCCGGCCACTCGGAGTAATTGCATCTGTGGGAAAAATGCAAATTGTTGCGGCGACCGACGGGCGGACCGTAACGTCATATGCGAGTCGACTACGACATACAACTAGAACTCCATATTGTAACATAATTATGTCATTGATTTTCCAGTCACACGTGTACTATGCTATATGTATGCTCGTAGTAGATCAGCGCTGGTTTCAACAAACTTTGTTGTTAACTTAATAATTTAAAGCCTTAATTATGCATCATAAAAGTCAGCGCGTGTATTATCAAAATTTACTTTGATCATTAAAGATAATGATCTGTTGTGAATAAAGCTCGTATGGAACTTAATAATAATAAAATACATATTTGGTTTATTTGACTGCTTTGGATAAACGGGGCAGTGTCCTCTGCCGCGAGTCTTCAGTAATATCAGCGACATCAAAATAATCTTAAATGTTTATCACCGGGGCGGCTGCGGCGTGCACTGGGATGGCGTAATAACCGACGCTACTAACTGACGATTATGAGAAGTTTCTCGGGTTATGCATATTTTTATACTCGTGGAATCAGCTATTTTGTTTTCGTTGACGAAGGGCATAACTTTTTCTGGAATTTCATCTTCATCGGCGAAACTTTGATTGTTATCTATACCTTACAGTGAGATGTAAATAATTCGCACCGAAGTAATGGCGTAGTCAAGTGGCGAACAGCGGAGCCTGTGAGCTCGACGGGCTCACAGAAACGAGAAAAAATATTATGAAAAAAACACTGTAGTTCCATTCGTGGCGGCCGGCGGCCGGCGGCGGCGGCCGCGGCCGGGGCGCGCCGTATGCGTATGCATAAGTAGTTTTTTTTTATTTCACTCAATCATAAATACTTTATCGTTTTCCCTATCAAACTGCCTCACCGAGAATATCGTAAGGAGCGGCAAATCGACTATAAATATGAGAGTGAAAAAATAATAGGTTGAAGCGGCGAAGAGCCACGACAAAAAAATACAAGCTCCCGCTGCGGAAAGAAAAGTACAAAAAAATAAATAAACTCAGGATAGAACTGGCTTTGACTAGGTAACTCACGAACAACATGAAACATGCCACGAGATTGACATTTACTAATTGTGAACTTGTTCAATTCTAGCGTATCTTGTATGCAATGCGATTCAAACGGTGACCTAGGATGGTACTAAATAAGTCATCGGTCGCAGGTGAATGCGGCGCGCGCGTCAGTTCGTAAACGATTCGATTCGGATTTCCTTTGAGCCGCTCCAGACGAGTTGGAGGCTTAACTACCTTGTCATTCATGTTGCCTGCTCCGGGCCCGCTGCGTCACCCGCTGCGTCACCCGCTGCGTCACCCGCTGCGTCACCCGCTGCGTCACCCGCTGCGTCACCCGCTGCGTCACCCGCTGCGTGACCCGCCGCGGCGACGACGGAGACGGATGCATCGACGGTGGCGCGGCGTGATTCTTAGACGGCTTTACGATATTTTAAAGTACACGGTGTATATCTCGAACTTTATCGACGCCAACGCAGCCGCGCCTATTATAAACGATTTCTACGTGATTGTTGTGGACCTAATCCACTACAAATTCTTGTTTTAAGTTAGTCCAAGTTTTTTAATCAGCTCCGAATACAACATCAAATTTCACTGGCATTGTTACATATCTAAGCTTTATATACGTTTAGTCTTACTGATAGACACGGCAGCGCTCGGCATGTACAGCATTTATATAATGTTTTTGTTTTGTTTATATAATTTTTAACGCAAATTTTGTTACGAACAAATTACAAAGACACAAATGTGGAAAAAGTTTCCACGAGCAGGATTTGAACCTGGGTGCGGGTTCTGATATACCGGGTGAGGTGCTCTTCCAAATGAGCTATCGTGGTTCTAACCAGCCCGCCGAAATTATTCAACACTATTTACTTTTTACTTTGAAAGCCAAAAGCAAAAAAACAACTAAGTATCGTCATTAACATCCGATCATAATATTTGACTGACCCGTTAGGTCAGAAGGGTGCAGATTCAAATCCTGCTCGTGGAAATTTTTTCAACATTTGTGTTTTTGTAATTCTCAATCTCAAGTTTTATAAGTTTTACTTCTAGCTTACAGGAATTACTTACAGTTTGAAACTTAATATTTTATTGCAAGGTAAGGTTCGCTGGTGTAGATAAGTGTTTAGTTTCACATCGCGTACTTAAATAAATAAGAATAGTAGCTTCCTGGCCTTTAATCTGTCCACTCATTTGTTTTAATTAGTGTTGTGCTGAGATGTACCGTGTAAATCCAATACACTGTAATTACGAAAAACTGATCTTGAGTAATTGAGCAAAATCGTTTTTTTCAGTTTTTCGAAGATTACTCCGAAATTTACTACTGAAAGTATTTAATATATGGTATCAATTTAAAGGTAGTTTTTACCACAAAATAAGAACTGGTATAAATTAGGAAACTAATAATATAATTAAGTATTCTAAAACATAAGTTAACATTGAAATCAAATAAAAATTAACTCACTCACTTACAATGTTTTTAACAAAACACTTATATAAAATAAAATGTATTCATTCAAACTATTTTACTCCCCCCACAATGTTAGAACTTTATTTGTATTAGATTAGGTATTATAACTCATATAGACCTTATCTTAGTATAAAAACCACATCATATTTTATATATAGTACCGTATACAAAGCAACTTTTTAATTTAAACCTAGTTTTTGTACAAAATAGTTGTGCTTCTGTTTTGCCAAGGCCTTTGTTAAAATGTCTGCTACATATCATTTGTGCTCACATATTTCACAATTACTTCTCGTTTACTAATTAAATCTTTGATAAAGTGGTATTTAATGTCAATATGTTTTGACCTGTTACTATTTTCATTAGATTCCATTAATTTAATCGGTAACATCGAGTTTGAAAAACAATTAAAATCTTGTAACAATCCCTTTAAATAAATTAACTCTGTACAAGCTAGAGCTGCAGCAATATATTCAGCTTCGGCTGTTGATAAGGCGATAACGTTCTGTTTTTTACAGAACCAGGCCAAGAAATTACTGCCAAATAACACTACAGAACTTTTTACAGATTCTTGTACACAATAACTTTTAAAATCTTGGAAAATAGAGGAAAAAGTAACACCTATTGGCAGATAACGGCGATTAGGTACATGTTGGATATTGTAATGGGAATGGACGGCTTTGAATTTTAAAATGAAGTTTTTCATTCTTTCTTGGTATGTCGCAGAAAATACAGTTGATGATGGGTGACGCCCACGAGGATCTGGCGCAGCTCCTATTTTTGGATCACAATGTTGAGCTTTAAAATTCGCTTTTAAAACAGCTTGCACTGCTCCATCGTTTGAATATTCCAGTGTGCTGAGGAAAAACTTTTTACACACAATTTGTTCATCGAGTCTCCACACTATAGTAGTATTACGTCTTCTCGAGTTAGGACCAACAGTTTTGAGAGCAGTTGGTAACTTATCCACCTGTCTGGACAAGAAATCGCGACGCCTTTGCCTATCCATGCTCCAAAATTGTTCATGTATTACTTTTCTTCTTGATTCATTTACGTGTTCAGTACATGACTTGAAAAGTGTGAAAGTGCATTTGTTACAGGAATAAAAGTTTTTAATCATCTACCCATAGAACTGAAAGGATTAAACTCCAAATTGTTTAAAATCAGATTAAAAACCTGGTTGATGGGAAAAGCTTTCTATAATTTAACAGAATATTTTGACCCATATTTTTCATAATTTGAATTGTTAATGTTAATTTAAGGGAATTACAATACCTGAAAAGGGTAATTAAGTTTATAAGCCACCTACATTTTACCTAGAATAAGATCTTTATATACACTTAATAAGCAATAAATATATTTCTATTTCTATTTCTTAATACAGTTATTGCATGGTGGTATTATTGGGTGCTTCTGTTTCTAAAATGTTAGAATATCTGTAGGGTTCCTCAATCTCTTTACCTTCAATTTAATTCAATTCAATTCAATTATTTATTGCATTCCACAATATAAACAATAGATGGTGAACATAAATAGGAAATCATCATGGACCCTGGCGGGCACACAATAGGGTACTTTCTTTTTTGGGTGTGAACGTCTATTTCGTCATGACAATAGATCTCATTAATAGATGTACGTGCTTGCCTGGGTGGTGGTGTATGCTGTCTACGGTCTATGTTGGTGACAGGGACATCATCAAGGCTTACTTGCAACATTGAAGGGCTGTCCATGTTATTGATACCCGATATCGAGGGTTGCATGCATTCATCCTGCGACATTGAGATCTCATTAATAGATTTAGGCGCTTGCCTGAGTGGTGGTGTATGCTGTCTATGGTCTATGTTGATAACAGGGACATCAACATAGACTATAGGCGAGATCGCAACGCTCGAGCCTCCTGATTGGCGGGCTCCCAAAGCGCGAGCTTGCTACTTGATTTCGGTAAAACACTAACTCCGCGCAAGGATTGTTTTAGCAGTACACGGTATCTTAAGTTACCGTGCATTGTTTTATCAGAACTGTATTTTTTTTCAGATTTTCCATACAAAATAAAAAATGTGTGAATGCGGCACGATAGAATAAGCCAAAAGGAACCGAATGAGTGTTATAAAGTTAACATGGATTTGCACGGTACAGATGTGCTTGTGTGACTCTTTTGCCAGCGAGGTATTTACAGTGCGCATTTAAATGTTGCTCTGCCTTCGGTCGAGTCGACCGTTCACTGACCAAGGTTTGATGGAAACCACAGAGATTTCAGTAGAGGCTACACTAATATTCACTAAATAGAACACTGATTCACTCCTATTTCGATGAGATTAATCCAAAAAAAATAAATAAATAAATATAACTTTATTATGAAAAATATATCTGATTGAGTTTAACTGGGCTTATCCTACTTTCTTTCTTACGGTTCACGGCTGGATTCTGAAACGTTTAAGTCCATGTAACACAATGGTTACTCTAAAACAACCGATTCTCTTCGTGAACAGTATAGACTTAGACACCTAAGTATCATTCTCAACTTTTCCTAAACTTTGGTTCATAAAACCTCCAAACAAGTTTCTAATCAGATTTACTTCATCCTCATTATCCTCATCAATATGCTCTATAGAACAATAGATGTCGTTACAGGTACACCTCTGGTGGTCGCCGGTTAGAACATCCGTCTAGACTTTTCAAACGAATCAAATTATTGAGAGTACCGAACGATAGGAAAATGTTATTCGAAAAGCGTTGAAAAAATACTCGTATTTAAAAATATTTACGATCTTACACTGAGAATTGATATACTGACACATTTAATGGCAACTATATAGTAGCTATTTAGGTATACTTTCTGAAGTACATACTTACATACTTACTTAGATGCAGAGCGCAATACTAGGGGCACCATTAAACTAATACTAAAGAGCCGAATATTGTTCACATTCACCGAGTTTCAGAACCCAAAAGCATGAAACTTCGCCCCCGCCCGATCCTTTAAATGCCACTACTCATTTACAGAATACACTAAACATGCACACTAGTTTAGTACCAAGACACCGTACTCGTAGAACAACGGTACGACGACCCGGTTCACACGCGCTCTATACCAGGTACAGACATGTACTTGGGCGCTTCTCTCCTCCACCACGGCCCGGTCAACCCGAGCCGAGGTCCGAGCCTTTAGAGGCGCCCTCGGGTTGTTCCGCTCCCCGATCCGATCCGAACCCTTCGGAGAATCTAGTAGGGCACGGGGACACGCACTAGTACGTGATGCCGTTCCACTAGTAGGGGATTCGTTTCACACGACTAGAGGAACCCTTTAAGTTTCTCGCCGCCCCCAAACAAGCC
This sequence comes from Eudonia lacustrata, assembly GCA_947562085.1. Taxonomy (NCBI): domain Eukaryota; kingdom Metazoa; phylum Arthropoda; class Insecta; order Lepidoptera; family Crambidae; genus Eudonia; species Eudonia lacustrata. The sequence goes on along the minus strand of OX387318.1, from coordinate 24,605,288 downwards.
TGGCGAAACTGAATATGGCGTCCGAGGCCATCGGAAAACTTAAAAAAAAATGAAACTTCTAGGCTTTAACAATTTGAGTATGATAAAGTTAGAGGCGAACAATTTTATATGAACCTTTGGTAAATGGGAAACAAAGTAAAAGTCGCATAAATCTGGGCAAAATTATACTGTGTATGTGTGCGATACATTATGCAGGATCCTGGCAACACCGCCGCGGGCCGGACGCCCGGGTGGCCCGGGTGGCCCGGGCGGCCGGGTCCCCGGCGTGGCGGCCGCGGGACTTGTTGCTTCCCACCGAATAATAAAGCCTTATATTTTACCTCCGCGCCTACATTTGATATGGTATCACGACTTGGCGCAACTTCCTACTTGTACAATAATACGGACTTGTTTGTCTTTATTTGTAGTCTGCGACATTAAACTTTATTGGAAGAAGTATAACAGTCTGGCGATGGCATATGGCAACGAAAGGACATAACTGATCGTGTAAGGCACACTTAGCATTATTTTAATCAAGATTGTGTCCTTTCCACTTTTCTTCGCAGAATGTAAGCCGCGCCGCCGCCGGGCCCGCCGACGACCGGGTGTTTAGTGTCGATTAAACCTCCAGATAATGAGGAGCTTTCACTTGATCTGCAACCTCTCGTGATGATGGATGGGCCGCGGCGCGCTCGCAGGGACGATACATCACCGCGCGAGGCGCCTGTCACGGCGCTGCCGGTGTTGCATCATTACAGACTCATGTTGTGACGTATGACGGCCGGAAAAAAGTTTCAAAAAATATCCGCTTTTTGTTACAAGAAACGTAGACAGTATATGGCGTCCAATTCAAGCCATGAGATAATCTTCACATATTGTGATTAGTAAAGCGAACGGATATTATTATGTACGAGTACTCAATTCGTGTAATTAGTAATTTCAATAATAATAAGGGTTCCAGAAAAGCGAAAGACCTACCCCGACCTACCCCGGACAGATAATCGAATATCCCCAAACTGTTGGCAGTGATTGTGAATCGGAGCTCCACGTCTACAAAGTATAGCTGCGTGCGTCGTACGGGGACGCCAGCCGTAAACCGCAACCGTTATAGCTTTTATTAAGGTCGAGGTTTTTATTTTAATTCCAATGGGGGCCATAAACCCCTCCGGGGTCAGCGCGACCTCACCCCCGGCACCGCGCCGCGGGCAAGTAATACTAACCGATTGGTCTATTTGTTTCCAAAATTCGTATCTTGAAGGTCGTGTCTGAGGCACGTCCGCAAACAATTGAATGTTGCTTGCTTACACCTGTAGCTCCCTGTAACGGACGCCGGGCGGCCGCTTGGGGCTATAGTCACCAATATAGTCGGGTTATCGCGGGTGGGTGGTGGTGGTGGTGAGCCGTCGCGAGCGAGTGCCGCCGCCGCCGCGTGCCTCCGCATCAATTACGGCGCCGCACCCGCACGCCGCAATGGACCAGCTTCTCGAAGTCATTACAAGCGAGTCTCGGACTCCAGGGCACCATGGGGGCTACATCGCGAGTCAAATTGATTCAAAACAATTCTCAAATGTTCTTCCACCGATACTCGTGCGAGTCTATAGTATTTGCATCACTTTGTGAGCATTAAACTGTATCGTAAATCTACGCCATATCTACGAGCACACACTTAATGTATGTATGGTAAACGAAATAAACGTGAAATAGTAAAATGTTTAGAGGCGGAACAGTTGGCATATATTTTCCTTACAGTTATTGCTTTCGGAAAAGCTTTTTAGAGGAATATTCATATGTTCATATGTAGGTACCTACTATAGTACCTACCTACATAATAAAAGCGCGGATGTGTCTGGTTGCCGCTGCCACGAGTGGACCGGCAACTTGTGAACGAAGCTGAACCAACCGTGGCCTTTGTACTGAGAAGAAAAAAAAAAATCGTTCGTTCGGAAAATGAACGTTTATTTCACTTGAGTTAGAAAGAGAAAAATTATAGATGAGAAAGAATTAAAACGAAAATGCTAAAAAGAGATGTATGTACCTTCCAGCTACATGTTTCAACGAGATATACCTACAGACAAATTAAGTACGCGTGCATAATTCCTTACTTTCATTATTATTGTTTACTAGTCAATTGAAGCCGCGTGTTACAGCTATAAACGTTCATTAGTTATGGATGTAAAAGTTTGAAGTCGCTCTGCCACAGAGTTGAGTTTTCTTCATTGAAAAAAAAAAAAAAAATTCCTTCATTGGTTTAGTCTAAACATCATACAATGAGAACGAGCATGTTATTATTATATATTTCAAAAATATGATTTATATGTGAAGTAAAGATGTAGTTTATCATGCGCAGCTGTGAATGTGCGCGCAGTCAATCACGCCGCACGGTGGATCCATTTTGAATAAAGGTGGACGTAGCATCAAAAGTCCGAATTTCGGTTTGATTTTTTTTTCAGTACTTATAGATAATAGTAATACAAACAACATTTTGTTTTACACAATTCTTCGATTTCCGCGCTAACCTGAGTGTCTATAGCGACTGCAGTAAGTTTTATACGAGTATTTTATAGACTATTAAAAGTCTTGGTTATACGGGTAAGCATATAGTTATTTTTTTTCTAATGAATACTGGTGTCCGGAAATTTTTAAATACATCAATTAAAATAAAATACAAAGACAAAAGACATCCGGTGACACGGAGACCAAGTGCATGTTTGTGGATTTTCTTTTTAGATTTTTACTTATTTCTTAATAAGTACATAGGTCTTAACCTTCACGAGAGAATACTTGAAAAGGTGCTCTTGAGAAATAAAAGAATATTATAGCAACCAGCGCCGCCCGCCCGCGACGCAGAGAGGCAATAAAATCAGAATAAAGGAAACAGCCGGGGCGGGCGGCGCGAAAATTCGTACCATCTTCTTGTTTAAACGCCAGCTTTGAATAAAATATTACAACTGCTCAGCTGCAATGAAATAAATAAAGACATTTAAGCAAATACTCGGAGCAGCACGTTTATTGCTTCCCTGTTGCAAGCAGTCTTTTCTTTGTTGCATTCTATGTATTTCTTTGTTATTTTATTACCAACATTTACTTTGACGTATTGTACGTTATCACATTCATGTGTGCAACATATATTTTTTTACTAGTACACATGCATCTTGTAATTAATGTCAGAAATGAATCATGTCTTGCAGTAGGACTAGCAGAGCCGTCCCGTGTGACAGGCTGAAGGGCCATTCGTCAGGCGCGAGTGGCTGCGGGACATTAGTCACGGGCGCGCGGCGTGCGGCGCGGCGTGCGGCGCGGCGGGCGGCGCGGCGGGCGGCGCGGCGGGCGGCGCGGCGTGCGTCCGCGACGAGGGATGACGCTCTGGTTATAGCTCACTCACAAACTCACAAGACAATTGGCACGTGACGGCCAGGATTGACAGCCAAAGATAAGCGAGAGCGAATGCTTTACCTATTTAAACGATTTTTTTGCTATGCTTCGATTTAAAAAGCGGCCAAGTGCGAGTTGGACTCGACCATGAAGGGTTCCGTAGCAGCAAGTAACTTAATATAAAAGTTCTTGTAGTTCGTTTATGTTTATGAAATTAAATGTTTTTTTTAAATATTTGAGTTGATTGTATGAAAGGTAAATTGCGGTTTACGATTTATGACGTATTAAAAAAAACTACTTACTAGATCTCGTTCAAACCAATTTTTGGTGGAAGTTTGCATGGTAATGTACATTATATATTTTTTTTAGTTTTATCATTCTCTTATTTTAGAAGTTACAGGGGCGGCACACATTTTACTACTTTGGAAGTGTCTCTCGCGCAAACTATTCAGTTTAAAAAAAAATAATATACGAAACCTCATTATCATTTTTGAAGACCTATCCATAGATTCCCCACACGTATGGGTTTGATGAAAAAAAAATTTTGAGTTTCAGTTCTAAGTATGGGGAACCCTCAAAAGGAGATGTTTAATTTTTTGCCAGGACCATGTACACCTACTCAAAAAATAGTATAAAATACATGTATTTAGTTGATATATTTAATATTCCGATATGCTTTACCATTTTTGCGTAAGAATAAAAAAATGAAACATAATTTTTAATAACCTGGCAACTTGAGATGTCTTTCTGAGATTAAACACAAGTGTCCAAAGCTGTAAAGAACGTAATTAAAAGTGCAACTGTCACCATGATTTAAAAAAAAACCGGTGTTTTGTTTTCATTCCGTTTTTACGTGGATTCTGAGTCGTTGTGTTTTTGTGCTGTGCTGTTTTTAAATTCTGATTTGGACCGATTACCTGCTACCGTTTACTGCCTCACTTGTTGACTTCTGCCTGCTATCCTGGACTTCCGTTTGCTGCCTCACTTGTTGACTTCTGCCTGCTATCCCGGACTTCGATTTGCATTTGACCCTGCTACTGTTGATACCATTGCATTGTTGCTACTACATTCGTTGTTTTCAGGTGAGTTTTTCGTATTTTAATTAGGCATTTACCAGAGAATTAATAAAATGCTTTAAACACTTCTTTTCGAGGAAATAGATTCCGAACCAACTCAGTTATCTATGACAGTAATGGAATTGATCTCAAATATTTACAGTGCTCTATTGAAATAACTATAATCAAAGTAAAATACAATAAACTAAATAAAATATCTATTTCAGCCAACAAACAATGTCTTCTTTTTGTGTGATGTGTGATGGACAGATAGATGTGTGTTCGGAAAACCATTATCTCGCATCTAATCTGGGGATAGAATTACTAATGATCTTGGAACAACATGTTGGACATGAGGTTAGTTGTTATTGAATGTAGTATTTATGTAAAACTATTTTTGTTACATTTTTATTTTCCTAATAATTAGAACCTAACACATTCTTCACAAGAAGACAAAATAAATATTAGTTTAAAACAAACTTTTGTATTTTAGGTTGACACTGATGGCATAGTTTGTCATCCATGTTTCGCAATACTAGAAGTAGGAATGTCATCAACTGAAAATGAAGCTTCTAGCCACCGAGAACATGTTTGCGTTTGGTGCAGATCAGCATTGTTTCAAAGACGAACACGTTCTATCTCAGAAGGACCTCAGAGAGAACTTATTGCTGCTAGAATTTATCCTAGACAGGTATTGATTAACTTTTAATACATAATACAAATTCATGTTGAAGTAATAATTAAAGTGAAGATTTTTTTATGAATTACTGATTTGAATTACAATCTTTTTTGTAGATTCCTGAAGGAGGATTAGTATGTTATGCATGCTGGGTCTACTTTAGTGGCCTCGTTAGTCAAAATGAGGGTCCAAATCCCAGGCCTCCTAGAACTTTGGCATCACAGGACTCAAATGCCTGTGTATGGTGCAGAAGGTCTTTAATTCAGAGAAGATCACATGCATTGTCAGAAGGTCCCGAAAGAAATGAAATCGCGAGAAGAATTAGTCCAAGACAGGTATCTTTTCATAGTTTTATTATCAAGAAATACAAGTGAGTGATCTAATTTAAAAAAATTACTTTACATTTTATGATTTCTTTGTTAACAGATACCTAATAATGGACGTGTTTGCTATGCTTGTTGGGTTGCTGCTCAGCGAAATATTCGCAGACAAGCTGCAAACAATGCTGTGAGGCAAATAGAGGAAGGAATTGTTGATAGGAGCGAGGATGAAGCAATCACGTATAATAGAAATGTTTGCGTGTGGTGCAGATCATCTTTGCTTCACAGACGGACACATATTCTGGGAGATGGTCCTGAGAGAAATATAATCTCAGAAAGAATGTTTTCAAGAGAAGTAAGTAGTTTCATTTATCAAAATTCTTTTTATATAATTGCCTTGTTACACTATGGGCCATATCTTCGTTCTAATATACGGGTGACAAAAATATCGTTATTAGCTCAGAATCCACTAAATAGTCGATCCCTATTAGTTTTTCGAAAATATCTTCAGTGTTTTATAATAGTATAGATAGATAGGGTAATAATTTTGTGTTTTCAGATTCCAGCGGATGCATTAGTTTGTATGGGGTGCTGGAGAATGGTCCAGGAGTTACAAGAGAACCCCAATATTATCGCAGTACCAGAAACAACTATGCAATTAGATGAGTTCACTCATACAACACATTCAAGTGCACACTGCTTTGTACCAGGTTGCACAGAACCAGAACGATTGAATGTGCCTCTATGTTTAAAGAAGAGAATCCTCCAATCGAAAAAAGTGTTTGTAACAGAAAATGCAAAGATCTGTCAAATGCATAGCACAGTATATGACTGGGACATTTTAGACCAATTCGAATTTAGTGACTCCTTTACTAAAAATGAAGTGCAATCTTTACTGAGACTATCCACAGAGGCAGAGGATGCCAGTGGAATACCAATTAACTTTAAAAATTATAGATTGGTTCACGACAATATTTTTCATTTTTGGACTGGAGTCACGAAATCCAATTATGAATCAATATTAAGACAAATACCTAGTTTACAAGAATCATGTAAGCGTCCACATTTGGCACTAGGGCTTTACCTAATTAAGTCTCGAACAGGGGAGTCACACGACAGAATAGCTTCTCTGTTTCAAATAAGTGAAGCTCTAGTGACAATATTATTAAAAAAAGCTAGAGAAGCTTTAAAAAATGACTTTGTACCGTTACATTTAGGTATTAACCACATAAGTAGAGGTGACCTTATAAATCGAAATCTTTTGATACCCGAAGGGTTATTCGGAAATCCTAGTGCAGAGAGAAAACCAATTGTCATCTGTGATGGTACATATATATACGTCCAAAAGTCGTCTAATTATCTCTTTCAAAAAAAAACTTACAGTACACACAAGTATAGAAACTTTTTAAACCATTTTTAATTGTCGCTACTGACGGATATATAATAGATGCTTTGGGGCCATATCCAGCAACAACATCAGATGCAGACATCACGAAAGCCCTTTTCCAAGATGAAAATGCGGAATTAAGAAACTTTTTCAGACCTCAAGATATTTTTATTTTAGACCGGGGCTTTCGTGATGCTCTGCCTCTGCTGGAATCACTAAATTATGCAGTGTATAAGCCAGAAACATTAGAAGAAGGAGAAAACCAATTATCCACCCTTATAGCAAACAAATCAAGATGTGTGATGTTATGTAGATGGGTAGTTGAAGTGGTAAATGGCAGATTTAAACGAGACTTTAGATTATTACATAATGAATATTTTAATGTGGCTTCAAGGCATCTAATGGACGACTTTAGGATTAGTGCCGCAATAATAAATGCTTTCCATAAAGTGCTTGTGAACCGGCTAGATGCTCAAATAATTTTGGAAAGAGCAAAAACAAGAATTTTGTTGCCTAATTATTTAGCAGAATATATAATCTTAAATAATGTTAACCGTCGGCGAGCCCATTTTTACAGAATAAATGAAGAAAATGAGCAATTAAGTATCTTCCCACGAATGACCATGAGTGATCTCACACTATTTGCTCTGGGTATCTACCAAATAAAACAAGCGAGATCGTATTATGGCGAACATTTGAGACAACATGGATCATTCGTGGTGGAGATATCAACTGATTTAGAAGTTACTAACATACCAGAATTGTCATCACATGAGACTGTGTTGCTAAGAGGACGTATAAAATCTCGCCATTTTAGTCAAAAAATATATTACACATATATCCTCTTAGCAACACAAGGTAATGAATGGGAAGATGTAATAAAAGGGTATTACTGTAGTTGCATATGTGGTAAAAAAACTGTTCTTGGCATTCTTGTGAATGCCATCTAAAAATGTTGCTGGAGCGAGAGAATGAAGTCAAATTGAAATAAATAAAAATATAAAACTTCATAAAACTGTTTTATTTCATCACTACCAGTTACCTTCCCTACCTACTTAAGTGTGTTTACTAGGTAGTTGATTATTCACTGCATGTTACTACAATAGGACGAGTATGTTGTGTGTTTTCTCTAATGTACATTAAGATTTGATTTGATGTAAGTACATAGAGTTCAATCGAGGTTAGCTGCTGTTCTGTTATGTGTAGGTGCAGCAGTAGGTAATACATACATATAATCACGACTATTATCCCCGAAGGGTTTGTCATTGTCAGACACTAGGCAATGAGGACATCAAAAGCAGTCCTCTGCCATAGTCCACTTTTCACCAAATAGCGACTGCACATGTTCTCAGCGTGCACCGCTCTATGATGTTGGATGTATGTGCAGTCTTTAGTCCGTTAGTCGCCTTTTATGATACCTAACTAAGGAAGGAGAGTGGGTGGTAGTATTCTTTCACAGCTATGCGACATGGCAGTAGGTAATAAAAAGCTGAAATCTAGCACTTAATAGCTTAAGTTTAACTCTACTCTAACTACAAGTTATAAAAGTAATAGCCAGAAGTAAGTTAATTTATTAACATTAACAATTTTCATTCATACGGTAAGTACTTTTGTTATGACAGCTACTTGACATGACATGACATTGACAGAATACCACCATTACCCCCTGCGATCACGAAACTTGCCATTATTTGTTATTTAAAATACTTCTTACGTAAAAACTATTTATTTATTTGAAGAAAATCATTTTGAATAAGCTTATTCCATGCATAAGCTACATTTTGGTATTATGTACAAGGTGTTGGCATTTTCTCCATACAAAATTAAACATCTCCTTTATTGGTTTTTTTTTTCTATTTTTGTGTGAAAATCTTAATGCGGTTCACAGAACACATCTACTTACCAAGTTTCAACAGTATAGTTCTAATAGTTTCGGAAAAAAGTGGCTGTGACATACGGACGGACAGACAGACATGACGAATACATAAGGGTTCCGTTTTTTGCCATTTGGCTACGGAACCCTAAAAATCCAAAATATTGGCAAAGGTAATATCTATACGTTAATCCTGCACAATTAGAAACATTAAACATATGCCTCTTCATTCTGTTGCATTTTATTTATTTGTTTATTTATCTTTGGCACAGTTACAAGATACAAATCATACAATACAAAAAATACAACAATACAATTTTATCACATAAACGTGTTTTGTACCTCTATTACAACTGCGCGCATATAAATAAAATATTACATATAAAAACGGCTATATAAAAATACTAAAAAATAAACGTAAACTTAATTATAAAAATATGTAGATAGTAGTAGTAGATAAAACGAGATAAAACAAACTGCTTATATTGCCGTACGTACCCACTGAATCCTGAATTCAAAATGGCTGGTTACACAGCCACAGTACATAATTGCTTACATAAAGAAGTTAAGAATGATTCTAATTTTGTTATTTTGATGGCAAATTCGTCGTTATGTGTCTATGAAAAGGGCGTTTTCTTTTTAGATAGGTTTTTTTTAATTCCCGTAAAATCACCCTAACACGATTTTCTCTTCGTGATTTTACTAAGCTTTCAAAACATAACAGCTGTTATGTAACAATTCAGAGCGCAACTGACTTTGATATTAGTGAAATATTCAAAGCATTTTGGAAACGCTCAAAGTCGCGGCGGCTGCAAGCAGTGCGCCGGCGCCGCACGTTTGCTCAGACGAAACGCCCCGGGCGAGCACGACTGGTTACTAGCTAAGGCTATGACGAGCAAACTTTGCAACCACGGCTTTATTAATTAACTAACCTCGCCTGCAGAGGGTGAATTTTGAAGCATGCTATTTAATTTAATTTAGAGTATTAAAATTGTTATCATTTATTATATTCTATTATGTTCATGGTCAATAAGTAGTCAACACAGATCGTTGACCGCCGTTATCCTAAGTTCTGTCAGTGCTGTGGTGGTGGTTCGAACGTTGTTAGTTACTATCATAATTGATACACCTGGTATGATGGCTGCGGGAATGACATTCAAGTTTGTTATTTATGTGGTGTTGCGGCAGGCATAGCCGATTCCCGTCGGTTGCGGAGGGCCTGGCCACAATACACATAATATGGCTGTCTTGGCGACGACAGGCGCGGTGTGACGACTCCGATAGCGGCGGGCGTCATGCGATTTCCCCTCTTAATTTTTATACTTTACACTTTTAAATAGAGATAAGAAATTACCTAGATGACGATTGTCTAGAAGTTAAGATAAGATAAGAATTTATTTAAAAGTAACAATACAGTACACAGCATTTTTACATTTCATTGCTCTGGACACGGTTTAAAATACATAATATTTTTCTGCTGACACTTACTAAAGGATACCCTGAGCAGTAAGTATCAGCAACCTTCCAAATGTCTCTATAATATTCAATAGAATGTTTCTTTTTTAGGCAATATTAGTTGTAGTGTATTAATTACAGTTGAAAAGTTTATAAACTTGTAAGTGCGTCATAACCCCTTGACACTTACTTATTGATAAATTTTATCAAAGGGAATTGGTAATAAAACTACTTTCTGCAGATTATTGGGCTGTAAAGGCTGCTTGGCTGCTTCCTAAATAGGATTTGCAGTGCTGCGGGCGCGGCTGAAGCCAGAGCACGCAAAGTCGTAGTTCGATAAGCTGCGCCGCCAGCCGCGCCGCCATCGCCAGCCGCCGCCGCCGCGCCGCCAGCAGCGCCGGAAGTAAGGTTGCCAGATCGGAACATACCGAGTCCGGGACAATTCCATGTCAGGCCGTGGCTATGGCTATGAATATGTAAAAAAAAATATATAAATATAAATTACGGAATATTTAATTTTATATTTGTATTTATTAGGAAAATACATTTTATTTTTCAAATGTATACTTTTATTAGTCCAGATAAAAGATATAAATTGAGAACTTTGCTTTTATAGTAGGCAATCAACAAGTAGGTACATTATGATGTACTATCTTATAAACTAAATAAAATCAGACTTAAAAATAAAAAAATAAACAAAGAAAATGAACCTCTCCTTGCGGTTCGTGGATAATAGACTTTGGTAAGAAATCAACACGTTAATTATAAATGAAAGTGAGTAATTTACTTCAACTAATTATTAAATTTAAACTTTAATAGGCAATCAACATGTAGGTACTTTATGTACTATCTAGTATTTTATAAACTTAATATAATCTGACTAAGTAGGAAATCAACACTTTAATATAAACGAAATTGAGCAATTTACTTTTACTAATTATAAATTTAAACTCTGGTGCGTCATATTTTGTTGTTGTTTTTTTATTATTTAATTTTGTCGGAATCCGGGACAATAGATCGAATTACTAGACACGGGACAATACGTAAAATTCCGGGACAATCCCGGAAATCCCGGACATCTGGCAACCTTAGCCGGAAGCCGCGCCGCCGCCGCCGCCGCGCTCCATCCCCAGCTCGGAAGAGGTAATCCTACGGCAGATAGCACAACTTGGACACGAGGAGCGCAACGTGCGGTACACTGTAAGGAACTATCTCGCCATTACCTATTTTATTTTTATTTTATGAAAACTAAATGCCTCAATTCTCATTGCACTATTTAAATTAACTCATGTATGTAAACATTCTACCGAAGTATTCATAAATATTCAGCTAATTCCTCTCTTTCTAAAATATTATAATATAAAATATATTAAAAAAATATCCTTTGTATCTTATTTTTTAGAACGTCAAACTACGCCTACGGTAGAGGTCTTTATACCAAGAAGAAACCGCAAGAATTCCGGCAAGGGCTATTATTGTTTTCTCATATTTTATGAGTCAGCGTTTCATCATTAGTAAAATAACATTTTCTCATAAAGTATTTTTATATATTTTGTGTTCCTTTAAACCAACATCCTGGGGTTTTATAACATGCTTTTATGACACGTAATTTTTATTTAAGGTACGTTTTAATAGAAAGACAGCCGATCATATCATAATATCAGCCCAACCACAAATTATCTATTCCGTGAGCCCAACCACATTGCCTAATAATATTTCAAAAGAAATAAAAGAGAGTTTTGAAGGTGAGTGCAGGTCTCTCCTTCCGTCTCCCCACAAAAACTCTCTACAAAAAATGGGATGTACTTACCGTCAGACAATCCTTAACAACTTATTACCCCGATCTCACTAAAGAAAAACGCAGATAAGGTAAAGTGTGCCAAGCTCAACCATTCCAATCCCATCACGCCCAACAGTTATTTGTTTTCTTGGCCCAGGCTACATCCTACAAGTGAAATAAGTTTAACGACATACTGTCCATATATCCTCTCCCCAAGACAGCTTGTAAAAAAACCATTACGAAATGTCTTAAAACACTGGAATAAGAACAAACTGAATTTCTATTACGTCCACTAATCTAATTCTCGTGTTTCTCTTATTTTTATGTAAGGTCATGCAGTTTTTCTTTAATTTTTATTTCTATTTATTTATTAGGGCCACATTAACTCTTATCTGGAGCTGTGTGACCTTTTTTTTAATTATATTATATCAACACCAATATCGTATTATATTATAACTCACAGGCATCTCCAGAGGGAGAATCTTCCAAACATTGAATAATTACAAAAAAAATATGTACGGTAGCGCCATCTTCCGTAAGAGGAACCTCAAGTTACTAACTGGTTACTATATAATGTCACTAGATGGCGGTAGTATAGATAGCACTTTAAATTTATAAGTTATGTTTAGTTATTTTCTAGAAACTTTCTTATAACCACAACTTTCGTCACCTTCACATAGAGCTCACTAGCCGAGCAGCTGCGACGGCGCATCGTGTTATAGTAGTGATAGCAAAAACCTAGGTTCGATCCTTCTGAAATAAATTAATGACTTTTTGATTTTTATGTTCATTTATAAGTTCTTAATATGTTTATCAATCTTACAATTAATATTATACACAAAAAAAAGTTAACTACTTTTTGTTAGCGCCATATATAGAAAGCGGGAAGAAGCATAAACGCGCACGCAAACGTCTACTACCGCTATCTATTGTACAGGGAACCTAGTTTCACATCTTTTTTTCTATGAGAGGCACATCTATACCCAATATTATACATAGTCTATGGGCATCTCCATTATTGTGTGTACTGTTCTCTTTTGTATTTATTTAGAATAAATAATTTCACTTATAGTTCGCTTTAGCTTAGTCGTAATTTTATTTTATTATATGGAATCAACATAGGGGGTGAGCACTCTGGTGACAGAAATACGGGTCTCTTTTAAAGAAACCTATCTCAGGCACCAGTCTCTCACACTTTGGCTGGTAACATATTGTAAAAGTAGATTTAAATATCAAATAAGCTGTAAACGTGTGAGAGAGAAATAAATACATTTTATAATTTTTATTATAATTATTACGAGAATGACGCGGCGCATCAACAACGCGAAGAACGCAATACTGTGTGATACGAGTAACCATTGATTTGGTTGTCAGATGGCGTACACGTCACGTTACACCTTGCCACGTCGTTTAGCATCGGGCTTTTTTTAACTTTCCATGGTGGCATGAGTCGACATAAATAATATTTTCGTAAAAGCTCACAGCTCTCAGCGTCACACAGTGTAAACAACGTGAAATATTATTATTCAGGTAATATAATCTATTAGATGTATTTAAGTGATTATAATTCAGTAACTCAACTTAAAGTGATATTTAAAAGTTATAAAGTTTGCAAGTAATGTTTGCCGCCATATAAAAGTATTTCTAAAAGCCACTGTATTACTTGAAGTTGACCGATTAACCCCATTATTTAACCTGCAGTGATTTAAAGGTGGATTCCGACTCTTGCAGCATTTAGCTCTATGGGGTTTATAATGAACACTTTTAATATACTAATAGCATTCTTGTTAGCTCTTAGAGCGCCATAGAACTTGTTAGGTGGTACAAGGTATTTAACTAACTTTAACTAACTCTGTTTTAGAACATAAAGTGTTCGTAAATAACTGACTTAATCTTTTGGAGTTTTACTCTTCCTTAAGCTATAAGAGTAACCGCTAAAGTTTTTCAAGGCATTTAACTAACTCTGTTTAATGACATCAGTCGTAAGTAAGCGTTAGCAGACACCTTACAACTCCTTTTAGTGTTATATACTTCTTAAAGCTATAATAGTTAGTTATATAATTATTTCGACTAACTCCATGCTATCGTCGTAAGTTATAATTTTTTTTTTATTACGGTTATTCCTCTTAAAGGTTTATTTATTTATCCTTAACACCACAGTAAAGTTCACTGATAATAGTATCGGAGCTTTTCTAAACCATTTATAGAACTATGAGCATTAAAAAAGGTTGCCCTTAGAGCCAAAATGTTAGTTGGGACGTCACAGCGACTTAGCTGATGCTTTTATTCGCGTGTTTGCTCTCGTCGTCAGTCGTGTTTGCTTTTCGGGAATATTGTACGAGATGTGAGGTAATTCAAGAAGATAGAGAAAATAAATGTATTTTCAGTAAAGTACGAGTACCTGACATAGCCGACTAGATAGTTGAGTTTCGGATCTTCGTTCCGTACAGTAAAACAATATCGCTTTGCTTTTAAACGAACAAATTATGTATGGCTTGGAAAGTATAGGTTGTGTTTTTTCTTTATTTGAAAGTTTTCCGGTTCTAAGCATACTTTGATCCGCCATCGACTCAAGCTAGGAACTTTAAAGTTGTTGTACTGAATCCACCCCTCCCCCTTCACCCTCCCATAAATGCAAATGCCCGGTTTGCCTCCGCGCGCGCCCATCCGACGCCCGGTGTCCGGGACATTGCATTCCACAAATACGAGAATGCCGGACTATTTGCAGAACCAATGACATTTTATATGCTCTCGCCATTTCGCCGTCTCTTACTATAGAAAAGGTATCCTTGACAAAGTCCTTTCCTACCTAGGAACACAAATAAACTCTTAATTTAATTTTGATGTTCACAGACAGACAATGTATTAATTTCATAAAATATAAAAATTATTCTGCAGAAAGCAAAAAAAAATATAAGTAATCTAGATTATCAAAAGAGTTTTTTAAAACAAAACAAATAGACAACCAAAGGCAGGAAGAAAAAATGGAACAACGTCAGTTTGGTGCCTTTGCAGTTCGTGTCACACAAGCCAGACCGTCTGAAGGCTGTAAGCCGTATGTTCCGCGATGCACACGTGTGGCCCTTTAAGGTGACCTAAAGCCAAATTCATACTACATAACATAATATTATTATTATAACACATACGAGATGGTGTTCCGTGGTTTGGAATCCTCACTACACCAAATATCAAGATCAGATAGAATCTGATTATTTATAAGGGCCTACGTCTAACAACAAAATTATTTTTGTCTATTTTGACCAAAGCTCCATATTTTCATTGATAATGCAACAATAGGTGTTGTTGTTCCAAAAACCAGTAGAGCAGTAGTGGACCGATCGCCAGGGCCGGCCGCTGCAGGCTACTCACCGCAGTAAATGTGGTCTGCAGGTGACAAATCTGAAACAATACATTCAAATGTTTAGTTACTGGTCGCATGGACACACGAGTCGTTATATCGTTTGCTACAACGAACGCAAATACTACACATTGAAATGAAACTATTTAAACGGATCTATCGCGTTTGTTTATTCTTTGGTTTTATTTATGTTTATCGTGACGTTTGAATGACCGCGAACCATCTGCAGGGTCCGTGGTTACAGGGAGACTAAAATGACCAGACTTCTTGTGTAAAATAAATGCGAGTAGATCCGTAAAGGTTTATTTCAATGTGTAGCGTTTGCGTTCGCTTTAGAAAACAATAGAAGTACGTTTTCGTATATTTTCATGGTCGATAAATGTTTTCATCTACACTGGCCTGCAAAATTAAGTATCACACTTTTAAAATTGCAATAACTTTTTAAGTACACAAGATATACTTTCGAAACAAAAAGGAAAATGTTACTAATGTATAATTTACTTTAGTTTTAAAGAAAGCTGATAAAAATTGCTTCAAAACGTTTTTTATTTAAAAATCTCTAACTTCTATAGTTTAGAAAATAAATAAATATTAAAAGTGTAGTACTTATTTTTGCAGGCCAGTATAGTTGAAAATGGAAACTATTCTAGCTCGTAAGCTATAATATTCGATAACTCTACTCTTATGTATAATTAGTACAAAACCCTTTATTGAAATTACCGTATGTCGATCGAGAGGAGCCACTGCTAGCGAATCAATAGTAGATTGTCCAACAAGAGCATAAAACGAGCTATTTTACCCGAGACGTGCATATAGCCACCCGAGCCGGTACGGCGAGGGTGGATAGTCACGTCAAGGGTAAAATGGGTTTTATACTCGAGTTTTACACTCTGCTTTTCACTTCGATTGCAAGGAAATAAAACAAACCGCAACACAACAAAAGCTTAGTTTCTAGTTTTGTTTGTTTGACGAATAATTAACTTTCAGCTACACAATTAACTTATTTTTTTTTTAAATTTTTAACTATGTGTTCGACTATGGTCTGAGCAGTAATGCCAAGTTATTATAAATATTTGCGTTATATTTTTTTTACGTAAATGCACGCCCGTATTAATCGTAAATTTGTATTTAGATAGTAATTCATAATTACGTCGTAATTAAATTAAGATATAACCTAAATGTCATAAAAATATATCAATTGAATGAAGGTGTATTTAATTGTGTATGTGGCTGTAAGGCCTAATTGCCTTAGTTTTAAAAGAAGAAATTACTTTATGCACAAGAGCATAAAAACATAAAAACACATTTTGTGCAGCCTACTCTCGACATGAAGAACAACTTTACGAGCATGAGAAGTGAACATATTGTTTTTATATTCATCTAGGTAGATTAAAATGATTACGAATAAAATAATATGCAATTTTTGTACCTTATATTATATTTATGTATTGCATACTTGTGAGCTTAATAACCCATCAGGTTGGAAATTGTGTCTCCTCTTATTTACAGATTTTATAAATACACTGGCCTGCAAAAATAAGTACTACACTTTTAATATTTATTTATTTTCTAAACTATAGAAGTTAGAGATTTTTAAATAAAAAACGTTTTGCAGCAATTTTTATCAGCTTTCTTTGAAACTAAAGTAAATTATACATTAGTAACATTTTCCTTTTTGTTTCGAAAGTATATCTTGTGTACTTAAAAAGTTATTGCAATTTTAAAAGTGTGATACTTAATTTTGCAGGCCAGTGTATATAGAAAATTCGTTATTGGCTGTATGTTTAAATATATAAGTTTGTTAATTTAGATTAAGAGCTGTGAATTTTGAAATATATTAAAAATAAAATAAAATAAAATAAATAAGTGATTTTCAATTTGGTGAGCTTAATTTATTAATTTATTTATTTTATTTAATAGGACAACCAACAAAGTTAACACTAAATTAAATTAAAGTTGATTTTGTACAAAAAGGACTTAAGCTAAGTGTCATCTTACTAATCTTTTAATGAAAGCTTCAATGTCAAAAAAATTTTTCTTAATATTAAGATTTAGTTACACCTAATTATGTGAGTGTCCAGCGGCCCGGCTAATGCGAGGACGACGACGGCCAACCTCTCCGACTCAGCGGCGGCGGCGCGGCGGCGCGGCGGCGGCGCGGCGGCGGCGCAGGCGAGGAGCTGGCTAAGGATGGCTCTCTAATGTACCGGCTTTGTCCACTTCAATGAGCAATTGTTTATTCTAGGAATCAGGTGAAACGTTACGTTCTAAGACGCATGACACGCATGCTAGGACGGTGCGATGAATTGAAAATCCTCTAACAGTGTTCGGGTTTGCGCTTGGTGGGCGATATTTGTAATGTTACGCTCGCCCGCTCCGCTCCGCGCCGCACTCCGCCCGCACTCCGCCCGCGCCCGGAATAAACAGCGATAACTCTCCTTTATTGCCACAGTTACAGGAATATAAAATAATCAGCCGAAAATAATTATTTCACTCGCACATCTGGACTGACGAGCCCAACGCCTTTTCCTATGGAGCTCGAGTCGTAAACAATTACACGCCGGATCTGTGGAGCGAGCGAGTTCTGGATAGGCATACATCTGCGCGCCTGCCCGTGCCCCGTACTCGCGAGCCCTTTCGTTTTGAGAAACGATTCAAGTGCTTTATAGGTTGTTATCGGATCGCGGCGCGGTTTACGTTTCCTGGTTCCGATGTGCCACATAAAGTTTTATTATTGCCACGATTGCACCGCGACGCGACGCTCAGTGCGAGGACTTACAATCGAACAGGAAAGTGGTCGTTAAAACCTGAAAACCGATATGCAACTGTGGCGGCGCGGGCGTGTGCGTGCGTGCGTGCGCCGGCGCAGAGCTTCCGCCTCAGACGTTATCGATAACTTTGTTTTATTCCGCAGGTGTAACGGTCGGCCCTCGACTGATGATGAGGTCGAAGATGGAAGCGCACTTTATCCAAAAACCACTTAAGACCTGGTAATATTATATAACCTGTGACAAAATAATTACCTGTTTAAATAGTTGTTATGAAGACTTGGATATGATTGGTGATGGCTAGGAAACTGACTGATTCCCTACTATTGCCCTCCCGCTGGGAATCTACACCGGAACCGGTCGGTGGTCGGTCTGAGACTGGTGCTTAACCACTAAACCACAGAGGCGGTTTTAATAAAGTTCCCCCAGTTTCAAAGTTTTACCTTTGTTAAGCAAAGTTTTATGAGATACTTGCTGCGTCTACAGTTTGCTTTGGAGCAGAAGTTTATATCGAAGAAGTTTAAGCTTTGGTTCAGTCAAACACGGTTATTTTTTTTACCGATATACGCTACAAACCCTAACAATATTATTATTATGTTATGAACGCTTTTTTAAGTGTTGTGTATAGTTCCATAAACTCTATAAAACCATAAATACAGATTATTAACGTACTTTTAAAAATATCGTATGTTATAAAACGGTTGCGTTTGAGCAAAGCAGTGATGCAACAACAATTAACATAATTAAACCTAAACTGAACCTTAACAGAGAAAAGCTTCAACGGCCGGGTGAGTTAAATAACTATGTATTCAAAATTAAAGAACGCCACATAGTTGGGTACGAAGCGCGTCTAATCTAACTGGCGCATGGCGGGCGGGCGGCGGCGGGCGGCGCTCTTGGCTGCATACATTTTTCTAATCCGGCCGGCGGCGGCTTAGCGTGGCTCAGGCAGCAAAGTTGTCAAACGAAATTTATTTTTTATTTAAGTTTGTTGAAAGCTAGCAGTCTACTTTATACCCATTAAAGAGAACGCATATTATATTAAAATATAGAAAAAGAGAGTACATTAATATCAAAGCGATATTATAATGCCATCATACACCATTTGGTATTTTACAATTCAAAATGGATTGAGTGAATATTGACAATCATAAGAAGTGTGTCGGATGGGCGATACGTTGATCGCACAACTTTGGAGTAATGCGTTACGAGTATGTACCTACCTACGTGGGGCGCGGGCGGCGCGGGCGGCGCGGGCGGCGCGGGCGGCGCGGGCGGCGCGGGCGGCGGACTCGACGCGCTACTCATTAATTGACATCATCTGTTATTCCTGTTGAATATTTCGAATACTGATGGCAAACCAGTTTATTATGTTGTGAACGGGTATCACATATCCAGCAGATATATAGATATCCAGTTATGATTATTAATAGTCATCAGCATCTTCAGCTCATTTTATGTCCCCACTGCTGGGGTACGAGCCTTCCCTATGGATGGATAGGGAGAACGGGCTATAAACCACCACGCGGACTTCTTACGTGCCTTCCGAAGTATTATTATAGTATTATCAGAATATTATGTTAATAACAATACGTTTCTAATTGACATGTAAACTTGTAAATTATTGTATGTACGAGTATCACAAGGTAGGTAGCATTGATGGACAAATTGATTATTGTACTTAGGTGCTCTGAGATACGAAAATATTACCGGGACCGATCTAAAGTCGATGATGTGGTATTCGGGCTGGCTACAACAATAAATTACATTGACCGTATTCGTAACAACGATTGATTTTTTTATGATGTTCGAAATGATTACACTTTTCCTATACTTAGGTGTAAAGACCAGTCCAAACATGAAGGGAGTGCCGTGGACACAGCTCAAAACTGACCTCGTCCCAGCTGCGGCTGCGGCGGCGGGCGGTGCAGGCACGTCCATAGCTCGTTTCAGCGAACGAATCCATGTTCTGCACAATTGCATGAGAGCGACGCTGATTGTGAACCTCGGCAGAGCACTTGCCGTGGCCGATAAATTGCACTAAGTTATGCTGTATTCGCTGTCGAGCTATGCGGCTCTATCTTAATTTTTTTATTTTAGTGATAGCTTTTTTTTTTTTTGAAAGAGAATCATCTTCGGGGGATTTCTAGAGGGAACGGCATCGCACACTTAAAAGTGCGCGTCCCCGTGCCCTACTAGAGTGTCCGAAGGGTTCGGATCGGATCGGGGAGCGGAAACACCCGAGGGCGCCTCTAAAGGCACGGACCTCGGCTCGGGTAGACCGGGCCGTGGACGAGGAGAGAAGCGACCAGGTACATGTCTGTACCTGGTATAGAGCGCGTGAAAACCGATTCTACGTACACTTGTTCTACGAGTACGGTGTCTTGGGCTTAAACTAGTGTGCATGTTTAGTGTATTTTGTAAATGTGTAGTGGCATTTAGAGGAGGAAGCTTGTAGTGGCATTTAAGGAAGAGTGGTACTTGAAGATTTAATTCCGACCGATAAAGGCGTTGTTAAAATGAGAATAAGCATAGAACACAATATGGATAACGGCTGTTTTGAAGTGGTTCCCTAAATTATGTTACAAACCAATTAAGCGTCGAAAGCTGCCCATAAATCGAGTGGCGGTCAATTTTCCCGATAACAGTGTGTGGCGCGTGCGGCGTGCGGCGGCGTGACGTCACCGCTTCGTATATACGAGGAGTGTAGGGCGGCCGGCCGCACATATTGTGGTTAAAGCAGCTGGTGTCCCTGTTCATAAGTTTTGTTAGAGATCCATCAATGTAATAGGGGCGTTGACAACCACAAAAATTAATTCCAAAACATTCAACGTACTTATAGATGACATCAGGTAACAGTTCTTTAAAACATATACTTATTTGTTATTTGTCCCAAGCATGCATTTCTGTAACCTAAAAGGATTTTAACAAACATACAGTTAACAGAAAATTGTCGCGTCATTCCAATAAAATAAAAAATGTTTTGACAGTTTAAAAAGTGTCTCTATTGACCAGTGTACGACCTAATGGTTGGTTTTCATAACTTGGATGATTAATAGAACTTAAAGAAAGAATCGAAAAGCTAACTACAAGATTCGTTCGCAAGCCCTCTAAGCCTCCGCCGCCACGCCTGGAACGAGCCGCCTTATGGCGAGGCCTCAAAGCAACCGGCTCATAGATAGATAGATAGATAGATAACGTCTTTATTTGGACACTATAGACACACACAATATACAATCGTAAATAAAAAAACAACAATTACACTAAACATAATTTCATAACACAAGTATTAAAAATACAAAAATGTGTGTGTGCCGCAGCATCTCAAAAGGGTCGTTGCTCAGCGTGGTATTCACTCGCATAGCTAGTGAATCGCTGATTTTCAGCAACAACCAGGAGTGACCACAAGGACGGTGCCGCAACACCACTATTACTTAGTCTGTGGCGCAAGCCTTCGTCCACACCGGCACCGGCGCGTGGGGCTGCTGCACTGGCATGCTCCTTCATCCACACCGGCACCGGCGCGCGGGGCTGCTGCACTGGCATGCTCCTTCGTCCACACCGGCACCGGCGCGCGGGGCTGCTGCACTGGCATGCTCCTTTGTCCACACCGGCACCGGCGCGCGGGGCTGCTGCACTGGCATGCTCCCTTCACATTAAATTACTAACTACTGCTAAAGGACTAAACTATTCTATGCTTGCTGATATTTATATTTCTTTTTATACATTAGTGCGCTGTTAACACATTAATAGGTACTGTTAATAATCCATCCAGGAAACTATGTATTACGCTTAAGTTAGGTATGGGTTTATAACTGTAGTCTAATTTATCTATAGGAATTGAACCAAGATTTCCAGCAAATAACCGTGCTACGACGACGGCCGCTTTAAATCATTTCGGTTTATCTGGTTATTCATAATGAGTCCCGCACACAAGACGCGGGCGCGCGGGCCGCGGCGGGCGGGCGGGCGCGGGCGCCGGCGGCGTTTGTGCGTGAGTTAAGTTATTAGTTTGGAGTATAAGTTCTCAAAAGTCTAAGCGTTCTGTTTGTGTTGCGCGCTCCCTAATGTAGTCAGCGCCTCGGCTCGTTAATTCGGTACACAACCCGAATGCACGAGCCGTTTTGTTTGCTGACTACGGGACCTGAGCTTCGGAGGACTCAACTGTTTAAGGGAATATTCAAACAGCACAACACACATGTTTTAAGTTATTGGCATTGTCAAATAAGTTGCATCCAAAGATCACTGAGTTTGGCTGAATTTAAAGAAGTTGAAAGAAAAAGAAAAGTTTTAAAGACGTCTTTTGGCTGAGATGATGATGATGATGAAAGAAGTTGATGATTATAAAACAAGTCACTGTCCCACAATGTCATTCTTTTATCATGTAAAGAAACGATAATAAACACAAATATAACCCGGTATTGGATACGTATTAAAAGTTTTAATTCAATGTAGCGTTTGTGTAAACTTTCAACATTAAAATTTCAGTTTGTTAAATCAATGTATTTTTTAATCAATTTATTATTATATATATTTTTAATTATTTTTCGATTTTTTTAACGATTTTTAAAAAACATAGTCGTTATACAATCTGCAATATCTTTAGTACCTTCATCCGTGATCAGACGCATGCAACTGTGCCGAAATGTCGGATACTCACTCACACACAACAACGAACATGGTCATAATCTCGTTAAACGTAATTATTCTTACACATATGGTACTTTTTCAATTCATTATACGGAAAATCAATTAATAAATTTTTATATGCCACATCAGATTTTGTCCGGGTACGTCAGTGTAAAATAAATAACTACAACGTATTGGCCGCAAGTTCTGTGTAAGCGGATTACGGAAGGCTCTAGCGCGATCCGAATATCCGATGGGAACGCAAAATCCCGGCGGCTGGCGGCAATATCCGGCCGGAGGTTAACGTGATTATCACCGGGGACGGAGCGCATCAGCTCCGCCACCGACGACCTGCGACGGCTGGAACTGCAGCAGTCTCGGCGAAGGTAGCCGGCCAGCACACCCACTATAATGCATGTTTTTTTATATAAAAGAAGGAGGCAAAAAAGCAGGCGGGTCACCTGATGGAGAGTAATCACCGCCGCCCATGCACACCCGCAAAACCAAAATAATCGCAGACGCGTTGCCGGCCTTAATGCGTGTGTTTCATATTGGTAATACATGCCTGCCATTGGCTGCACTGTACTCACTCGCAGGTGAGATAGTGCGCAATGATCTACTCGTATTTATGTTATCCATGTACTTAATATCGATTAAGCGTCTTACATTCGTTACACTATGCTGAATGGCCGTGTTTCAGTGTTTCAGTCGCATAATTATGTAAATTGTGAAGAATGCTTCAATGTTTGTTCACCCGTTTGGCGAAGTAAGTATTCTTACGAACGCTGTAAAAAGTTAATACAAAAAGTTGTTATATAATGATAATAAACAGCTTTTTTCAGTTTTTTTTTAGTAAACACTCAAATTCAAACACTAAAAAAATTAAGATTAAAAAAAAGAGTAGGTACCTTTTAAAAAAAATCACAGTTTTCGTGCCTCACACGTCTATCGAGCACATTGGAAATGAATCTACGGAATTCGAAAAAAGTATTGGCACAGATTAAGTAATAGTATAGTATTGGTGAAAATGTCGTTCTGACTTTTAACTTTTTTCAAAAAGGTTAGGCTACAGGATAAACCCTTAACCCGATCGTCTTTGTTTTAGGCTTAAATTGTAGCTGACTAAATTGTGCAGAGGAATGTTTCTCAAATTTTTGATACCATTCTTCGTTTCCAGAGTCTCGAGCGCCATAATCAAAAAATCGGAAAAAAATATTTTTTTTTCCGATTTTTACTTTCTTTAATAATCTTTTTGCACCTTAGGCGCGACGCCCACACGAGAGTCGAGTCGAGGCGCGGGCGCGGCACGTCTAGGTTTCCTTATGAAATAAATGGCAGACCCACACAAGAGTCGAGTCGAGGCGCGGCGGGCGCGGCACGTTTATTTCATAAGGAAACCTAGACGTGCCGCGCCCGCGCCTCGACTCGACTCTCGTGTGGGTGTCGCGCCTTACAGCTCTCGTGAATACGCGTCTCTTGAATATCATATCTTCACAACTCTCCGAGATATAAGGGGATCGCACTTTTTTGTGAAATCGGAGCCTATACTGGAGCGAACGAAAAGACATTTCCAATGTCAAAACAAACGAACAGTGTGAAGTTAATGGGCCCTGTCTCAGCCTAAGTTTCTGTGCCATTCGTGGATGTTCAGGATGACACAGCTAAGCGCTGCTGTTCTGACAGGCGAATGTTTTAGAGTACCTAACAGTGACAAAAACGAATAAATAATAATGAGAAATACAGTTTTCAAAAAGTTTAACGTAGTAGTATTGTTAACTAACAAAGTTGTCAAGAACAATGAATGACAAGCGCATAACAAAATATTCTCTCGCTACTAAGTAGGTACGAACTCTTAGCGCATGGTTTAATGCTCTAAGTAGGTATGAACTACTCCGACTATGAATACCGAGCGTCTGTGACTGGCGCGGCGGGCGGGCGGTATTACTTGCAGCATCCGAGGGCCATTCATGAGCTTTGTCATTTGAAGCTTCAACTTCGTCGCATGAACGAGTGCTGCGAATGAATAATGTCACTTTATTACTTACTTATGCTCGCTATTGCAAGACGTTTAATCATAAATACAGAGGCACGGTGCCTGTTTTATTTGCCATTCGAACATGATAATGTAATGTTTTTGTTTTGTTTATACTTATAATTTTTAACGCAAATTTTGTTGCGAACCAATTACAAAAACACAAATGTTAATAAAAACTACTTCTTAAACTGATCTTTAGTACCTATTTGTAAAAATATTACGATCGGATGTTAATGACGGTAGTTGTTGACATTGGCTTTGGCTTTCAAAGTAAAAAAGTAAATAGTGTTGAATAATTTCAGCGGGCTGGTTAGAACCACGATAGCTGCATTGGGAGAGCACCTGACCCGGTATGTCAGAAGGGTGCGGGTTCAAATCCTGCTCGTGGATTTTTTTTCAACATTTGTATGATAATGAAAACTAGAATTCGAATGGCAAAAAAATCTCTCTCAATTGTCACCAGACGGCGCTACTTGAAAGCCATACAAATAATCGTTATTTTTAGCGTGATCGAAGGGCATACTAAACTAGGTACTAGGCACTCGGAGCTCGAGTGTCGTCTAAACTATTTACCGTTAGTGTAGCGGGTTGGTGTCTATATCAATGAGAACCAAAAACTTAACGTGTTATCCCGGGGCACAAGGAGATTTAACTAGTCAGCCACCCGGGCCGGCTGGCATTGCTATTTTATATTCAGTGTTGGTTTCTACCAAAAGCTTAAGAGTTAAAGCAAGTATCTGAGCGTGACCCCGTTGTTGGTTACCAACTCGGACCTTTTTAACAGCATCAAGTGTGATGTGATGTTACACACGGCGACACGTTTGTTTTTAACTTGAATAATGAAGTGGTCCCCGCGGCCGCATGCGGGCGTGCGGTCGGCGGTCGGCGGTACACGGCATCGCTTTGTTGCGGCCGGCGCCGAGCGGGCGGCGCGGTCGTGCACGGCGGTGGCGTGGGCAGGCGGCGCGGCAAGCGAGGGCGGCGGCGGCGGCGCGGACGGCGTGGGTGGCGGTGGCAAGCGCGGGCGCCCAACGTGCAGCATCAATTATACAGCGGCAGCGGCGCGGTGTTTGTTTCACTTTGTCCGGAACACGTGAAACTTTAAAACGGCCGGCGACGCTCGCCCTCCATGGATTATGTATAACGTGCGCTTTGTTTCACACACGAATACCGGCTAGTGGAAAAAATAGTTAGAGCGTGCTGGTGGATGATTTAACTTAAGTAACTTGTAAGAATCTTTAATTAATGTAAACATCTGTTGGTAGACCTATTAAAATAAATTAAAATAAATATATGATAATAACCGAGTCAGTAAATGAACTACGCCGAAGAAGGAGACCTTTTTAATAAGTATTGGTCATTAATCTTAAAGTTAAGGAGAAACTTTAAATCTCATAAGTGTTTATGACGATTACCTAGAACACAGCAAACTAAATTAGTGTTCAGGAATCGGAAATGTCGTTATTTGGAATAAGCGTTCAACAAGCATCGCTGTCGGCTATATCCTTGTTTTTTTGGAGAGAGTTTGGTGATTGCCTCAGACGGCATTTTCAACTTCACCGGGCCTAACACTATCGTAGGCTTAAAAGTAATTAAAGCATTTTAATTTCAAAGGATAATATTTTAATTTGGAAAAACAATAGTGCGGTACAAAAAACACAATAATTTTGTTTAATTGCTTCGCACGTACACAACATACGTAATGTGCCACACGCCGAGTGCCTGAGTGGCCGCCGCGTCGTCGTCGGCGAGTGCCGCCCGCTCGCCGCCGCCGCCGCCGCCGCTGCCGTCTGAATGATTGCAGCTGCAGCGCGCGACCGCGACTGCAGATTACTTATAAAAAGTGAGATCGTCTCCTGGTGCCACGCTTTTAATGAAACAACGGTTGCCAACAAGGATTAATCTCTACTAGACCACACCCCAAAACTAATACCCCCTTACAAATAAATAAAGATGAAGGTCCGAGTAAAATTAACAAAAGATAAAAGTGACTTTTACCTTTTGTTAATTATTGTTTAAAATTGACACGTTTTAAGGGTGCCTTATAAATTCTGGCCAGGTCCGTCGGTGAAGCTCCGTTGAAGCCGGCTCGTCGGTCGGCTTCCAATTCAGATGGTTTCATCAGATTAACTTGGGCTGTTGGGAATATTTTTAATTTTCTACAGCAAGCCCGTATATATACGAAAAAACCAATTATATTGGTAAAAGTAATCTCGAAGATGCCCAGAGGAATAGAAAAGAAAATGCCTTTTTTATTGTTCATCAAATGCTTGTAAGAGTTTGGTTTACTTACAAAAACAAAAAGCACTCGCGCCTAATGTGTCACGTCCCAATAGTTAATATAGTTTCAAGAATAAATGTAGGTCACATGGGCCCCCAAATAAAGGTTTGTATTATTATCAGAGGTAGGAATAAAGTAGTGCTTTAAAATACTTGATGAAAACATTAACAAACGCACTAGTCGCCACTACAATTTTCGAAGGTTCCCCTCGATTTCTCTGGGATGCCATCATCAGATCCTGGTTTCCTAATCATAGTACTACCCTTGGGATATCTCCTTTCCAACAAAAAAAGAATCACCAAAATCGGTTTGTAAACGACGAAGTTATCCGCGAACACACATTAAAAAAATATATACGAGTCGAGTTGAGAAACCTCCTCCTTTTTTGTAGTCGGTTAAAAATACTTTTGAAACCCTTTAGTTTATATGGCTAGCGCTTTTAAAATATATTTTGTAAAGTATGTAGTATATTATAGTATAAGTTGTTTATATTGAGTTATATAAAATTATATGATATAATCATAACGAGTTTTATCCTTTTAGCTCTGAATATGAAAGTGCGTGAGTACACCGGTTGCGGCAGACAAACACAGACGCACGTGGCGGCACTACGGGAATTATACTCGTAGTGTAATACGGAACCACTTATACTTCGGAACACCAACAATGACAAATGTAATGATGTGGCGTTTGAAGTGTAAAGCGATACGGCCTCCATTACGCGGACTGAGCCAACACCACCCCGCCCCCGCCGCCGCCCGCCGCCGCCCGCCGGCGCCCTGCGAGGGGGAGGTCATTTCCTAAGTTACACTAATACCTACTTGACCACTGAAGGAAGGAAAGAACTCCTACTAAATCACCGCGCTGACAATGTTGAGACCGACAGACAGAGATTTTTATAGGACACAAAACAGAATACATCTTATTATGACAGTACAGTTATCATAGTTTCGCATGTTTGTGCTTTGCTACATAGGGCCTAATAGTATCTTAATAACAATCATTATACGTCATGCCAAATCATTAAACCTTAAAGGAGCTTAAACTTGTCTAAACAAATGAACACAAATAAATTGATAAAAAAAATACATTCAAAAAAACATTTAATAAACCTACTTATGTAACTTAAATAAATAAACAACCTAATGTTATTCCAAGTCGTGCTATATAAATCTAAGGCTTTGCAAGAAAGTGCTCTCGCGGGGACGCCCCCGTGGGAGCTAATGGCAGAGGTGCTTGCTGCAGCATACCGGCAGCGAGCAGAGGAGAGGGCCAGTGGCAATCGCCTGGCCCCTCCAGAGAGGCGCGCTGCTCTTGAAGGAGCTCGTGAGGAGATGTTCCGCCTATGGTCTGAGGGCCTGGGCGAAGGGGCCTCGGCTACGCAAACGCGTAGTCTGGAGGCCTTACGTCCCGTCCTCCAAGCATGGGCGGAGCGGCGCCATGGGTCGCTCACATACCATCTGGTGCAAATACTGTCCGGACATGGTTCGTTTGGACGCTATTTGCACCGGATTGGAAGAGAGCCGACCCCACAGCGCCACCATTGTGGAGCAGCAGAGGACACGGCGCAACACACCTTGATGGTGTGCTCTGCGTTCGATGTCCAGCGCTCCGCTTTGGTCACTGTGATTGGCGCGGACCTCTCCCTGCCGACCGTGGTTCAGTCCATGCTCGGTAGCGAGGGGTCCTGGGAGGCGGTCAACTCCTTCTGCGTCGACGTCATGACGCTGAAGGAGGAGGCGGAACGGGCCAGGGAGGATGACCCCCTGGCAGATCCGTGCCGCCGCAGACGCCTCCTGCGGAGAAGGCGGCAGTACCAACGCCTTCTCCAACCGGTGGGAAACCAGCGCAGTCCAAGCCCTAGGGGGGGGGGGGGCTTCGACCGTGCATTGCACAGGTCCCCACTGAGGGCCAACGCCCCGTATGTCCCAGCGCGTCGGCGACCCGTCTTACCAAATGACGGGTCAAGCGTGTCCGCCCATCGTTTTCGAGGGCGGTCACCCGCCCCAATCAGGGGCGGAAGAGGGGCTCACCCATCTACAGGGCGAGCAGTCACCGACGGGGTTGTGGAAGTGTCCGAAAGGGTTCCCATGACCTCGTCAGGCTCTACCATGACGGCGTTCGATGCGTCCTCCTAAGATGAGGACGACGCGATGATCGCCGGTCTGCTGGTTCCAAGGTGACGAGAGGACATCGGAGTGGTTTTTACCGAGTTGGCTTCGACTCGCTTTCTCTAGGGCTTCGGCCCTGGAACAGGGTCTAGGCCATCCTCGGACAGCCAGCGGGACCCCTCATGCCCGCTGATGCGCCTATTTGCAGGTTTTCCACTCCGTATCAAAAAAAAAAGGCTTTGCAAGAAAACCGATCACGTTATTTGAAACATTGTGTCTATAAAGGGAGCTTTTAAGAGCGTTTATGCCGCACACTAGCGCCACTAATGAAAAAAAAATCATATCTAGTAATTAGAGATAGAAAATCAAATTATGCTCAACAAACTATTTGAATGAAGTAATTTAGCATTTTTACGTCACCTAATGAACACCTCACATGTTATGGTTTAGTTAAATAAGACGTTACGGCCACTTTTAACTATAACGCCATATTTAACTAAACCATAACATGTGAGGTGTTCATTAGGTGACGTAAAAATGCTAAATTACTTCATTCAGATAGTTTGTTGAGCATAATTTGATTTTCTATCTCTAATTACTAGATATGTTAAATAAGACGTTACGGCCACTTTTAACTATAACGTCATATTTAACTAAACCATAACATGTGAGGTGTTCATTAGGTGACGTAAAAATGCTAAATTACTTCATTCAGATAGTTTGTTGAGCATAATTTGATTTTCTATCTCTAATTACTAGATATGTTCTTTTTTTCATTGGCGGCGTAAGTGTGCGGCGTAAACGCTCTTAAATAAATTTTCCTCCTTCCATAAAACACTATTTTGTAGAAGTTAATGAAGTAATATTTCATTAAAGTATCCACGGACTGGGAAGGCTTAGATTGAAGTAGGACAAATTAGGATATAAATTAAGAGGAAAGAAGGAAGAAGTAATCGTTGCGACGATTAACTTGGAATTGCATTAGCCGCGAGACAAAGCTTTGCCGGGGCGGGCGGGCGGCGCGGCGGCGGGCGGGCGGGCGGCGCGACGACTGATGTGCTAATTTGTAGAGCAAGTGCCGCTGCACCCTGGCGGATTAAGATTCATGTAAACCGCGGAGTATACACCCTTCAAAGGGGTATCCGCCAAGGATGGTTTTGGATAAAAGTTTAATAACAGCAATTCGTAGCTACGTCTAGCGTAACGTCTTGGAATACCATACTTGGAGTACGTTTTATGAGAACGATTTATTGCAACTAAATACTAATCATTTGACGGTTGTATGTTACGAATTAATGACTACCACGGAACCTGCAAAGGGCTCGCAACGCCTGGCTTAAATTATATGTGAAATAGACGCGCGTTGATCCAAACTTAATTTTTAAGATTTAAACGTTGAGAACTACTTATTCCAAACGCTCCGCCCACCGTCCGCGTCGCTATTCTTATTAAACGCCAATCAGACGGCTATCGGACGGCTGGCGGACGGCTATCGGACCGGACCGGACGGCTTGCTGCCAATAGCGCTGGTCTGACACTGCATAAATGAAACAGACGGCCGCAGCTCCATTCAAAACGTCGCGGAACACATTTCAAAGGATGAACCAAATCATGAACCGCTGCCGCTGGCACGTTTCAATACATTTTATGATAATGATTAATGGAAATTAAACTGGTTTGTTGGTTAGCCACCACAACTTAGAGTTTACGAATTATACAAAAGTGTGTGGCTTGTGTGAATCGCGCTGCGGCGCGGCGACTGTCCTAACGCCGATTGTTCTGCCCCCGGATCCCTTGTCAAAGTTACTTTGTAAGGTGGAGTGAGATCGAGCCCGCTGCTCGGGGTGAAGCTGCTATTTGTAATCTTTCGCAGTTAATGTTTCAAGTCCAAACTTTCCATGTGGATGATTTTTAGGGTCCCGCAGTGAGCCGGGAGTCTTTATAGTTCCGTCATGTCCGTCAGTCTGTCCGTCCGTCACTGACATTTTGCTCGCAGGCCGTCAGTCAGCTCTAGAAAGTAAATTCACGTCACGATTATAGGTATCATAAAAGACCCAAATTGTCAAAGGTAATATCTCCGAGTGGGGCGCGCGCACTCCGCCGGTGTTCATTCATTCGCGAGGCTGGCGTTGCTCGCGTGTTGGTCTTATAAAGACGTTGCAATTGCAACTTTACAGAAGAATGTAAAATTAGTGATAAGAAAAGTCAGTATAATACACTGGCCTGCAAAATTAAGTATCACACTTTTAAAATTGCAATAACTTTTAAAGTACACAAGATATACTTTCGAAACAAAAAGGAAAATGTTACTAATGTATAATATACTTTAGTTTTAAAGAAAGCTGATAAAAATTGCTGCAAAACGTTTAGAAAACAAATAAATATTAAAAGTGTAGTACTTATTTTTGCAGGCCAGTATAGATAAGCAATATATTTATATTACCTAAACTTGTTTTTAAACGATTATAACAATGAAACCATTACAAACAGTTTACAAAAAATAACTCGATTATAATGAACTTAATAAACGTTTTTGAAGCTGTTTCTGTACAGTGACACACAGTCTGTATCGTCGCCGGCACGTATCTCGTCGCTACCGACCGCTAATAAAACCTGATTGACACTTACACGCCCCCCCCCCCACCTCACCTTCCCCCCTTTCTCGTATAAACGGCGTTTATTGAGCTCATATTATTTTGGCAGTCGTCGGTCTGATGGAATGGCTGTCACCTTTGTTTACGCTCCTGTGGGGTACTTTGTTCCTATGTCGTTTCATTCTGTAATAATGTCGTATTAATTCCTGCCATGAGGCAAGCTATTTACCCTAAGCTGAACTTTGACAGAAATGTGGCTATTATCTTAGACAATGCACAAGTGGGTTATTAACAGGCCATGTTGCAGGCGCACGCAGGTCGCGGATCACGGGCACGTGGCGCGGCGCACGCATTAATGTGAACCATAGATGGTTTTAGACACACACGTGTGCTTGACGTTCTCGTAAATGTGTGTTTAAAGTTACAAGAACTCTTACTTGTTAAGATAAGATACGATAAATTTATTGCCGTATAAAAACTTAGCCTAGATACAAAAGACTTATGTTAAGTGATTGGGGTTAGTGTATATAATATTATGTATTAAGTAATACCTATGCTAAGCAATCAATATTGCCTGTGGTATATATGTGGTATATATAGGTATCTATCTTTATACTATTTATTACTTTTTTTTATTTTTTTTTATTTTTCTACCTTAGACAATTTTTGACCTTTATTAGTGCTGTATGACATTGTGACATTGTGACAAACTTTAACTGGTAACTGATGTTTTGCAAACTTAGATATTAATATATTTTCTCTTTTGTTTTTTTTTTAACATGTATGATTGTCCTTTATATTTTGTGTTTTTATTTGTGATGGAAAGTGTCCTTTTACGATAGGGCGATATTTTCCAATATTTTTGACGCTGTAAGGGAGAAAAGAGCTGGACACTTGCTGAGTTTCTTGCCGGTTCTTCTCAGTACAAGATCTCCCGCCCAGAGTAGACTTACGAACCGATGGCGTAATGACGTTCCTAAGAGCTATTTGTAGCCTAAACTGATTATATGATTTTGAATTGAATTTAAATATCTATAACAGAACGTTAGTGCTTATTCTACAATAAAACATTTACACAATAATAATGACTAACTATTTTAAATGCGGAACTGGAAAGTACTCGAAAAATATTATTAATTGCTCTACTTAATTATCATTTTCTAGATGGTCTTAAAATTATGTAATTACTTATAATATTTTCTCTGTGTCATCATATGTTTTCCCCTTTAGCCAATCTTGTACGGTTTTTTTACATTGTGCTTTGTTCATGGGGTAAATACATAAAGAAAAGTTTAGTCTATTGTACAGAAAACTACTCAGATGACAAAAGAATCTGTGCGTGTTTGATCT
This sequence comes from Eudonia lacustrata, assembly GCA_947562085.1. Lineage (NCBI taxonomy): Eukaryota > Metazoa > Arthropoda > Insecta > Lepidoptera > Crambidae > Eudonia > Eudonia lacustrata. The sequence goes on along the minus strand of OX387318.1, from coordinate 24,572,262 downwards.
TCTGAATCGTTCAGTAGAACAGACAATATCTGCACGTCTTCGGCTGTTTTCGAGCGCAGGGTTAAAGGGCATTAATGAGTGCTTTTTAGTGATTGTTAGTAATATGAAAAGCTGGCGTACGGATAGGACATCGCATTTGGTAAGGAACTCTGCCGTCGGGAAGCGGCGGTCGGAATGTGCTGACCTTTAGAACTGCTCTCTGTGCTATTTCTAAGTTTATCATAATAGTTTTGTGTGCACCGCCCCATGATGTTATACAATATACAAATAAAGACTGACAAAGTGTCAGATACATTGATTTTAGTAGCTATCGCATGCAACGTGCCGAAGATTTTTAAAGACGTAGATTAACTTTCTAGCTCTAGATGTAGTTTAAATTTCAAATACTTATCAATTATTACCGCTAGGTATTTAATATTGTCAGTGCAGCTGAGCTTAGGGCAGGAGCAAGTGTTAGGCGAGTCATTGCACAGATGGGCTGTTATTGAATGTGAGTTTGGGACAGGCTGGGATAGTGAATTATAGGAAAATGTTATATATTTTGTTTTATCTATGTTAAGTGTCAGTAAGTTATTTCTAAGCCACTGAGTGACTGTATTGAATCCAGATTGAGCTAGTTTGTATGCCTCGTTCCAAGTGTCCGCGCTGAAGAGCAGAGCAGTGTCGTCGGCGTATGATACTATTTTTCCGCTTTTGGAAAGGGGAAGGAGGCATAAGTCGTTAATGTAAGTAAGAAATAGCAAAGGCCCTATTATGCTCCCTTGAGGAACACCATATTCAACAGTCAGTTCACCACTCATAGTGTCATCTATCATAACACGTTGTGTCCGATTAGAAAGATAACCTTTGATGAGGTTTTGCTTTTGCGAGATCAAGGAATATGACTAAACACTTTTTTTGTGAGTCCAGTCGCCTTACAATATAGTCAGTGAGCTGATGTACTGCATCGTCAGTCGATTTGTCTGCTCTAAAACCGTATTGAGTAGCTGCTAAGAGTTCCTTTGTTATTTTCTAAGTATTTTACAAGTCTTTTATAAATGAGTCTTTCTAGGATCTTGGATATTGATGGCAGTATGGCTATGGGACGGTAGTTATTCAAACAACTAATAACTCCATTTTTATAAATAGGGCGAATAAGAGCCTTCTTCAATACATTAGGAAAGATTCCTTTCGCAAAGCATAAATTAAAAAGATATGTAAGCGGGGAGTAAGTTTATAAATGTTTATATAATTTTTAACGCAAATTTTGTTGCGAACAAATTACAAAAACACAAATGTTGAAAAAAATTTCCACGAGCAGGGTTTGAACCTGCACCCTTCTGACATACCGGGTCAGGTGCTCTTCCAATTGAGCTATCGTGGTTCTAACCAGCCCGCCGAAATTATTCAACACTATTTACTTTTTACTTTGAAAGCCAAAGGCGCCCATTCAATGTTAACAACTACCGTCATTAACATCCGATCATAATATTTTTACAATTACTAAAGATCAGTTAAGAAGTAGGCAAGCTATTTATAAATGTTTATATAATTTTTAACGCAAATTTTGTTGCGAACAAATTACAAAAACACAAATGTTGAAAAAATTTCCACGAGCAGGGTTTGAACCTGCACCCTTCTGACATACCGGGTCAGGTGCTCTTCCAATTGAGCTATCGTGGTTCTAACCAGCCCCCCGAAATTATTCAACACTATTTACTTTTTTACTTTGAAAGCCAAAGGCGCCCATTCAATGTTAACAACTACCGTCATTAACATCCGATCATAATTTTTTTACAAATACTAAAGATCAGTTAAGAAGTAGGCAAGCTATTTATAAATGTTTATATAATTTTTAACGCAAATTTTGTTGCGAACAAATTACAAAAACACAAATGTTGAAAAAATTTCCACGAGCAGGGTTTGAACCTGCACCCTTCTGACATGCCGGGTCAGGTGCTCTTCCAATTGAGCTATCGTGGTTCTAACCAGCACGCCGAAATTATTCAACACTATTTACTTTTTACTTTGAAAGCCAAAGGCGCCCATTCAATGTTAACAACTACCGTCATTAACATCCGATCATAATATTTTTACAAATACTAAAGATCAGTTAAGAAGTAGGCAAGCTATTTATAAATGTTTATATAATTTTTAACGCAAATTTTGTTGCGAACAAATTACAAAAACACAAATGTTGAAAAAATTTCCACGAGCAGGGTTTGAACCTGCACCCTTCTGACATACCGGGTCAGGTGCTCTTCCAATTGAGCTATCGTGGTTCTAACCAGCCCGCCGAAATTATTCAACACTATTTACTTTTTACTTTGAAAGCCAAAGGCGCCCATTCAATGTTAACAACTACCGTCATTAACATCCGATCATAATATTTTTACAAATACTAAAGATCAGTTAAGAAGTGGGCAAGCTATTTATAAATGTTTATATAATTTTTAACGCAAATTTTGTTGCGAACAAATTACAAAAACACACCCTGCTCGTGGAAATTTTTTCAACATTTGTGTTTGAGTAAGTTTATCTTTAAATTTTTTTATGAAAGCACAAGATATTTTATCAATTCCAGTGGCACAGTCATTTCTTAAAGCCATAATAATTTGTTCAATTTCAGTTTCGTCAGTGTCGAATAAGGCAAACGAGTTTAAAACTGGTAATTTGAAAGGGGTGCGATACAGGAAAATGGCTGCATGTGATTGACTTTCGCTTTTGCAGCTAGGTTTTTCCCGATGTTGACAAAGAAATTGTTTACTCTGTCCAGGGAATGTGCAGGCTTAGCAGAATTTGCAATAAGTTTATGGGCAGGCGGTTTGGTTTTAGTTGTGTAAGTAATATTTTTAATGACTTTCCATATTTTCTTCTTGTCGTGACCCGCATTTTGAATTTGACTCCTTTCATACTGTCGCTTTAATTTTTTTAACACATTATTGTTAAATTTCCGATATCTGTAATAAGTTATTTTATTTATTTCACTGTCTGGGTTTTTATTAAGTGTTCTGTGAAGTTTATCACGGTGCCTAATGCAGCGTAAAAGTCCAGGAGTTATCCAAGGTTTCATGATTTTATAACGGCGGGATAACAAAACAGTGCGTGTATGAGACTCAATTATTTTAGTTAAAGATGATAAAAGGTATTCGGTTGACTTATTAACGTCATCCGAGTTGTAAATAGTAGACAGGTCTAAGTTGTCTAGGTCACGTGCCACTGACTCATATTGCAGCGTCGTATGTTTTACTTTTGCGTAAGACTTACCGTAGCGCTGTTGCAAACACAACAATAAGGAATTATGATCTGTCAAAGTAAATGTTAATAAAGTAGTTATTAAGTTAATTGTTGTTACTTTATATCTATAGAACTTCGATCATTAAATCGAGATCAAAAATCTGTAGGTACTGTCATATAACTGTAACGACTGTGTCTTGAGAAATTATGCTAATATGCCGGGGTATGTCTTCATCTTAAAAAAACATCTTCTGTGGTACCGTAGTTTTTGTAGATATATCTCTGGTACCGTAAAGGAGCTGAAAGTGCCTGCTGTTTTCGTTGCAGTCTGGCGTTTGACTTGAAGTTGTCCAAACTAATCATGCGAAGTTGGGTCCCAATCACACGAGTACCTAGCGCTAGCGACACATCAAGTCGCCGTAACGACGTCGTCGGCCGTCACACATTCAGCCAAAACTCGTAAAGTATATTAGTGGCGGCCATTAGCCTCGGCGCATGCGCCGCGCGCGGACTGAGCGATGGATATCACAACATTTACACAGTTTTCGTATTCCTTAGCGTAGAATGGTCACGCCGCTCATATTTATTATGACATCACTTTAAATATATTTCACACTAGAGTTGAAAATTGTTAATGGACCCGTTAAATTGGCCGACCGGCGCTTTTCAGAACCGTTTGGTTCACAATGTCGGTGTGACCGTCAGGGCCGACACGGACACGTGCTGTACTATTCAAAATCAAATCAAATCAAATAATTTATTATGTTACACAGAGAAGGGTTACAAAAAAAAGAAGCATAAAGATATTATGGTGAGCAGTGAAACAGTGGCAAAAAAGTCTCCGGCTCAACATGTGTCACGGCAATAGCAAAGCCATTGCCATGGCGTCGATTTTCAGACGGAAGCCGAGTTGCATTCGTAGGTACCTACTAAAGTTGTTCCTTGCATCAATGAATTATTGTAATTCGTGTTAAACTATGATTGTATAGTATAAATTAATAATATATTAAATATGATTAGTGAAAATAATTGGTAAAAGATTGGTCGAATGATATATGTATAATGCAAAATGTCAAATAAAAAATAAAAAATATGGTAAATTGAGTACCATATTTAAAAATTACGCTATTTATATTATTTTATGCTAATTTAAAAAAGATGAATTGTATTATCAACATTGAAGAACGAAATCTTCCTTATATATTTAGCAACGTCATGGAGTGATTTTTTGCATCACAAGTGTTTCTAAGTCTACTTTTGAAGGTAAACTTGCATTCAGCTTTGTCTTATTGGCGGTGGAAGGTTGTTCCAACATTTTGTTGCCAAATATCGGAAACTACCCCGAATCGCAGCAGTCTTATGTCGTGGTATGACTAGCTTCCAAGACGCACCCCTAGTGTTGTACCCATAGCGTGAGCGTGCCCAGGTCAATTTATTAGACAAATATTTAGGAGCACATGAAATTACGTCAAACTACAAACTTGCCAGATGAAGATTGCATCTCGCCTTCATCTTTAACATGTTAGCCTCATTAAGAAAAGGTGTTACATGCGTTCTCGGTGACACGGTAAAGCAGAATCTTGTACAAGCATTCTGTACACGCTGCAAGACTTTTTCGTACGCTCTAGCAAGCATGGTCCAAAACAGGTAGACAGTAATTAAGCTTTGAAAGAACAAGTGCCTCGCACAGTCTTATTCTGAGCTGCTCGCTAATGTTTTGTCGGATTCTGTATAAAACCTTCAACTTATACAGGCAGCCCTTAGCTAATTCGGAAACATGATCTTCAAAACGCAGTTCAGCATCCATTTAGACGCCTAGATTTCGCGCAGCTATGACTCTTTCAATTGGTTGATTGCCATAGTTACAATTAGGTTTCTGCTTTCAACATTTTGTATTTGCTTTTTGGAGCCAAAAATTATGAACTTGAATTTATTTGGATTAAGGACTAAAGTTCAAAGTTCAGCCCACGAGTTAATACTATTCAAATCTTTAGATAGATAGATAGATAAAACTCTTTATTGCACACACACACAGAAAAGTAGAAACAAAACAACAAAATTTTTATATCGGGGTGGGCAAAGGCGGTCTTATCGCTTAAAGCGATCTCTTCCAGACAACTTCGTCAGCTTCGCAACTATATTTGATGTGTTACGCGGGTCAAATGACACATAAACCTGCAAGTCATCCGCATACATGTGATACTTGCAATGATGTATAGTTATTATCACGTCGCTGCTATATATAGTGAAAAGTAGGGGACCCAGAATTGAACCCTGTGGTACGCCTCTACGACTGCTACTAAGCTCAGACATGTGGTTGGTACCGTTGCTCCTTCTAAGCTCGACTCGCTGAGTTCGATGTTTCGATTTCTAAGTAGCTGGCAAACCAAGCTACGGTATCCTTGTCAAAGCCGTAGTAGGTTAGCTTGCACAACAGGAATGGTATGTACAATACCAATATAATAATAATAATAATACTGGTACAATACACAATATTGGTATAATACACTCAAAAGCACGCGTAAAGTCAAGAAGAAAGAGAATAGAAGCTTTACCCTCATAACGTGCCACTAAATATCATCTACGACATCTAGTAGCGCAGTTGGCGTTCCATGTCTTTTCCTAAAGCCAGACTGATTGTCAGGAAAAGTCCTATTCCGCTCAACATTTGAGACATCTTGATTGTATGTATATTGCTTTCTCAAGAAGTTTTGTTATGCACGGTAAAATGCTAATGGGTCTTAGGTCTTTTAGCTGTTAAGGGTTTGGTATCTTTAGGAGTGGTTTGTCTCTGGCTGCCCTCCAATCATCAGAGAACCTATAACTTGAAATAGAAGGTTATTATAATGAAAGCTATAAATGGCAACGTGTGTGGCAGCGTACAGAGAATCATATCCAAAATGATTTAATCCAAGCCCTTTGCATTCGACTTCAAATTCAATATTACTTTGCCCACTTCATCCACCGAAATACACCGCAATTCAAACTCATTTTCATTGGGTCGATTGTTTTCAAAGTAATTCATCAATGATGGATTTGCATAATCATTATCTGGTATACTAAGAAAATGTTTATTAATATCATCAGGATCGCCAAAAGTATTTGGCAAGTTTTCAACTTTTTTCGTGTTAGGTATAATAGACACTTAGCTTAAGTCCTTTTTGTACAAAATCAACTTTAATTTAATTTAGTGTTAACTTTGTTGGTTGTCCTATTAAATAAAATAAATAAATAAATAGATTGCTTTAAATTGTTCCATAAAATATTGGGGTTCTTAAGATTTTTATTTATGTATAAATCATAGAAGGCTCGCTTCTCACTAGCTAAAGCTAGTGAAACAAATAACTTTAGATCGTTATAATGAGACTTATTTCTATCTGGCTTATATTATTACAATACTTGCAAAGAGCTGTGTTACGTAGTTTCATCATTCTTTTAATATTACTTGTTATCCAAGGCGTGTGTCCATCTTTGACAGTGATTGTTTTTTCAGGAGCATGCAAATCAAATAAGATGTTTGTAAACTTATTGAAAATAACAATCTTATCATCAACTGGGCTGGCCGAATAGATAAGATTCCATCTGCCGTTTCCTCCGCCGGATTCCTCTCCATTCCAGCAGTATCAATGTCTATCAAGGGACGAAAGCTGAACACTTTGTGAGTGTCTTTTCTCTTTTAAAATTAAACGTTATGTTGATCATAACGTGACGATTTAGATCAGGGATGTGTGTAACCTTAATATCTCTCACACGGGAATCCGTGCAGACAACATCTATTAGGCTACTAATTTGGTTCAACGAATGAGATGATCACGTCGGGGTCACTAGTGTTCAGTATGTCAAGGTATGTGACGATTGTGATGATGGAGGGTTCTATGGCGATGGTAAATAACGACTGCGTCTCTTTATGGCCTGCGGTCGCCACAAACATTTAAATCGCAAAATTGAACTTTGAAAATATATCCAGTTAACTTTAGTTAAAATAATCATTTCAATTGAAATGGGCTATGCATACCTATAGCATTGCATCGATTTCAAAATATCCGTGATCGGCTATACATACACAATGGAAATAATCGTTCAAGTCCAAAACTGTATTTCTGAAGAGATAAAGCCAGAGGCTGGGAGTCATGGCCTACCAGTCCACCAATAGCTTTCGCAGCATCAGCCATATGTGCGAGCTTATCATATACCCCACTTTTTATGATATGGATGGTCTTTGGCAAAGGTTCGATGAGTAAAGTGAACGCAAATCGATTATGACATTATTGTTAACGATAATGAAAGTGTATAGGCACTATTCAATTTAATGTAATGTTATCTGAGGTTTGATGAGTTGTGAGTTGACAAGTGCAGGGTTTGCTCTGCTGGCGGGTGACGGACAGACGGACGGACGGATGGACGGCTGCAGCACTCGCGTAATGGGGCGATTACATTAATTGGAGTTATAGTTTTCATTAGCGTAAAAGTAGTGCATGCTTGTTCGCCGACTAATAGCATTCTAATTGGTATTTGTTTAAGTGAAATAACTTGTAAATATTGTTTTTTTAATAAATTTTATTAACATAACATAACATTATAGTACATACTAGGAAAAGTACTTCCTGTCTGCTAAATGTATCCTTTGAACAAGGCTCTTCTTCCCGATAAGTTAAAATTTTCCACAGTCAAGCCATTTCAATGCCAACTATAGACCAATCTTTTTAATATCTGTTTTTTTCTAAGATTTTTGAGAATCTAACGCATTCGAATCTAACGATTTTCTTGCAAAAATTTTGTCGTAGTTGACGAACAGAACGATTTTCAGAAAAAAAATGTTATAAACTATAGTCTAAAGTCAATAATTGGGTGGTTGGAAAACAACAATCTAGTAATCAATATGAAAAAAACTAAAATTATGGAATTTAAACAAAGATGTAACACTAAACTTACCTATCAAATAGAATACATAAATAAATAAATAAATACAATAGCAAAGTTATTGAGTCGACCACAACCACATAATTCTTTGGCTTGCACATTGATGAAAATTTAAAATGGCAAAATCACATAGACTTTGTTTGTGGACAGCTTTCACAGTCATCGTACAGCCTTTATCTTCTGTCGCGAAAAGTTGGTCTCTCAACGTTACTCGCGTCCTATCATGGCTTTGTGGCTTCTAGGTTACGGTATGCTATTATATTTTGGGGTAATGCAACTAATTGGGACAAAGTTTTTAAATGTCAAAGAGATGCATTCGTGCTATGTGCAAACTTAGAAAGACTGATTCCTGTAGAACATACTTCAAAGATTTGAAAGTATTGACTATGCCTTCCCTGTACATATTGGAATTGGCTCTCTTCATCAGGCAACACTCAAACTTATTTAAAATTGTTCCTAGAAAACGAAATCGTACATTGTTGTGCTCTGTGAATCACATTCCATATAAAACGACACTGTATGAAAAAAGTGTGTCCGTAATGGCGCCAAAAATAAATAATATAATTCCAAATTTAATTAAAGAATGTGATCATTATGTCACTTTCAAGCAAAAACTTTGTAAATATTTAATTAACTAGCTGTGCTCGCGACTTCGTCCGCGTGGAATAGTGACTTTCGGCAGCATTTTTAATTTTTTAGGCTCTTTTCCCGTTTTTGCAACATTTTTCACTGATGCTTCGCTCCTATTGGTCGCAGCGTGATGTTATATAGCCTAAAGCCTTCCTCGATAAATGGACTATCCAACACAAAAATAATTATTCAATTCGAACCAGTAGTTCCTGAGATTAGCGCGTTCAAACAAACAAACAAACAAACAAACTCTTCAGCTTTATATATTAGTACTTATAGATAATGCCTTTTACTCAGTTAATGATTTCTTAGAATTAAAATAGGTATTAAGCTCAGCAAAGCTCACCTAATGTCTGCTTGAGTGTCCTAGGTTACGCGTGAATGGATTTAAGTGTCAAAAAAAAAGTACGTCCGCGTAGTTATGCATTCAGCCGTCTACGTACAAGCCAGTTAGATGTTGCTGTAAATGACATGTATGTATTCATTTAATTTTGTAATATCTACTTTTTATGATTTTAATTTGATTTTTTTTTCTATGAAATGTACCATGGACTAATGAATTATTGTGATTATATTTATAATTATTTTATTTACCTTTTTAATGTTTAATGATTTCTATTGTTCTTATAATTATTTTATATTTTTTGTATGTTGATAAGATTGTTAATGTATAATAATTTCTATTGTGCTTATAATTATTTTATATTTTTCGTATGCCGATAAGGCAGATCGCAGTGAAACCTTATAATCAATACAATTAGACCTAATGACTTACCTGTGAACACGTGAATCACGAATAAATAATTTGAATTTGAATTTGAATTGTACTGCATGAATTATTTTATAAATGTATTCTAATAATATAATGCTGATATATCCACTTAATTTTAAATAATTAATAAATAAGATGTTAATAATGTTGAATTCTAATTTTATTAATCGCTTTTTTCTTATTATTAATTAATTTATGACTATGTATAATTGGAATAATTGAAATTAGAATTGTACCAAACGTAAATTGACATTTATTTTTATAATTTTGTTTGCTGTATATTCCGCGAAACATGTCGGCCGATGCTAATTATAACTTGACAACAACTTTATGAACATGTTCCTAGAAAAATAAAAGTTATTCTATTCTATTCTATAAAGTTTTAACTATTTCTATTTTGTCTAGACGACACATATATTTTTTAAATTTCCATAAATGTTATAATTATAATATGTTATAAATAATATCTTCGTTCTGCAAACTACGTTTAACATAATTTGAGTTGTATGAAAAGTAAATATAATGCCATCGAATTATATTTACTGTTTAATTGAGCACAGCCCCGCTACACACGACTTTAAAGTAAAAGCATTTTTGTGTGCTTTAGTAGAAACAGACAAATGACATTGAAAGTGTAACAGCCGCGCTGCAGCGCCGCCGGCCGCCCTGGCATTCATCAGTGGAATTTAATTTCAGAGTCCGTTGAAGGCTAGAACAACACTTGTCGCATAAATTAGGTATTACGAACACAGCGTCAGATAATGAGTTGTTAGAGTTCCCACCGACATGTTTTTCTTATATTCTATCGATACCTAACCGTTGTGTGATTTTGACGGAAGAGGCGCCGTCTCGGAGCCAAGTAAAACAAAATTGAAACCCAAGATTACAGCATCAATCAAAATGGTGCAAATTAAATAACATGAATTGTTTTGTTAGCGGCTGACTCATTATTGCGATATGGTGTTAGGGAATTGCTGATGTAAGGAACTGGGGCATACGTCCGCGGAGTAGTTTTATTATTGTTCAATACGAGCGCACGGTACCTACTGCTGCGTCATTCGTCACACGTCGTTTAAGGAATACCCGATGGACCACCGATACCTCTGAGTTCAGGCAGCATGCCGTGCAGGACGGCCCAGCTTCTCAGTTGCATTACAATAATAAGTGGGTATATTCATATTCCTTTGAAATATATCAATACTGATCGCGCTCGAAGTAAAACATGAACTGTAATAAATGACGAGTTTGAAGCCGCTGCTAATCGCAACGTTTAATAACTTTTGAGAGCACTTAGTGTAATGGCGCGTGGCCGACGTGGCCGGGGTGGCCGGGCGTGACCTTTCAATAAGTATATCAATATTCAGCCGCTGAAGGCGAACGCGCACGAGGCTGACCCTCAGCGTAGACCGGACTTTCGTGCGACACTTGTCATTCTAGATCGTAGGTTTGGAGATGACCTTAGTCATCCTAGTAAGGCACCGGCAACAGTACGACTAAATGTTTAATTCCGAGCCTGAACCCCGTCGCGCTACACTTCTAGAATCGATATTAAGTATGGATTTCGTAATATGAGAAAAATTTGATAACAAAACCTGACAACTTTTAATTTGATATTTACCGCCCACGTTTGGATGTAAAAAAAAGAGTTACTTTAGGTTGTTACTCCATGTGTTCATTGTATACTTACATCAGTGAGCAAACACGCCGCGCCGGCGCGCGCAGCCAGCTCGTGGCGCTTATCTGTTGGCTAAGTGATGACGATATCTGATGATTTTTGGTTTCAAGGCGAGCTGTACCAACAGCTCTGAACCCATCATTTCAAGTTGACAGAACAACAAGGGAAGCTCTGCTTACCATGGATATGATGCATATTGTATATTGACAGTATCGTCGGTAGCCTAACGGGTAGATGCTCAGTGATCCCATAAGTAACCCAAGCGTATCAGCTTCCTAGATAAGTTAGTCCTATTGATATATTTTTAATGGCGCGTTATAAATAGTCATTAAACAAATAAAAAGGTTTTATGTTCACTAATGTGCTCCATCAGGTTTATATATGGTAGCTTCCGATCTATTACTGTATTTATTTGTTATTACGTATAGTTTACGAGTGTTTGTTTCTTATTCAATTATTATTCTTAGCTTGAAGCGGCGTCTACGCCTGACGAATCCGCCATTCGCCGCGGCTAGCGGTGACGTGCCGCTTAAATATTTTAGCTCCGAAAATTCTGTCGCAACAGCCATTTGTCATACAAACTAGCAGGCAGTGCGTTTGTTATTCTTTTAAAAAGTCCATAGAGTGTAATACACATACACATTGAGTGAAGCGTATAGTAGCGGCAGTCAATTAGAATTGGCAGGCGCTCGTAACTCGTACAACGCAATGCGTGTGCGCATCCAATGCACTCGCCGGTATGCGCGCGATAAGAAAACGCGAGCGCGAATTGCTTTGCAAGATGCTGATTATGCTTCTGCAGATCATATAATTCAATATTCGATACAGCGTTATATAGTTTAATGATTTTGTACATTTAATTTACCACATCATATTCTTTAGGATAAATTATCATGATGCTTTATAGTTTTTTAGGGTTATGTACCCAAAGGGTAAAACGGGACCCTATTACTAAGAATCCGCTGTCCGTCCGTCCGTCTGTCTGTCCGTCTGTGACCAGGCTGTATCTCATGAACCGTGATAGTTAGACAGTTGAAATTTTCACAGATGATGTATTTCTGTTGCCGCTATAACAGAAATACTAAAAAACCAAATAAAATAAATATTTAAGGGGCTTCCATACAACAAACGGTTTTTTTTTGCTTGTCGTTGCTCGTTTTATAGATAATGGTACGGAACCCTTCGTGTGCGAGTCCGACGCACTTTGCCGGTTTTATTTAATTCAGTACAGCAATTAATAAAACTCAAGTTACACGACTGCACTAGAATTTTCAATAACTAGATAATGTCAGTATGTACCGTACAAGAAATTAGATTACAAAACGATTATCGCATGTAGGATTTGACCAGTGGCGTCAGACCAACGTATGAACCATTAAAAATGAATAACTCAATCTTTCACTTATGTCTATAACGCATATTCTAAAACCTCTGCCCCACTTAACCTCTGGCTCCGTCCTCCTCGGTTTCGGACGGAAAATTTAACTGCACCACATCAGTGGAATTATCTACCTAAGAGCTTTAATATTACATGCAACTTTATTTTACCATAGGTACGAAAATACATTTCATAGAAACAAAATAATACAGTAAACATACTGAAAAAAAAATACAATAAGTTACAACTAATATGTTATTAGCTCTTTTATGTTAACCTGTGAAATGTCCCGCTGCTTCCCCGAATCCCTTTCTCTTAAAGCCCCACGTTGGGCGCCACTGAAACCGTGGCTTAGGTACCGTGCGCCCTGCCGGTGCAGGCGTGGCACAGAGCTGCGTGAAGGTCCCGCGATCGCGTGCCGCCGCGTCCACACGTCCCCACGCACGAACTCATAAAGTTTACAGCTCGTTATTAAACTACAAATTAAGCGTCATTGGGGACTATGAAGCAGAGGAGGGTGGGCGCCGACCTGTGCGTTTGAAACATGAAAAACGTCGTACGCCGCTTATTACTGACTAGCTTTAGCCAGTAAGAAATCAGTTACGTCGAAGAGAAAAAAGCAGAAACTTTAAACCTCGGTAAAGCCACAGACAGATAAATAGCAGCTCGTGAAACTCGCGCTCCGCCACAGATAAAAAAGATAACAGTCACTCCGACCCGCGCTTGGTTGTGATGAATGACCTATTATTCATTTCTTTGTAAATTATTTTTATTTTTTATTATCTCCTCAAGTATACATCTAAATAACATGGTGGTAAGGTCAAATTTTGTCTAACTACGATTTCCCAGATAATTAAAGGCGTACAGCCTGAAAATATATATTTTTTTGCATGGGGTCAGCAGTCAGACCGATAAAGCAGCCAAGCACGTTTTTCTCCCGACTTGAATTAGACATATTTCTTAATAAAATCCGAGCTTATATTTATTAATAAATCTTAGGATATTATTCTTAAAAATATCCTAAGATTTATTAAGATAAAATAATAATATCTTATAGTGTAACTTACTATTAGTGTTAACCCTTATTGATTGATAGTCGTGCCTATCTGACTGAAGTTTATTCATTAATAACGTTGCTAAATAAATCATTTTGATTGTTTGCGAAGCGAGTTTCTCGTAATTTCAGCACTAATCAAATATAACGATTATGGCCACCCGTCGTCGTTAGCCGCGGGCCGGCCGCCCAGATCGACGACGGATCGTCCCTGCGTTGGTTGGAGCACCCCTCATTACTTCGACAGGTAAATTGGGAGCTCGACAACGATATTCGATTACAGAGGACTAAAAATGTTAATTATTATGAAGCTGACCAACGCAGAGTAGCAATACAGACAACACTAATTCATTCCAAAACAAAATAGAACATTAGCAGTCCTCCGAAACGTGAACCGTCTGTTGTTGTTGTGTCTAGCCGCTAGCCGCTAGCCGCTAGCTGGCAGCGGTTACTACATTACCCGCACTCCAAGCAAATACATTTGATCTAATTTGAATAAACACAGAACTGATGGGAATATAATTGTTACGTCATAGAGCTATTCTGGTACAACTTATGAGAAACAGGTTGCTCCGAATTGGCATTGGCCTATTATTAATAGCTAAGCAAAATATCATGATCATTAATTATTGTTTATTTAAAAAATTGTGAACTATTTCTTTTTCTCCTGTATGGGGGAGCTTTTGCCCAGCAGTGGAGTGGCCGTCACGTGACTGAGATGATGATGATGATGATGTTTTAACTATTTGATTGAATCACAAATTTCCCTTTCGGATAGGTTTGGATTTCTCCATACCGATCCATTTGGATTTTCATTCTGTAAAGCCTAAAGCTTCAATAATAAAGTTATGGGAGATTGGTTGTACCGACCTCCTGTGGTTGTGACCCACACGACGCCAAACACAAATTCAACTTGCCGCAGCTATGGCAGATAAGCATCAAATGCGGTATGGTTGATGTACAAATTGTTACTGAAAATATTCTGATAGTTAAGTTTTTTTTCCTTTCAAATTTTCTTTTTCTGTTAGTGAAGTCAAATTTTATTTTCAGTCAAGTTTTATATTCTTTTAGTTAGTTACCCTTTCAAGTTCAATTGGAGGAGAAGTCGATATATTATTATTTTAGTTAATTGGCGATTAAAATTGATGTGATTACTAAAGTAACGAAGCATCTAAACTGTAGGATGGAATAATGAGTCTGATAGTGGCAACGACCACTCTCGAAGTGATGAATTGGAACCGTTTAGCATTGCTTACACAGCAGCTCGCTCGCGCGGCCGGCCGCCGTCGTTTGTCTGCTGACATCTGCGCTGGAAACCGAGCCACTGTTCATTGTATTAACGGCTTCAGCAACTCCGGATACCAATTAAGTCTCGCTCGGTAGGGCGCAGCAGCGGCCCGGGAGGGGGGGCAGACCGGCTGTGGTCGGCGTGACGTATCTGCGCCTGCGGTGGCCTGGACGGAGGCAGCTGGGAAAGCGGTAGGCAATTCCACAGTGACATGGACGCGCTACCATTTCAAAATTGGGTTTGAACAAATAAGATTGAAGATATGTGTATTGTTTCCTAAAGTTTACGCGAACACTACACATTAAAATGAAACTACTTACTCTATTCCAGACAAATGCGTGTGGAAATACTTAAGTCGCCTGCACTGGCTTGAATGTATTATTAAGTGTACAAAATTGTTCAAAATTTGTATATTATATTACACGCATGTAATTTAGTTGAAAATATGGAGAAAAAGAAATAACCCTCCTGAGTTTGTTGCCAGCTCTCTCGGTCGAAGGCTCTCCCAAAACCCGAGCTGGTGGTAGACTCAGTAGTTTAGTCTAAACTAATTTGTGAATTTTTTGATTTATAGTTTTGACTTCAATATGTGCCTGTGAAGGCTTATGTTGAATAAAATGATTTGACTTTGACTCGCGTTTCATTAATTTTATTTAATTTTTTTTGGTCTCTTTGTAACCACGAGCCCTGCATAGGGTCTTCAAGGGTTTAATTTCAAGATTGAAGATATCATTCGGTGAGCCGGTGCTGACCCAACCGTTTTCATATTTTTTTAACAATCTTTTTTGGGTCATATTTGTATAAAAGATCGAGCCACGCCGAGTGATCTTAAGTAGTGGCTTTGAGCAAACATCATTTTGTCAGATACTTAATATTTGATGAAGAATAGCTATTTTATCTTTTAGTATTTTGAAAAAGTTTTCTTAAACCAGGTAAGTAGAAGTTCGGGAAGTTATTCTTAGCAACTTCCCACCGTCGTCGTCGGCCTGCCGATGCCGGCCGCCGCCAAGCAAAAGCTTACCCACTTGCATGGAAACGTACGCGTGATCAGAGTGCCTCATAGGTACCACTTTGATTCAACATGCCATCAACGAGAATGTTATGATATTAAAACAGTGCATTCTGGTGACCGACGGGTGAGTTGCCAAACGCGCTCCAGTGTTCATTACTGTTTTTGAATAATGAGTCCACTTTCAATGTCACGCCACTGATACCGGCGTTCCGAGTCAAAAATGTATAGAGTCACCACTTATTTGTACGATATATTATTATTATTATAATTGCTTTAAAATGTCGATTTGGAAAGTGACTCTTAAATCCACCGACCAACTCCTCTGTAGTCTAGTGGTCAGACAGCTGATCCCAGGTTCGATTCCTAGCTAGGGTGTACATCACTTTGTACTCGGTGTAGTTGACGGTGAGTCGTGAGACCTGTTATAAGCCCGCCTGGCTGAGTTGAGTAACAGTTAATACTTTTCAGCGTTATGTTCAGTGGCATTGTTATCTTTCGACGGTGAGATCCATTAATTTAACCGCAGCCCCTCGGCCTGTCGTCGTTTACCGTCAGGTGAG
Organism: Eudonia lacustrata; assembly: GCA_947562085.1. NCBI lineage: Eukaryota > Metazoa > Arthropoda > Insecta > Lepidoptera > Crambidae > Eudonia > Eudonia lacustrata. The sequence continues at coordinate 24,555,757 of OX387318.1, read as the reverse complement.
ATAAAGACCGAGTCGTGGAATCGTAAATAAATAACGACGTTCTCTCAGCAATTTCAATCAATTATGAACATCAATGGAAATACTATTTCGTCGACCACAACACGTTCGGTCGACGAATTACAGTTTTGTTGTTATTGTGTGTAATGATGGCGCACATTGTTGGATGCTCGTTAATAAAGTTCACTCAAAGGGATTGCGATAATTAATTGCTAGCTGTCGCCATTTTAAACGCGCGTTAATATACCGGCGCGGCGGCGGCGGCGGCGGCGGGCGGCGTGGTGAGTCAATTCAATTTCATAATTGATGTGAATGTATTACACAATACTACCGCTATTTTCTATCTATGTTCCCTCTGTAGACGTAAAAAAATACAGTCACAAGTAGTTTTTTTTATTTATTTATTAAACCACAAACAAGTTTACAATACAGATTTACAATTAACTTATGTGTTTTATAGTTATTGTAAACTCAACAACGATGGTTGCAGAAAACATAAAAACGTAATACTTAATGACAGTGAAACCCAGTCTGAGTCATGTAAGTAAATTAAATATTCACTGTAAGTGTGTTCTAATGCATGAGTTACCTACATCGATAAATAATAAATAGTTTTATATTTTTTAAATTTCCTACCTAATGTTGTTTTATTTGATTTAATTACAAGTTTACCGGTGAAATTCGCATGTATCGCACGCCAGATTACGCTTTTATATTTCAACACACAGTAAAATAAATGATGAGACGTAATGACTGGCCGCAGCCTGCTGTCACTCGTCTACTTTCCAAAAGCCGTTCGTAGCGCATCGACGCCGGCGCCGACGTGTGGCCCTCCGAGCGGGCAGGCGGGGTGGACTGGCGACACCACAAAAACCTTATTTTGTGACAAAAGGGACTAATATACCTGATCAACGAAGTCACGACGCGTCGGAGAAGAAAACACGGAATGAATATAATGTGAAAATTCATGTGCAGAATGAAGTTCATCGCATGTTAGCCAATGTTCCGCGGGCGCCCGCCGCCGGCCGCCCAGGGTGATGGTCGAGCTGACGATCCGTAACGCAACGTGTACACGGAAGCCTTTCCAATCTGTTTCGCTGATATTTTAAATAAACTTGTACATTTTATAAACAAATAAAAGCATGTTTTGGTAGAAAGAAGGAAAACAAAAGAGAAAGTATTTTAGTAAAATAAACATTGTATTTAGCGTTGTTTTTGTAAACCTTAATACAGGAAAAAACAAAGGGGATCATTATCTTTTTAAGACAACATTAAGTGAGGAACAGATACTCGTAGATATATTTATTTAATACGAACCGTAGCCTGTTACAGAGCAGCCAGCACACGGCGGCGGCGGCAGCGGCGGCGGCGACGGGCTTCTGTGTCATTAATTATTGGGCAAACGTGATCCCGGCAAATTAAACCGGAGGCTGCATTGGATTACACCGTAAACTCTTTACGCTCAACATTGTCTGCCAAAATAACATGTTTTTTTATTCATACACCCTTTTGAATTACGGTACATAGTTGATTTTAATCAAATTGTTTTTGCAGGTGTTCCGCAATCCGCACACACAGAGAATACCAAAATAGCATAAGCCGTCGCATATTTAGCGTCTTCTTTTTTATGATATCCATAATATGTATTCATCGCTTCAGTTTATTTTTTACTTACTTACTCCAGAAAAAAGGAGGTACTGATTATAACTGTTGTATTGTGGTTTAATTTGAAAGTTACTAAATACGACAGATGTATGAGAAAAGCTTTTGTTATTTAGGTATACTTAGAGTTTTGCGTTATTATATCCCTAGAGCCAACGTCACCGACAGCGGTCAGCGTGGTCAGCGGGCGGCGGGATGTCTTCGCGTGGTCGCCGCATGCCGGGAACGCAGCGCGGGCGCGACGACGGCGACGGCGACGCGGTGGCGATGTGGGAACGAACGGTTCGAGGTGTTACTGGACGTGCAAAATCTTACCGGTCGGTGTTGACATTCTTGGGAAAGACTTTTATTCAGCACTGCAGTATGCTGGCTGAAGGATGACGATACGCGTTCTGACTTCACCCCTTACAGCAGTTACTAGCGCCAGTTACACTGATTGTGGAGTACCGAATAATGAAACTCACGTCACGTTGTGTTTTGGTCTGCTAGGGTTGGAATTAATAATTAAAACCGCATGTTCTTTTATAAAAAAACAGACGTCCAGCACAAATTGTTATATCGTGTGCAAGGACACGTCGAGTGACCCGGGCGAGCGACAACGGCTATCGTTAAAACATCGTTTTATAAAACATTTTTTAAAAATTGGTTGTCGTTTAAGCTGCGACGCGACGCCAGTAAACCGCTTTTAAAGATTCATTCGGTTAAAGTGAGTATATAAAGCGAAAGGTTAAACGTAATCTGAGTTTGGAGGTGAGATAGGAGAAATCTAAAATTTATGAGTTACTTGGAACATTTGCTGAAGTTGTAGATAGATTTGATTTTAAAATTCGATTAAGCACCAGAATCGCAATTTCGAGTACGATTCCCAGTACCTACAAACTTTTGAATCAAGTGTAGATTATTGAGCACAGACGGAACGATCTCGGAGGCAATCACGATAGGACCCTGAACGCTAGGGATACGCTTATATATAGCAGTCACTTCAGTATTGCTAATTGTAATTGCTATGATCAATATAAGCTTGATTCAAAGCAACCGCGTAGCTGGTGTTTAGTGTAAGGGTACCGTGTCCTGAGGTACGTAAGTCGTGTGTACATAGTGTCGTAACCTAAGGTCCGGCTGCCAGACGAGGGGCATGCAAATAAGCGCGCGCCAATATTTACATGTCGTCATATTGCCCGTATATTAACTGTCGAAAGAGATCGCTCACATCGCAACTCGCGATATTAGCAATGTAGCCTGTTGATATTGGGATTTGGTCAACAATTGAGAATGTTATTACAAAATTAATTAGTATTGTTTAATAAAAAACGTCATAAAAGGATATTAAGTATCTACTAGTACTACTCCAATGAATTTCCTTGTGTTCCTTTCCATCTGGTAAATTAAAGGAGATTTACTTTGAAAGTAAAGTACGTCATTAGAAAATAATAGCGCAAATCTGTCTCCACCGTAGCGTTTACAAAGTCATGGCTTTGAATTGACTTATGACTTATGATGACGTACAAATATACATGTAAAAGTTCGTTTTAAATAAAAATTGGTAAGCAACCTTATTAAAATGGAGCATGCGCCGTTAAATAGTTTGTTATTGAAAGTGTAATCTTCGAAGTTCGATAGGTAGCAGTTCGATTTCCAATTTTCCGTTGATCTGATAGTGACCTATCGGCAGCAGCGATCCATTGGAAATTTTAAACTGAATATAGGTACGTAGAATTCCAGCATGCAGCATGCAGCATCCAGCATCTTTCTGAATTTAAATATTACTATAAGATACGTTAAGTTAGACAATATTGTAAATGACCAGGATTTATTTTTAGATTTCTGCATTATTTAAAATATTCATAAATAATATGATTATTATTAACCGTTTTGAATTCCCCCGTAGAAATTGTATTTTCTGTTTTTAGTATACTTCTATTTTGTTATTTTAAAGACGTAAAATTAGTCAAAGGCAGGCCACCGAAACACGTTAGTAGGCTTTTAAATAAAAGAATACCGGCCCTAACTTGTCGCTGCTTATTCAAAATGCCGTATCTCGGAGCGTCGACCATTTTCATTAAACAGTTGCAAAGTCGCCAACTGACGGCACGGAACAAACTGAAAGTTCTCTGTATATGTATAAGGCGAAATACTAGCACAGATTGAGACATGGGTCACCGGCCCGTCTGATCCCATTACTCAGGCCTTTTAATGGAAAAGTTTGCATGATGGGATACTTGGATTGTAGTTAAGATTCCGCAATGATTACAATAAATTAATAAACATCACTTAGAACTATCTTGTATCACTTTTTATCGTAAGATAATAAGACTTAAGACAACAACAAACCAACTTCACAATGCTGACCCGTAAGGCTGCTACTCAAAGTACTGAACTAAAGCTCAGAAAGGCACTTGAGGAGCTACGAGTATCCAAGGAATCCTGCAATCAGCTGCTAAAAGAAAGGGATGACAGTGAAATGGAAATAAAATCCATAATAGACAGAAATTCACAGTTTAAGAATGAGTTAGCCCAACTGCACATGCAACACCAGGATGTGCTCCACCAGCGTGACCAACTGCAACATGTCATCTCCAATTTTGAGCAGCAGCATAACACCTATGAAAGGGCACTCAACCGCATCACCGAGTTGGAAAGGGACCTCAGTGCGGCAAACCACCAGATATCCCAATTAGTTGAGTTGCAGAAGCAGCATGAAGTGGATCATACTCAGTCCTTATTTGAAGAACTTATAGCATCACCTGGTGGAATTTCATTACAGCAATCTCAAAACAACAACAAAATAAATAAAATCAGCAAAACTAAAATTAAAAAATATGTAAAAATTAATAAGTTTATAAAGAAAACTGAGAAGTTGATTAAAAAAAATAACTGTTTTTATAAAAATATTGCTCTCAGAAAGGAGCGTATTAGCCTTATGGATTCCTTAGATATATATAATAGTAAGTTAATGGAAAGTAGGCAAATGTATGACCGGGACACTAAGCAATTACAAACTGACATCCAAAGGTTACATGAGTCTCTTGATATAATGACTAAAAAATACTCAATATCACAGAAACAGATTGAAGAACATATCCAATCAGCCACAGAGTTAGTTGATCTGTGCAAGTACAATGCTGATCGGTACAACTCATTAATTAATAATGAAATTAACCTACACAAAGAGTCTTTATCACTTGACTCAAATATTCAGATGAACACACAAAACTTGTCTGTTTTGGTTCCCGGTCCTTCATCGGCCTCTCCTCAAAAAATACTTAAACCTAATGTTACAAAATTAGTAAAAAAAACAGTTATGTACTCTGATAAACTGGGTCAAGGCTTAGGGTTGCCTATAAATAGAAATATTATCCACTCAATGACCAATATTTGTACTCCAGGTCAGTCGTTGAATGCTATAGTAAACAAAATATCACAGGATTCATTGAATAGTTCCACTAATATTATTGTGTTATGTGGTGACAGCTCACAAACGAAGAAACGTGACATCATAAATAGTTTTAATATTTTGATAAAACTGCAATCAGAAACAAATTGCAGGATAATAATTAGCGCTTTTCCCTATTGTACCAATTTGACCTGGGAACAAAATAAGCGCATTTATGAATTAAATTTATTATTGTTTAATTTGATTTGTCGTCATAGTGACACTATTTTATATTTTGATATAAATAAATTTATTAATAGCTTTAGTTTGACGTCAGATACTATGTATCTTTCTACGAAATGTAGGACCCAAATAGCTAAATTGTTAGCTTATAATATACAGGATACAGTTATAAATGGTATAACTAAGTCTTTACGTCATAACAACGTAACCATTAGTAGTTCTACTAATGCAACATCTACAACTAGTAATAAGGTAACAACAACCTCATGTTTAAACTGAGGTCTAAGACAAAAGCCAAGTCCTCATTAATTACTATTATACATCAAAATATTCAAGGTTTGGCTGGCAAGGACTTAGAGTTAGAATTATTTGCAAAAAGTCAGGCAATTCATATATTTTGTTTAACTGAGCATTGGCTAAGAAGTCATGACACATCATTCTATGTAAATAATTTCCAATTAGCAAGCGCGTACGTGCGAAGCTCAGCTATTCACGGTGGTTCTTTAATACTAGTAAGAAGTAATATAAAATATAAAGATCGCAACGATATTGTAGGCTTATCAGTGGAGCGTAATATTGAGCTATCATGTGTGGAGTTTAATAGCTTTGTAATAGTGTGTGTATACCGACCCCCATCGGGCAATTTCGGTATTTTCGAATCTGTAATGGAAGACGTACTAAGAAAATTAAAATTAAAAAATAAATTTGTTTTTGTATGTGGCGATTTTAATATAAATATTCTAGAAAGCACTTCAATGAGTGTTCGTCTTGTTGCCTTGTTTAAATGTTTTAATCTCATTAATCTATTTCTCGAACCCACTAGAATAACTTCACATTCAGCCACTTGTCTTGATAATGTTTTTACAGACTATGACCCTGTTTCTAAGTCAGTCATTAGTAAGCTTACGTCTGACCATTGCGGTTTAAAGGTGACCTATGATTTTAATGTTAAGGATGAGCCAAAAATAGTGAACTGTAAACCAGTTACAAAGGAGCGAGTAGAGCGTTTTAAAAATAATATATCGAGTAAAATTAATGCATTGCCATTTGGACAAGATGATCCAGATGTATTATATACTAATCTTTTTAACTTCATAAAGACTGAATATGACCAAGTGTTTACACAAAGAACAATCAAAATAACTCATAACCTTAAGTTCTGTGACTGGGCCACGACTGGTATATATAAAAGTAGAAATAAATTGTATGATTTATACAGTCTTAAACAATATAACCAAAATTCTAATTTTACGGAATATGTAAAGAATTATTCGAAAATATTTAAGAAAATATGTATAGTAGCAAAATCTAATTATATTAAAGAAAAAATTAAAAAGTCCAACAATAAAATTAAAGCCACTTGGGACATTATAAACCGTGAAACAGGTAAATTTAAACCACGGGATAATACTTTCACTTTAAAAGTAAACGACAACTTAGTCAATTCAGATTCACATATTGCTAATATTTTTGATGATTTTTTTGTAAATATACCTGTGCTGACAACCTCAAATTTGGATTCATCACCAGAAGCTGCACAAGCATTACTCCAAAAATATGTACCAAAATGTAATGTTTCTTTTCAATTTAAATATATTGATTCAATGGATATTATAAAAACATGTAAATCACTGAAAATGAAAAACACAAGTGATTTGTGGGGCATCTCTATAAAAGTAATTAAGAATATTATACATTCTATTGCACCATATCTTGCTGAAATTTTTAATAACTGTGTGAATAAAGGTATCTTTCCCGATCTTATGATGTTTAGTAAGGTCATACCTTTGTTCAAATCGGGAAACAAAGAAGACCCCAGTAACTATCGACCCATTTCAATACTACCAACTCTAAGCAAAATTTATGAAAAAGTTATATTGGAACAGTTGATGTCGTATTTTAACATAAACAACCTTTTACATAATAAACAATATGGATTTACAAAGGGTCGTTCTACTACTGATGCAGGTGTTGCTCTATTAAAACATATATTTGATGCCTGGGAGAAGTCTCAAAACGCCCTTGGAGTGTTTTGCGACTTGTCCAAGGCTTTCGATTGCGTTGAGCACAAAACTCTGGTGATGAAGCTAAATTACTACGGTCTCAAAGATTTCGCACTAAATTTAATTCAGTCGTATCTTAGCTCTCGAACACAAACTGTCGATATTAATGGAACTAAATCATCTGGTTCTCATGTAAAAATGGGAGTTCCACAAGGGTCCATTCTTGGTCCTTTTCTGTTTTTGATTTATATTAATGACTTGCCATTCTTTGTAGAGAACTTTTGTGAAATCGTATTATTTGCAGATGATACTTCACTCATTTTTAATGTAAGTAGGTGTAAGAATAATTACGACGATGTAAACAAAGCACTCTCTGATGTACTCAGTTGGTTTACTATTAATAATTTGCAGCTTAATGCTAAAAAAACAAAATGTATTAATTTTAAATTACCAAATGTCAAAAATGAACCAACTGATATAAGAATAAACGGTGATCGATTAGATTTGGTAGACTCAACAGTTTTCTTAGGTATAACCCTTGACTCAAAACTTCAATGGAATCCTCACATTTCGAAATTGGCCGGCAAACTCAGTTCTGCTGCTTATGCCATTAGAAAAATAAGGCAGTTAACAGACGTTGAAACTGCTAGAACAGTTTACTTTAGTTATTTTCATAGTGTCATGTCGTATGGCCTCTTACTGTGGGGAACAGCGGCTGATATTGAAACTATATTCATTTTACAGAAACGAGCAGTAAGAACAATCTATAGACTAGGTTCACGAACTTCTTTAAGAAATCTTTTTAAAGAAATTGATGTCTTGACAGTGGCGTCTCAATTTATTTATAATTGTATAGTTCTTGTACGTTGTAATATCAATTCATTTACTAAACACAGTTTACAGTACACAATTTTAATACTAGAAATAAGTCAAAACTTGCAATGCCACTGTTCAGGTTACAGAAGGTGCTTGGTTCTTTCTTGGGGCAAGGTATACACTATTACAATAAAATACCAAATACTGTACTAGATTTACCTTTAGATAAGTTTAAAAAACATGTAAAGTCTTCTTTATTAAAAAAAGGTTATTATACAGTCAAAGAATATTTAGAAGATAAAACAGCCTGGCTATAATAAAAAACATATACATAATACTACTTATAAACAGTGTCCAGCAGATAACAAAATAGCGTTGCATTGAACATTACAATTAGTTTTATTTTTATTATTATTAACTATAGTTTTTTTGACTTTTACTAGTACTGTATGATATTGTAAAAAATTAAACTGGCAAATTATGTTTTTGCTGACTTAAATATTTTATTTAGTTATTTTTTATTTTTTGTGTTATTTTACATGTTGTGGTTGTCCTTTACATTTTGTGTTTTTATTTGTGATGGAAAGTGTCCTTTATGATAGGGCTTTTTCCAATATTTATGACGCTGTAAGGGAGAAAAGAGCTGGACACTTGCTGAGTTTCTTGCCGGTTCTTCTCAGTACAAGATCTCCCGCCCAGAGTAGATAGACTTACGAACCGATGGCTTAAAATGACGTTCATAAGAGCTATTTGTAGCCTAAACTGAATAAATGATTTTGAATTTTGAATTTTTTTTTTAATTAAGTTTGATATATCTCTACAAATCACTATCTATGTTGCAGGTATACCTGCAGTAGTAGTAGTACTCGTGTTGGTTCGATAATTATCTACTGATGTACAATTACAAAATGTCGCTATGCTTCCTAAACATTATTACAAATCATGTGCTAGACAAAGGGATACCTATTATTGAAATGAAACACGTTATACCTAACTACTCGCAGAACTTCACTTGCTTACTTTATTTTCCTTTTAGCGGAGACTGTCCCTGTGACTACGAAACGAACCCTGCAAGAGTTTGAAACATCAGGATAAAAACTTTGTAAAATAACGCGAGTTGAAACAAATACTTAATAGGGAATAAAGTGTTTCATTTGCATGTGGAGTGTTCGCGTAATATCGAATAAACAATAAAGGGATATTATTAAAAACATATACAGATATTGTTTTTTTATAAACGTAGTCAGAATGTATGAGGTTAGGGCATACTCGCAGCAGCTGTGAAGCAGGGCCGGCGGCGCCGGCGGCGCCAGCGGCGCGCGGGTCAGAGCCAGTACAGCGCGAGCGGCCGGCGGGCGCCGGCGACGACGCCGCGCCACCGTGAAGCAAACAGCCGCAGACCGTAAGGCACGAGCTAACAAAGGATCTGCAGAGCTTGGAGGTGACGCTCGCGCGGTCCTAATCCTAGGGCCATTACGAGTATTATCGTTGCGTGTTTGTTTGTCCTACTTTGAAGCTGCGCCGGAACTAGACGAGGCCAAGCCACTTAATTCCAGAATTGTCTCTTGAGGAAATGGAACGGAATCTTTAGTCCGTGACGATTGAGGCGTAGATAACAGATGTTATTTTATTACAAACGTCAGAATCTCTGTATTGATTCGATTCCTCGACTTGTTCGTTTGTGGTACTTCTTAACACCGAAGGCTAATAAATAATTCTCAAAATAGATAAGTATGCAGCGTGCCGACACTGACCTTGCTGCTCGAGGTCATTAGGGTCACAATTGGGATCACAGCCTTGACGTGTTTCACGAGGGAACGACCGATGGCACTTCACCACTACACGACTCCGTGGTGCCGCTATTAAAAGGATCAACAGAGTAGCGGCTATCGAGGTACAATTCTGTCGATAATGAAGCAAGTCTAAAAGTTTCTACATTTTGTGCTATCGATAGATCAATAGACCTATCGATTCTCGTACCATTACCGGTCTTTGGATATTCTATCGAGCCGCATCTCTAGCGGAGGAGGCGTCTGCTTGAACTATCTCGTCTTAATCAGGCTAATGTACACAGAGTAGTACTACTACAAACCAAATATAACCATCTAATTGTACCGTGTTGCGATTGAAGATGTATTATCTTTTTAGTTAATAACACCTGTACGCTTATACCGCGAGCCAGCTTCGGCTTAGCTTTGTTTATATCCTTTTAATTTTCTGCAATTACAACATGCGGTTTCCTGTGCGAAAATGGGCGCGTTGGCCAGCGCAGCCGGCGCTGGTGCTCCCTGCACACATTTTATTGCCAATAACTCTTAATAGTTTTGTTAATATTTTATTTGATTGTATGCCATTGACCAACTCAGTTTGCCATCTAAAAGTTTCGTCAAACTTTCTTAACAGATAGTTGTTCGTATTTACTTTAGGAAGTGTAATTTGTTTGAAGGGACCGGTACAACTACGTTTGCGGCAGATTTCCGTTAACAAGTCTGAAGCCGTTTCCGAACGAGTTAACTATTTCAATTACGGGCCCCGCGCCAGAAGCCTCCCCGAGGCGCTGTTACTGTTACTAGTTAACCCCCAGCGCGGCAGCGCGGCAGCGCGACCACATAATGGGAAACTGCACAATTACACCTTGTATTTCAATAGACATTTATACAATTTTATTTTCTGTGCTGTAAAATAATTACGGATTAATATTTAATGTTTAAATCCTGACGTAAAAGTTGTTTCATCTCAATGTGTAGTGTTCGCGTAAACTTTAGCAAACATTAGTATATTAGTATTCTAAAAATACAGTACATTAGTATTCTAAAAATATTAAATCAACAATGATAATACTATAAATAATAATGGCTTGAATAACTCTAGGCATGAATAATGCAAGGCAATTTGTATTAGGTATTATACTGTACAACGAATTAACATTTTTGTATCTATAACTTCTTAAACAATCATGGTCGCTTACATTACAATAAATATTATTAAATTAAACACAAAATAAAACATGGTCATAAACCCGTCAATAATATTTATTCTCATTTCAGTATTTGTTTTACTATGTGGCGAGTTCTGTTCTTAACAAATATTGTAATAAATTATTATAACATTATCAACACACTTTAATAAATACTAGTGGTCGCCCAGTGGTCGAAATTACACCGTAATTTTATCAAGGCTGCACGGATTGTATCCTAAGCAATGAAAAATTAAAAAGATAGAATATGAGTTTGGATTGGCATTGACAGATTACGGCCGCTCCTCTTGCATTTTTGAAATTTTTGAAAAGAGTAGGTATAATATTTGTGTGTGTCAAATAAGTGGTAGTGTGTGTGATGTTTGATTTATTGATTTAATGTATTTGTATGCATAATTTAAAAAAAATATGAACATTCGGATAACCTTCTCTATATAATAAACTATAAAAAGAAATGTTTGACTTTGACTTTGAAGTGTGCGAAATGTCATAGGTACTCCTCCGTCCGCGCAATTTTCGTAAAAAAGGGGTACAAAGTTTTTGCTTCACGTATTAATCTAAGTATAGATTACCGACAACTGAACACCAAAATAATTAAATAAATAAGCAATTTGCATGGCATGGCATGCATCATAAAAAGACACACGAGCTATTATAGTACAGCTTCGAATACTAGTGCCTTTTACACGTATGTAGGTACTTACGTGATTTATTGCGTACTCGCAAACACGCAAAATCATTGATATCGCTCGCACTTCGCGTAATTGAATATAATATTCAATATAATCAATGAAGTAATGTAACACCTCGTAAGGAGTTTCCGTTTCCGAGTTTTGAAATCTAATTCTTAAATTGAAGCAAACCGTTTCCCAAATATAAAGTCGGTTCTGCACGGGCGCGTATTTGATTCCGCGCTCCGGCCGAGGGCAGTGTCCATCAACCCTTAAATTTTCTATTACCGCCTTGTTATTGTGGGGTGAAGGTCGCTGTGTTTACGTGAATGAAGACAGAAATCCGTTATTAGGGATATTTTAATAACGGGATAGGCGAAACGATAATTGAAGTAATTTACCAAACGAGCAACACAATATAAAAACATACCGAATAATTGCTTTTCTAAATTAAACCAGCTCTTTAGTTTAAAGTGATATCCATGAGCGAATAAACGTAGTAATGTATTCGCCAAGAAAGGATGTTACATTAGTAAGCTGCTGCTCCGGGCGCCCTTAATGTGCATTTCCTTTAAACAAAAGAGCTAAAGGCATAAAGGTAACAAAAGGCTGCCACGCTCGCGGCGCCCGCCGCCCGCCGCCCGCCCGTACCTATACAATACTTTTCTCAGCGGATGTCTACTCACTATTAAGAACTTACCTGCCTTTTAAAGTTAAGTAAGATATGTTTCCAGGCCGATTCCATGAGTAAAACGTTTGTTTTCTTACTCCTGCCTTCCCGAAGTTTTTAGGATGGGTCTGATGGCACCGATATTATGTACAATATAAAATAGATACTGATCAAAATCAATTAGAACATTTTAATGATTAGCAAAATAATACGATACGCAAATAATTGAATATGAATAGTATCATAAGTACCGTACGTGTTCAAGTTGAAAGACGCCGAAGGTTTAGTCTTCCTGGAAATTAAACTTAAATTGTAGACTGTCTCAGTCGCTGCTCATTGTTATAAGGCTCTTCTAAACTAAACTTTTGTGATAATACAGCTTGACTAGTCGTTTCAAAGTTTCTTAAAAGCACTCTTTGAGGTCAAGAGATGTTTAAGTTTGAGACATTGATTTGTTCGACATTGATGTTCAATACTAGATGCTGTTCCGACGTCATCTGCCCAGAAGCATGCCAATAGCAGACGTAATCATACTAATTTGCCATCGCCATTCTAACAAGCGCTGTATCCTCGCCGCTCGTTGTCACCTTTGTGTCGGCCACTTGGCTGCTCACAAAGGAGCTCCGCCGCCTCGTACCGAACATAAAAAGCTAAAATAGTTGTGTTTTGTGTTCCTTTGATTTAAAATGCCCCAACGGGCAGCGTTTATGTTATACAACAAACCAGATTACGATCTTAGAATAGGATTTCGCAAAACCGCTTCTGATGTCTTATCTTTTGAATTTATGATGGAATTCTAAAAATAACCTTCGCACATTGTTACGGATTTAATAAAGAGTTACAAAGTACGCTGCAAAGAAGCTGTACGTCGCTGGAAACATTTTAATAACAGACTGCTCGCATTCTGTGAACCTCGTCTACATCGTCATATTTCATCGTCGTTATTGTAAAACCGTCCAAAAGTTTAATCCCAATACGCTTCCACTTTCTATTTAGAAATAAATAAATAGGTATATTCACAATGGCGATTCGCATTTTCAATCATTAATTAACGTCGTCACACACCCATAGTGCGGCTCGCGACGTCTCACACGACCGAAGTAATATATCGTCAATATCGTATTCATCGGTGTACAAGTCCTGGCTGCTGATGCCGGCGTTAGTGCCCTGTAAGTTACGGACTACACCAACATCCATTACGGACTAATCTGATAAATCAATCATTACTATAAATACAATGTACAATGCTAATCCTTAAGATGGGTCCGAAGCTCCCTCATGTAACACCTATTTTTAACTGTAATGTGCTTCCGGATTAGTTCATAGCTGTTATGTTATTGGTGATGATGATGATTTTTCCGACCGATCTCGGCCGAGGCGACCTTCGACTCCCCGTCGGTACGGCGCTGATGGTGCGCCCGAAGATGGCTTGCACTAGCAATGTCAAAATGTCAAAAAGCACCATCAGCATTATTATGATGAATAGACGTGGGTTATATAAATTAATATTATAATTGAAGACAGAAGGTTGTTGGTGGTCGTAGCAGCAACCATCGGCGCTGGCTCTGCACGCCGCGCCGCCGCGCCGCCGCATCAGGGGAGCAAGCACACTGTTGTGTACCACCGCGTAGGTAAGAAGGTTATTATTCCCACTGCCTTTGCTCCTGTTGGTGGTCGGAGGTGGAAAGTGCGCTCGCATTTTGTTGCACGAAAGTTTGGCACTGCTTAGGCCGTAATTTATATTTAACTTACAAGTTACAAGTCTTGTAAAAAAACCTAAAGTCGAGGCCCCGAGGCCCCGAGGGCCGTGTCTGCGGCTTGTTTGCCGCCCGGCTCCATCTGGGACTCGTTCAATCAGTCCGTCTGTTGGCTTAGCGGCAATTTTTCGGTCAGGATCGCAAAACTCAATCCACTTGACAAATTATTAGGATCGGACGAAAACAATGTTGTATCGATTAATATAACTCCCTCTGCAGCTGCGGGCGAGACCCGGCGCGCATAGAGCCACAAATTAGATCAATGCATGGAGAGACAAATTCGATATTAATAATCATAACTAATTGATATCTATTCATTCAAAAAGTAATGTGTAAGTAAGTATGCAGCTTAGAACGAGGTATATTTATGACTTTGGACGACTATCAATGATCGATCACACCATCACCTAAAGTGTTTGACTACCTACCTATGTGCACTGCGTGGAGGTGCCAAGTTATGCGTAAACCGAATTACAGACACACGCAAACATTCATATGAATAATAATGTAGAAGATTGGCACAAAACAATCATGTTTCGATTGGTTAGCACTTTTTTTCTTACACTTGTGCAAAATGTATCGGGAATCGCTTCGACAATATTTGACGAGGGAATCATTTTTGTCCTGGGCGGAGGCGGGCTCCGGGCGTGTCCCGTGTACAGAGATTTCTTTGAGAAATTCTCGGAAACAGGTAAACGAAATTCAAAGGACCTTTTTATGTGGCGGCATTATGTTGATTCAGCGCTGGCAACGAGTCCACCAACAGGTGGGTCCTTGGGGCGGTCCCACTCATCTGATCCTTTATTCGGAGTGCAATAGAATAGTGGTGCGTACTTTGAACTTGTGGAGCCATCTTGAGATGATCGCAATAAAGGTGCGAGATGCGTATTAATATTGTCCTTGTAGGTTCCAACTGCACCGGTTCGGAACGCGATCTTATATCGAGAATATTCTCGCAAGGAACTCGAGTAGAGCTTGAGAACTTGAGGTTAAAAAGGAAAACTTTATTTTAATCTGAAATTATACATGTACCCCCGTATTAATAAACACAGTGTAAGCTTGGAGTAGTTACTCCGTGTTTTGTTCCCGTCGTGTAAACTTCATTTCATATTAGAGTAAAAGAGACAAAACATGGAGTAAGTACTCCAAGCTTACACTTTGTTTATTAACTTAAATATTTTGATTGTAGTCTAATAAGCTCCGAAAATAAGAAAAGTCATATTTTAATTTGCAATATACCTAGCTAATATTCCGTTATCAACTTACGTTAAAGCGGCACTCCATAATACACCTACATAATAAAAACACATGTTTTAGACAATTTATTAAAACTACCGAAAATAATAGGCAAGAAACGTCATAACTTATCGCCCGATCGCTGAAACACAACAAGTTATAAATATTTCCGCACGTTGTAGCCGCCGATACACTCAGGCTAATTATGGGATTTTAATAGGTACTAATATAGTAAACTATATTTTTAAAATGCTTAAACCTAAACTTACCGTTCACAATGTGCGGTGCAGTAAACTCCAGTGGTAGCACTGGTATTAGCATTCACAGCACTGATAAGGTCCGTAAGCGTCGTCGGTTCCGAGAGCGAAGTAAGTTGCGAGTTGCATGCGGCCTGCGGGCGGGCGGCGCGGGCGGCGAGCGGGACTCGACTGCCGCCGCCGCCGGCCGCCACGCCAGCCTCGCCAGCGATGCTGCTCCCGGGGCAGCACGCCCGCGCCGCACCAGCACCACTCAACTGAGAAACATCAATGAACGGGTGGAGAAGTTGAAACATGTTTTAGTAATCGGAAACAAGTGCTAATAAAAATCAATGCAATGCAATTGATTCGTTCATCGCCTAATTTTTTTATGTTTTGAGCCGGCTGGCAGTTATACGACCTAATTGTTTGGGTTTCAATTGGGTCATAAGGAACTACTAGGTACTAGTCAAACTGGAATACAGCAAAGCAGAATAATACTGCTTGACGGCAAAAAGCCATCCATCCGGATTCTCTGGCAAAATCCTATAGCAGGAAAATATATTTCAATTCCTTTTCTTAAGTGTGATGTTTAAAGAAACTGTTCTATTTCCTGATAGTGATAATAACGTTCGAATAAAAGTTTTCAAAAAAACTGGTTAATAAGATGATGAAGATGTGAAAAAATGTCTCAATATACATACTTAACAATAACTTCAACATCTCTGCTACAAGAGGTACTATTCGTATACTTAGGTACTTACTAGGTAGGTAAGGTATTTTCATATTCTGAAGCAGAAATTATTTAAACCAGTCTATTTTTAGTTTTCTCCAGATATCGCGGAGGTTTCATTATGGATACAAGATAAACATTTGTTAGAATGGAAAAATACACGTGAGATGTTCACTCGGCAGCGGGATTACTCAATCGTCTATCAAATCAAAACAACCGTTTTTTTATCTACAGGTATGTTACGGGTAAATCATAAACTCCATTTCTTGCTCCATCGGTTTGTCTAAATCAGCAAAGTTTTCCGTAGTCCCTACTTCCACATTCCCGTTCAGGTTCAGTTTCCATCCCCCACAGCTCGGGGAGCGCTCGCGCGCGTTTATCCTCGGATATCGAATTCCCGACGGAGGAACGGTTTGTCTTCAGGAAAAATATATGATCCACATTATTATTTTCCCTTTCTCTGTGCGCGAGTGTTGCGCGCTCCGCCCTCGCGGCGGCCCGGCGGGACCCGGCGGGACCCGGCGGGGCCAACTTTCGCGTGAAATGTGGATAAAAGAAAAGTTGGAGTGCGTGTGTTGTTCGAGAAATAATTAAAGTCACAAACGTGGCTGCGTGGCGGCTTATCACGTGTTGCTAGCCCGGGATCTATGGACTTGCTTGTTGGAAACATAATTATTTATTCATTTATCTACAGTCAACTTACAGTACTTGATAACATCAAAATTATCCTGGTTAGTTAGTAAAACTTTATAAGAACAATACGATACTTACAATCTAATTTAAAAAGGAAGAAATCATATTTATTTGTTTAAAACTCGCGTTCGTTTGCCGCTACCGCCGCGCCGCGCCGCCACCACCTCGCCTGCCGCACACGCAGCTTCCAGGGATCATAAGCTTCGTATTTCACAACACCTCAAGATTTACCACTATTTTGTCTAAAGCTAATTTATCATTTACCTGATACGAACATCCTTAGATTCATAGAGGTAGGGTTAGTTTATAAATGTTTCTATAAGTGCTATAATTATTGCATCGTTGTGCTGTAAATAAACTTAATTTCATTAAATGCCAGTTAACCTCTTAAGTAAGGAAACCAAAGTGAACTTACCACATTGAAGCGCAATTTTCTCCAGAGTGAATGTGTGAGGAAATAAATAGGATTTGGAAATAAATAGTAAATCATAAATTTATTTTTTTCTCCTATTTTACTCATAGACCAATCTCAGCAGGAAAACAGCGCTGTTGCTCAGGCGTCGTCGACACGCCGACACGCTCATAGGTACCTACATAACATTAACCAACAATGGCTATCGAGCGTGCCCCGCGCCCGCGCTGATCCACCGCGCGTCGTATCGTAATTACAAGTTGACGGCCCAGCTGCGGCGCATCCTTTTAATAGCATACCCTAGTAAGCGGTAACGAGCTGTTTGTCCTTGGCGCTGTCTGCGTCTGCGCACGGTTTTATTGGCTAGGAGTATTCTACAAGATGTCTCGCATTGACTTTGCAAACTAGCAGACAGAATTAAATAGCGAGTTTTCTTTTCAGTTTGTTATTGAAAAACCAAATATCAAAGCTCGAATCCCGTAAGGCGACAATGTTCAATATACTAGGTTATTTTAATCATAATACTCCCTTCGCATTCGCCGACGGTCAATTTATTTACCTAATAAACAAACCTTTAAAACAGTTTACCTTGGATTAGAGTACCTGATATTCCACAGCAGATATATGAAATTCCACGGCTCCAGCAACTGAGTTGTTCGTGTGCATTCACCGAGCGCTTTGGAGTTGATGAACAGCTCGCGGGTAAAGCGACATCAAAATACTCAAAAATAAGTGTCCCGTACTTTTATTTGAAACGGGTTACTAAGATAATATAAGTGATCTTATTTAGTGTGCTGTGAAGTGGAGCTAAGCCCCCGCCCGGGTTCTGCTGACCCGGATACAAATAAATGACATTTAAAAGGACAGTGATTCCGACGCTACCAGGTTATGGGCACAATCCACATATTTTGAAAGCTTAATCACTGTCTTTTTAAAATTAAATGGTGGCTTTGCCGACGCTCGGTATAACATACTTAAAAACAAAATTACTAAGTATTAGGTACCTAATGTAACACACCACAACTACTGACACAACATCAACATGATAATTATACTGAAGTATGCCTCTTACTATTCAAACTGCATTTAGGAAATTACATTATGCTTGAAATAAATCTGAAGAAAGCAGCAAGAGCCAAGGATGCTTTTATTTAAGTATTGCTTAACACTTGTTTTTTGGTAGCGCGTCTTGCCGAGCCCGCGGCACGCCACGCTGCACGCTCCGCTGCACGCTCCGCTCGATTGGCTGTCAATTAGTTAAAAATAAATAACTATCATCTCTGCTAAAATATGAGTTCAGCCTTCATGGTAGTAAACTACAACTCTGGGTCAAAATTAAATGATAAAAAAGGCACTGTGCCTACGACTCGGGCCTGTGATAACGAAAGAATAAATGATTTGATTTGATTTGATTTGCAAAACGAATATTATTTTAAAAATTTGTTAATATTTTACCTTATTAAAAATTTACTTGAAGGAACCTATTGATTTTAATATTACAATAAAGGTACGTGTACCCCAATTCACGCCAATTCACGCACGACTCCCATTTCCACTCGTTGTGATCGTCGGAGATCTGAAGTGTAGATTCCAATACCTTCGACTGATTGTGCGTCAAGCCGCTGTCGGCTCACGCTGCTCGTCTATGGAATGCTTTGCCTGTGACAGGTGCCAAGTGCCAAGTGCCGTCTCAATTAAAGGGCTGATGAGACGTGCAAAGTTACACGTTTAAAAAAAATTGTCTAAGAATACTTTCCTTGAGTTCCCATACTGTTCCTCCTATACATAATTACATAGGTAACTAGTATATTCTAATATGTAATGTATATTGTTATATTGTAGAAATATAGTCACATATTTATGGTTGGCATAATTATGTATACAGGCATGCATTATCCTAATAAATAGATTGTTTTTATGTTTCTTCCAGTTAAGTGTCCTACTCTATGTTAACGCCTCCATGTCGATACTGTAAGGTCACCTTTATACGACTTCTTAAATTGATGTTCACATAACACAATAAGGAATTTTCTGTAATATTACTACACATTTTTACGTTATTTTTTACATATATTTTTAAAATAACCCTCTATAGGTTACTACATAAAAATGCAATAAATATTTATGATTTACATGAATACAAATGAGACAGTAGCGAGACCTCGTTAAACCGTCTATCGTTATGTTCATCGAAAAGCTGAGCATGACAGAGAAAGCTTTAGTAGCTAGACATGAGCAAGACATATTTTGTCAATTTAATTGACACCTGCCCCCGCGAGCCGTCCGTCCGTCCGTCCGTCCGTCTCGGCGCGCCGCTCCACCTGCTAACTAATCACGGCCGTTTACCCAACACAACCTTGGTAATCTGTTACATTTACGATAATTTGGTAGATTTCCTATCTCATGACTACAATTCTCTTCTAAAACTTCCATGAGTTTGTATTTTGGGTAGGTTCTTCTTACCTCCGTAATATGATTTTAATGATTTGAAAAAGTGTTGAAAATATTTCAGTTAATTTGGCATTATTTCTCTTCTCCATTCTTCGTTTTTTACTAAACTTTTTTCTACCAGCACTTTTGTTTCTCTACCCGACATTGCCCTTTTAAAAACACCTATTCAGACGTTTTCTTATTTATTTTAATTAAGTACTTACCTTAAACTTTTTTGACGCGGGCCAATGTTACCCGAATTGCGACGGATTTAATTCGGAAGAGAAGTTGCTAGTTTGTAAACATCTTAAATAAAAATTAAAGGGAAAAGCGACCTATGTTACTGTAACTAATTGATTTTTACAATAAAAAATAATAATAATAAATTATTTCCAAAAATTACAATTTGCACACCTAACTACTTGCGGTCTCTGCACAAAGCAACGCTTGATTTGCAGCAACCAAATTTTAAATGTTCACTTAATGCCGCTACATAATGTGATATAAAAAACGGGTGTGTAAGAGTATCAGTAGGTAATAGAAAGATAGAAAGAAAGAAAATATATTTATTGGTCAAGCATTTAAACTTACACTAAAACTAATTAAATACATTTAAAATGAACATATTCGCCGACCAAATGGTCGCCACTCAGCATAATGCCATGACATAGTTATGCCAAGGCGCTGGTTTTCTTTGGAACCGTTAGCTAAATTATGAGAGAGAGAGAACATTACAAAATATAAATTAATTTATACTTAATTAAAAACAGTATTATCAAATATCTAGCTACTTAGATACCTACCTCCTAATAGTGTAAGACTATTTTAAAGTTCTGTTGTACACTCGGTAGAGTCATCTATCGCTGGTCCACCTGAAGCGCATCGCCGCCGGCGCCGCCGCCGCCGCCGCGTAAACAACGTACCGCCCGCCGGGCGGGCGTGCGCTTTTTCCGCGCTAATTAAGCCAACAGGTGCACATTAGCGCCATGACCTCGTGGTCATGACGCTAATGTGCACCTGTTGTCCAAATGTCACAATAATATCCCCCACCCCCCTCCCGCCGCCGCAGCGCTGAAGCCTCCGAACAGGCGACACGGCGCAAACCCAACCGCCATCGCCATTATGGTTTTAATCATAATAAGATGGTGACAGCGGCGGCGGCCCGATTACGCGAATATTAATTAATAGTGTCAGTAAACTTTATTAATGACGCAACGCATACTCACTCGTAGCTCGGGAATAATTACACTGGAGTAATACCTACTAGACCATTAGGTATGTGTTGCAAATAAACAGGCATTTATTTTTGTTGGAAATAAAACTTTGATTTGTATTATGGACGAATCGATTATCGAGATTCAATTTTGTTTGGTGGCATAATGGCCCCATCACTAGTTGTTCTTTTTTTACACTTGTCTCTGGAAAGACAATATGGCTGGTTGATAGTTATCGTGTGTTGATAATTAAATAGATTTTATGTAGTAATAAGGGCATTTGGAGCCGTATTATTTAATTAATTGTATTGTGCAACCTGTATTTGTGAGTGTGTGCGTCGTAAGCGAATCGCATCGGGAGTACAATTCGCCATCCGTGTTCTGGATGTCGGCGCCTTTGCTGCTGGAGAGACAGGTATTTCCTCGGGGGGAAGTGCACTTTGGGGTAGTTTGGGTGTGTTTAGGGAACCCTAGAAGACCCGGAGCCGGATTCGGGCCCCATCGGACCATATGGATCCCGTTCAGGACGGCGGGAGTGGCATGGAACTGTGAGTGGATTTTTTTCTATTTTTAATGTGTAATTTTAAGCAATAGCATAGTGTGTGTTGTGGGTTTCCGCAACATTTTGGTAGCAGAGCGTGGTTAATTTATTTATTTATTTATTTATTTATTTAAATCAGACATCTTACAAGCTTACAGATGAGTCATCCAAGGCGCTAATAAGATTATTTTTAGACAAGGAAAAATAAAAAAAAAAAAACTTAGTCTAATATTACATACAAAAATATTAATAATAAAAAACAGAAAATAATAATTAGTAGATATGATGTCAAGTTATACAACACAAAATAGTACCTAAAAACAAGACAACTATGTCAATTGGCCAGACCGCAAAACAATACGATACTGACGAATACACACAAATGTCAACAAATCAAATAAGTCAATAAATATTACATATTAATGTCAATACTATAACTATAAAATTTATTTAATACCATTCCTAAACTATCAGCGAATATGTCGATATCGTCGTGCCGAGCAAGCAAGTCTCCAATGCACCGCAGCCCGGACCGGACCTCTAGGTTAATCGGTGTAATTCTGTGTATTTTTTTTAGTTCGTAATAGGTTAAGCTCATTTCGTGTAAAATCGCACTTCCGGGACAGGTGCGGTTGAATTGTAAGGTTGGTAGTACCGTTGTTTTTGTTCGTTCATTCATTTGGGCTGGGACATTTCTCGGAACGTTAATTGTTATTTAATTTCGTTCAATTGAAAGCATCGAGTCGATTCGGGATAATCGATTCCGTGTTTTCATTGACTCGTTTTAATTTTGTGTTTAGGTTTATTTAGTTTAAATTATTTATAATGACAGCGTCACGGCAGGAGTTGGCTCAGCAGCTCCGGTGGTTCACCGGGCTGCTTGCATTAATAGATCGGCCTAACCGGGAGGACGCCTTGGAGACGCGTTCGAGGGAAATGCAGGCTCGTTTCTTGTTGGCCGAGCGGTCGGTAACCGCTCTATTGTCAACCGACCCGGTCGGGGAGAAGGAGCTGGCCCTCCACGCCCAATATGTCAAGGATCTGGAGCACATCCAAGACATCTACGACGAGGTCCTTCAGCGGGTGAAGGACATCGAGCGACTGCGGGAGGGGAAGCCTGTTGCGCGCCCCGCTTCGCTCCACACCCCTGGACCCAGCGCCATGGGAAGATTGGGTGCCCTGGAGGTCCCGCATTTCACCGGATGTATGCGGGACTGGGCTGGATTCCGGAACATGTTTTTAGCCTTGGTGGATACTCGGAAGGATTTCACCAAGGCCGAAAAGCTGGCATATCTCCGTTCCTTCCTAGACGGAGAACCCAGACAGCTCATACAGCATCTAGAGCTGCAGGATGCGAGCTACGACACCGCCATGCAGCTGCTGGAGAAGCGGTACGAAAGGCCGCGTCTTCAGGCGGACGCGCACGTGACCCATCTGCTGGGATTGCCGAGGGTCAACCATAGGGCTCAGCTGAGGGCGCAGCTGATCACCCCGCTCACCGTGTCCTTAAACGGGTTAAGGACGCTCGGACTGCCCGTCGACCAGTGGTCCTTCCTTCTTCTGCACATCGTTCTGGCCAAGTTGTCGCAGGAGATGAGGGACAAGTTCGAGCGGAATCGACTGGTCCATAAGGATCTCGGCAGCGTTCTGCCCTCGATAGGGGAACTTCTGGAGTTCCTGGAAGAGGAGGCTGGCCTGCTGGAAAACCAGCTAGCCTCCCAGGAGGCTCCGACAAGTGCGCCGGCCCGCACTTCCGGAGTCTACGGCGCCCAGCCGCCACGCAACCCAGGGAAGGGTCGCGGCAGGCTGGTGGCTGCGGCCGCCATCAACCCCGGCTCTGGATGCCGGATTTGCGGACAGCAGCACTTGGAGCAGCTATGTCCAGCAATTCTCGGGCTGCCCACAAAAGAGCGCCGAAACCTCGTTCGGACACGAGGATTGTGTTATGCCTGCCTGGGAGGACATAGGTATAATGAGTGTCCCCAGGCGAGGCCTTGCGATGTGTGCGGCGGACCGCACCATCGCTTACTGTGCACCCGTAGTGCTGAGGGCTCAGCACCGGTTCGGGAGAGGGGATCTCCCACGGGTGGCGGTTTGGGGCCGGGGTCAACTCCGCCTCCGGAAAGACGGAGTCCGCCACGGCCGCCACACTACAACCCCTCGTACACCCCGGCTCAGGTAAGTTGGGGACCGCCGGAACGGAGCCAGGTTCTGGCTACAACCCGGCACCCGGCGCGACCAACACCAGGAGTTGGTGCCTCTAAGGGCCACTGGGTACAGGGAGCCCCACCTCCGGACCCAACACCCGGATACTCGTACGCGTATCCTCCGACGCCGTTGCCGGAACAACAACGACATGAGAACCGTCAACAGTTCTCACCGGTACTGCACGAGTACCCGAGGTTGGAATACCACCCACCCTATCACCGGTATGGTAGGGCACCTGGATACGCACCACCCCGGATGGTGGCCTGCACGCGTCCGACTTACTGGCCGAGTCATCACGGTTCGACAGGGTCGGCTGCTGGCTCTGACGCGTGACTAGCCTGTGGTCGGGCTACGTCGGAACCGAGGACGGTTCTTTTGCCCATCGCGCAGGTACGCGTTTGGGGACCTAGGGGGGACTTCGTCCGGATACGAGCCCTCCTAGACACTGGGGCACAGGGCTGCTTAATTACTACGAGGGTAGCGAGGCGCCTACGTCTGGAGTGCGCGCCTCCCTCAGTTCCGATTCGGGGAGTCAGAGATACAGAAGTGGGGGGTCTGTCCGGTCAGACCCACATTTCCTTCTCTCCTGTGCATTCCGCTTCGATACGGATTGCGGCGGCCGCGATCGTACTCGACAATCTGCTGGGTTGGCATCCACCGACAGACATTCCGCGGGACGCAATGTCTGACACATCAGGTCTCATGCTGGCAGACCCTCATTTCGAGGAGCCGGCTCCGGTGGACCTCATATTGGGAGTGGATGTACTGGGCTGGATCCTCTTAGGGCCTCAGCGGATTCTGGGCCGCTCTTCGTTGGTAGCTATACCTACCATCTTTGGACACGTTTTAATGGGACCGGTTTTCGACCAGGAGACGCGGGATGTCTCACCTGTCGTCGCTACTACCTCCATCGCTAGGACGATGCAAAAATTCTGGGAACTGGAAGAGCCTCCCATGGTCTCCCGTCTGGATCCGGAGCATGTGGAGTGCGAAACCTTTTATAAGAATCACACACGCCGGATGGCGTCGGGTAGGATCGAAACTCGACTGCCCTTTATCGACTGTCCCCCTCTCTTGGGAAAATCGAGGGCGTTGGCAGAGAAACGACTCTTGTCCATGGAGCGTCGTATGTCTCGCGATCCGGTACTTCGGGAAAAGTATATCGAGTTCATGCGAGAATACGAGGCCTTGGGGCATATGTCGCGGGCGACTGTCGACTGGACAACGACAGATCATTTTTTCTTGCCTCAGCACGCGGTGTTGAAGGCCTCATCTGGAAAACTACGGACTGTTTTTGACGGATGGACTGTTACGCGTTGGAGGTCGCCTCAAAATTGCCGACCTGCCCTTCGGTAGCCGTCATCCTCTGCTACTCCCCAAAGGAGGACCTTTGGTAGAACTGGTGGTCTCGGATAGACACCTGAAAAACGCTCACGCGGGGTGTAATGCGTTACTGGCGATATTACAGAGGGAGTTCTGGATTTTGTCCTCTCGAAGAGTGGTTCGCAGCGTGTTATTTAAGTGTGTGGCTTGTTATCGGGTGAAGGCCTCCACTATGCAGCCACAGATGGGGAATCTCCCTTCTGACCGGGTTTGTCAGACTACTAGGCCGTTCGACGGGGTCGGTACGGATTTTGCTGGACCGTTTCTGGTGAAAACCACAGCCTATCGTAACACTAGGGTTACGAAAGCATACCTGTGCGTTTTTGTCTGCCTGGCCACTAAGGCCGTCCACCTGGAAGTGGTTTCGGCTCTGTCTACGGAAGACTTTGTCGCCACGCTGGATCGTTTTGTTTCGCGAAGGGGTTTACCTTCTCTCATTCGGTCCGACAACGGTACCAACTACCGAGGCACTGCCAACTACTTAAAAGATGTGAACGATTTTCTGGATAAAAATTGTAATAGCATAAGTCAAGCTCTCGCACAGCGGGGAATCACATGGCGATTTAGTGTGCCAGCCTGTCCTCACTGGGGCGGGATATTTGAAGCCGCGGTAAAATCGGCAAAAACCCACTTGCGCCGGGTAGTCGGGGAAACTACCCTCACGTATGAGGAACTTACAACTGTGTTTTGTAAGGTTGAGGCGGTTCTCAACTCGCGTCCGCTTTGTCCACTCTCCTCTGACGCAAATGACATGGAAGTCCTGACCCCTGGTAATTTTTTGGTCGGTCAGCCACTCACTGCCCTGCCTGAGTATCCCTGGAATGATGAACGCAGACACCGGATGTCTCGTTTTCAAATGATACAACAAATGAGTCAGGACTTGTGGCGTCGTTGGTCACTGGAGTATCTGCATTTATTGCAGCAGCGTGTAAAGTGGACAGACCGGACGTCGCCCCCTTCGGAGGGGGATCTGGTTTTATTAAAAGAGGCTAATTTGCCTTCGTTATTTTGGAGACGAGGTCGCATTTTAAAGTTAATCTGGGGCGCGGACGGGACTCCGCGTGTGGCGCAAGTGTTGGTTGATGGATCGGTGCTAAATCGCGCAGTCGCGACCTTAGCTCGATTACCGGTTGACTAGTTTAAGATTTCAGGCTAGAAAGCGGTACGTCCGCTTTGGGTGGCGGGATGTTGCAAATAAACAGGCATTTATTTTTGTTGGAAATAAAACTTTGATTTGTATTATGGACGAATCGATTATCGAGATTCAATTTTGTTTGGTGGCATAATGGCCCCATCACTAGTTGTTCTTTTTTTACACTTGTCTCTGGAAAGACAATATGGCTGGTTGATAGTTATCGTGTGTTGATAATTAAATAGATTTTATGTAGTAATAAGGGCATTTGGAGCCGTATTATTTAATTAATTGTATTGTGCAACCTGTGTTTGTGAGTGTGTGCGTCGTAAGCGAATCGCATCGGGAGTATAATTCGCCATCCGTGTTCTGGATGTCGGCGCCTTTGCTGCTGGAGAGACAGGTATTTCCTCGGGGGGAAGTGCACTTTGGGGTAGTTTGGGTGTGTTTAGGGAACCCTAGAAGACCCGGAGCCGGATTCGGGCCCCATCGGACCATATGGATCCCGTTCAGGACGGCGGGAGTGGCATGGAACTGTGAGTGGATTTTTTTCTATTTTTAATGTGTAATTTTAAGCAATAGCATAGTGTGTGTTGTGGGTTTCCGCAACAGTATGTATTAACTAATACTAATACTAGTACTAGTTATAGAGATGCATGCATGCAAAGCATCAAAGTTTTGGCACTCCACATAATTTTAATAATTGCGTGTTTTCTATTATTAAATAAACCAATTACCGTTCTACGATTATAATAAGATGCAATTATTGATTTTAGGTATGTACATTCTTTAAGCAATGCAAAGCATAAAGAATGTAGTAGGTCCACCAATATTCAAAACGCATGCCTGTATTGAAGATAAAATTTGGTATTAAGGCACAGAATCATTCAAATCTTATTACTGTTAGTGTTAGCTGTACGTTTTAAAAAGAAACAGAAAACTTTACAAAGTGCTTTCTATCATTAGATATCCTCGTAATTCGATTAAACAATGTTAATGAATATAGCCGCGGCATCGGGTGGCTGCCGGGCGGGCGGCGGGCGGTCAGCTCAGCTCATAATATGTTTGGCACGCGGGCGCGGGCGCGGCCGGCCGCAGCCACCGGCAGCTTTATTAGTCGATGAAGCTGTGCTTTTTGACTGATGATTAATATTTACAAATAATTATGTCATCGTCAGCATAATTAATTTGTTGTAAATAATTATATGTATTTTGAATTTTGCATTACAATGCTATACAACGTGTAACATAAAGGTGTGGTCAAAATGAAAAAATCCGATCTAGATCTTGTATGCAGAGTTACTAACACATGATTATTTACTTTAATTTATTATGCAATTTTCAATTAAATACTTCTATTGTGACGTCACATGAAATAAACAAGTCTCAGCCCTAGTGGTTTAGTAACATCTGTGTACTTACATTTAAGATCACTGCTGCTTGCCGCGCGCCTGACGCGCATAACTTAATTAATATAAATATTCATGAACCATTATTTACAAGTTAAAGTTAATAACTATGTCTTTATAACAACACATACAAGTTCTAGATGGGATACACTTTGGATCTTTTCATTTTGACCACACCTTTTTGTCACACGTTGTATATGATAAAATGTTACTAGAAAACATCGATTCCCACTGGGCTTGCTCAGGCTGGTTGATTTTTTCTAGTAAAATTTAATCGTATTGTAAAGTGATAATACCACGCCACGGCAGTATATGTACGTCAAGCTTATTTAGAAAAAGCTGTTCTTGATAGATACTTTAAATCAATACCATCGTCGACTGAAACACTTCACTACTGAGCTATAACACCATACCGATATTTTTTTGGAGAAAGTTGTCCGTAAGTCTCTGCGGTTGCTGCTTACAGAGTCACCGGACTTTTTTGGGGGACCTCAAGGGGACCAAAGGGTTCCTCAAGCCGTGTCGATCGAAACTGTCAGAGAGTTTCGAAAGGGAATGGTATCGCGCAGGCGTGTCCCGTGCCGTAGTAGATTTTCCGAGGAGTTTGGATCGGATCGGAATCCACTCAGGCCAACTAATGCGAGGAAAATCGAGGAAAGATAAAACAATTTTTTTTGTTATCCAAAGGTCGTGAGTTTGATTCCCACTATAGCTTGCTGAGGCTGGTTGATTTTTTCTAATATTTTTTTTTTACCTTTTAACTATACAGGTTGACTTTTTTATCACCGTCCAAAACTTCTGAGATGACTCCCGTGATACAAACGAACAACTCTTACTATTGGACCAACTCCCTAACTCTAATAATATTCAGCTGTTTGCATTGTAAATGCAAAATAAAAATCGTGATAATTAATTATGGCTACCCATCGGGGACCCGGCGCGGCGTAGCGCTAGTTACTTTCGTTATCGTTACTCGCTTTAAGTAGGTATTACGTATAGTACGTTTCATGATGTCTATCCATTTTCTGTAATTGTGGTTCCCAAAGTACGTTAGAACAAGTGATATACTGCACAAATCCAAAGAGGGTGTCGGTGAAAGATAGCGATCGCGCCGCACCTGGGGGTTCAGCTGGATCGACGTCCCCTCCCCCCTCCCCCCACGCCCCCACACAGCTCGCTGAGAGAATCAAGCTTCACGCTCTGTTCTGTTTCATCTGTTAATTAGGAATTTAATTTGTTACTTACTTTATTAAAAACGTCTTGTTTGACTATGTCTGTTTCTTTACATTAAAATTTATGGCTGGGAGTTCTTTTCAAATTAAAAAAAAATATTTATGAATAAAGCACTTACAGTGCTAACATCATCGGTAACAGCGATTGAGTAATAAGCACATAAGAAATAATATTTAAGGCAGCTGTGCTTTGACACATAGGTACCTACACAAAGACACATATACGAGTACTAGTGTTTCAAAAGCGAGTTCGACGGTAGTTGAAGATTGCAGATGAAGTGCAGCCTTATTTTCACCTATTATCGCTTGAGGTGAAGGCCGAGCTACTCCGTGGAGAATCAAAAAAGTTATACAAGGCGATGGAATCATAAAAGGTTGCATCAACTGCCGTAACGCACGGGTCACAGGAGTCGCCATTAATGGGCTAATAAAGTTGAAACGTACTCCGCATACGCGTAGGTGTAGCGGCTGGCCATTCACACTTCATTACAAACCTACGCTGCGTTGTATTGGGCCTTACAATGTTTCACTTGAGCTTTTGCCAACATTTCACTAAGCAGCATTTTAGTTTTTTTTTCTTTTTTTTTCTAGTTATTATCTATTAAATCATCATCATCATCATCGGCCTATATTAGTCCACTGCTGGACATAGGCCTCCCCTAATGAGCGCCATAGCGCCCTGTCCTAGGCTTGACGCATCCAGCATCTGCAAATCATGCTATGTAATAAATTACATAGCATATTTTTTTGTCAAGTTTAAATTTGCTTTAACAAAACTATACTTTATTTTACTGGAGTCACAGTACCACAGAGCCTCCCGGCTAGGGCGTGCGGTGGACAAGTAGCCGTAATAAAGATGTGTGCGCGCACCGTAGCGGACTAGCGGCCGGAACACGGAAACGACCGATACACCCAGCGATGCACCCGCAATGTATCTGAGGTCTGTTCTATTAAAGGTAGCTGTATGAGTCGTTACCCGATATATTGCTACACAAATACAAAACAAAATTAAATTTGCGCAGGATCAACACTTTTAAAAAGCTATTTTATGAGAACTGGTGCCTGAGATAAGTTTTGTAGGAGATGAGATGAGATAAGTATATACGAGATTTGGTATTTAGTATAGTTGATGACAATATTCTAAAAAGTCATTAAACAATATCAACCAATTCAGAGATGAGAAACGATGCGTATATACTTTGTTCTGTACGAGTACTACCGGTGTTTATTATTAAACTTAAGGTTTGTTGGTAACTACAATAATGTAAAAATAATAGTGTACAAGTTTGTTTAAGCCAGTTGCGATTCGACAGGTTAGTAAACTTCCGTAGAAAGTCTTACCAGCACCGGACGGAGAACATAACAAAATGTACCTAACTGAAAATGCTGAAACGCGACAGCCTGCCGCTCTCTGCGACGGGATCGCTGCTATTTACCACAAGCTAGAGAGCCAGCAGCTAAGAGAGAAAAGTACATTAACTATAATACTTTTTGTATTTTTTTATTGCAAACAAATAATAATTCAGAAAAGTGTTAAAAAACAGACTAGCTGATAACTATTACCTAAGTTAGTTAAACACCAAAATTATACTTTGGAATAGCTTTCTCGAACGAGCGGCTGATTCCCGGCGGCCGCAAATCTCGGAGCGTGTTTGTTGTAGGTAATCCAGTTTCATTGGTATTGCAGGCCCGTCTGCGATCTATACTAGCGGGCATTAGCGCGCGAATATCAATAAAACGCCCGACTTTATTATCGGCCGCGACTCATGATGAAGGCATCTCTTTCATCTCGCTCTATACTTATTATGTTTTTATTTCAAATACCTTTTTTCTAAAGATGTTTGATATAAACAACGTGCCGGATGTTTGCCGCGGCCCGCGCTCGTCCAGCGATATTGCAGCAGATTTCTGCCGTATTTACTGCAAATATATTTAATCAAACTACATCGCTTGTATTATGTTGTGCTGCCAGAAAATATCACAGTAAAACTGAATACATAAGAGTTTGATTATCTAGCGTTCTAAAATATATTAAACATGTGTCTATAATAAAACCCATGAGATGTCTTGATTCGAGCAATGTTTAATTCGATCTGTTTGAAGAAGATATCATTATATTGTTGTGCTGCTATTGCCTATGTTAATAAATCAATTATGTTTAATACCCAAATTATAAATTCAGCTTATACGCGCTAAGCCATATTAAAGGCATGATTCATCGCCTAATATCCCTATGTTGGTCCAATAAACCTGGTTGTAAGTCGAAGATATTAAAAACGAAATGAAAACTTTGAATCCATCATGTCGTTTAGGCTGTAAGGCGTGCCAAAGAAATAGACATACATACATACATTTTGTACTGTTGAAATGCACAGAATCGTATGTAAGTGGCGTTCCGAGCGCTTCACGCCGGCGCCGGCGCCGCGCCGCCGCGTCATGCTATGCACTTTAGACGGTTGCATGGCAAATAGTATTATCTACTTCCAAAATGTGACAGAAAAGGAAACGAAATGATAAGCAATACATCGAAAGACGAATATTATGTGTTTTTTTATAATTCGATAGGCTTGCATTTGACTACTATCTCACCTGATGGTAAGTGATGAGTGATGACGTAGCCTACGATGTAACATGCTTGCCTAGAAGGTACCGATTCACTCGTGATTTGAAGACCCCAATATTATATTTGATAGCAAACACAGACTGAGGCAAGGAGTTCCACAGCTTTGCGGTACGTAAGAAAAACGTGGACGCAACACGCTTCGTACGCATGGGTGGAATCTCTACTGTGTGTGTGTATGTCGGAGCGTGAGCAATAAATAAAAATACAAATACAAATAAATTTATTTGTTAAATTATTACAATATAATAGATATTGTATTTATTTGCAATTAATCAGTTTTACAGTTTGTTAGCGTAACCTTGTACACTCTGCCTTATACCTATGGCATGCAAGTTTTAATTAAAAACTAAAGAATTTAAACTACCTTAAATGCTAAGAAATCTTGTACTGAATAACAACATTTTTGCAACAGTACATAATGCTGTAAGATCTTTTTAAATATCCTCATTGGATGTTTTTTTATGCTATCGGGTATTTTATTAAAAACTACCGTTGCAATACATATCATACATTTTTCTTCAACAAAGTCGTCTTATATG
The DNA here is from genome assembly GCA_947562085.1 of Eudonia lacustrata. Lineage (NCBI taxonomy): Eukaryota > Metazoa > Arthropoda > Insecta > Lepidoptera > Crambidae > Eudonia > Eudonia lacustrata. Next base: position 24,523,567 of record OX387318.1, on the reverse strand, counting down.
TGCAGCAGGTTTTGATATTGAGATCTCATACTTGTTGATCGTTTTCTAAAGTCCATTAATGTGTCAAATAAAATTTTATTTGTTTTATAAATGTTTATATAATTTTTAACGCAAATTACAAAAACACAAATGTTGAAAAAATTTCCACGAGCAGGGTTTGAACCTGCACCCTTCTGACATACCGGGTCAGGTGCTCTTCCAATTGAGCTATCGTGGTTCTAACCAGCCCGCCGAAATTATTCAACACTATTGACTTTTTTTTATTTTTTTTTATTTGTTTTTTTAGGAACATGCATCAAACCGCCCGGAATGGCGCAACTCGGTGCATAGGGTCGTTGAGAACTTGAGAGAAAAGAGAAAAATCGTCTCAAGAACTTAGAAGTGAAACACCAAATACAAGAAGAGAGCTAAACCCTCCTACACCTACACACGCAATGAAGTCGGACAGCTCCCTGCGCTGAAAGTGAACGGGTCTTTCAGACGAAGTTCGGCCTTTCCGGCCACATCAGAGCACACGCCAGGAATCAGTGGCGGTCGCTGTCGTTAGACGCCGCGAGGAGGCCGTCATCATCATCATCATGTAGTTAGCTCCTAAATACCGAGTAATAGAGACCGAATGAATTCGGTAAAGATTGCTGTATGACTAGTCATTACCTACGCCGGCCGCGCCGATATATCCAACCCAAACAAAAATAACAAGAACACAGTTTCTTTTGTATATTTATTTATCTAATCTAACATACAATCTATTTCACTTCATAAAGAAGAGTTAATTAAAACTGTCTCGGATTGTTGCAACCGTGCTCGCATTCGCAAACCTTGTTATTAAGTAAACATTGCAATCTCAACACAAGAAGCCCTATAAACAAGAAGACTGTGAGGGCCAACGAGCTGCTTTAAATACATATCGACGTTGTTGTATAAACTGCTGCATTGTATGTGTAAATATTTAGCAGCGAAGCGTTTGAGCTTCATTCGTAAGATTGCCGGCGCGCGCTCGCTGCTGCGTCCGCCCGCATGCATGTTACATGAGGCTGGGCGGCGCCGGCGCCGGCGGCCCCACCACTCGACAACTAATTTATTAAAACGCATAAGCTGAATTAGTATAAAATACTAATTCAGCAAATGCGATTTAATAAAGAGCTGAGGAGCTCGATGGCGCAGTGGATAAAGCGCTCGGTTTGCGATTGCTGAAGTTATGCACCTTTCGCAAAGGCCGGTCATCGGATGGGTGACCAAAAATTGATCATCTCGAGCTCCTCCGTGCTTCGGAAGGCACGTTAAGCTGTTGGTCGCGGTTGCATTAGCAGTCGTTAACAACCACCAATCCGCACTGGGCCCGCGTGGTGGTGTATGGCCCATTCTCCATATCCATCCATAGGGAAGGCTCGTGTCCCAGCAGTGGGGACATTTAATGAGCTGATGATGATGATGATTTAATAAAATAATAGGGTTTAATAAAGTATGAGAGACAAAAAGGTTATAAAAGGCTGTTGATCTTTTGGCAATTTTCTTTATGTCGGTTATTAACTATTATCTACTACAATTTAATTAGTAGATGATAAGATCTGTTAATATAACGTATATTACTAAGTGCTATGCCCGGCTGTTATCGGAGCTCAGATTTAGTTTCATAAGATCTGTTGTTTCTCTTGCATTGTCTTATTTAGTGTGTTCTCCTTAGCTGTGCCTTTTTAATAAATCAATAAATGAGGGCAACTCTTGCTGCCAGGCGTCTACCATCAATTCCCCACCGCCCTGTAATGCAGTTCCAGCTCGGGCCGCGGGGCGTACGCGGGTGGCAGGGCGGCGCCCGCCGGGGTACAATATCCGCGAGATGTAATTGTCGGACGATGCCTGCACCGCACCGCACTCGGCACGCGCAGCACGTTCGGCGGTCGCAATTACAACTGAATGTCGTCTACTTACGTCACCTTGTTTTGTGGCTGAATCGACGTCGCATTATAATAAACCCGTACTGGAACTATCTGGTTAACTCGGAACGTATCGTGAGCTCTGTTTGTATGGCGCCTGAAACTGATTCAACACTGCAGTTGGCATTCAGCGCGGGCTGTACGTAGTACGTGTGTGGCTCGTCTATGATTATTCGTGGGTACAATGTTGTCGGCATTCACGTATTTGCATGCATGAGTTGTATTTTATTAGTAGTTCTCTTATTACTCTTATACTAACGCTATGCGGTGTTGTGGCAGAAACTAGAGATATTTTGATGTCATTGACCTATCATTTCACATTGCGTTGTGCAATTACAACTGTAGGTATAATATAACGTTAAATAGGTAGTATAGTATCATTGTAACAAAATTAAAATTGATATACAGGATGAGGCAAAAGTAATCATCCTATGTTCTTTAGCTGTAATTTTTTTTACAAATGAAAAGCTTTGGTTTTGTTTGTGGATGTTTAATTCATTAGATTTTTTCCCATCAAGTCGAGAAGATGATATCGCATAAGTGGTGGCCGCCAGCATTTAAGACCACGCGGGACCTTTTTATGGTATTTTCCATCACTTTTGCCAGAACTTCAGGCGATAGGTTCGCGCATTCGTGTCGGATGTTGTCCTTGAGGTCTTCCAGAGTCTGAGGCTTGTTCACGTGAACACGAGACTTTAAAAACCCCCACAAAAAGAAGTCTGGTACGGTCAAATCGGGCGATCTTGGCGGCCAGTGCACATCGCCAAAACGAGAGATTAGGCGACCCGGAAATGCCTGCTTCAAAATGTCGGTTACAATGATTCCGCGTCCTTGAGGAATATACTTAGCGATTCATGGCTTGTCGACATGTATTTTATCTGTTTACTTTAAATACATCAAAACCGATTTGACATTTGATGCTATTTGCAAAAATTATAGCGTCTTCCAATAGGGTCATTACTTTTGCCTCACCTTGTACAATATTTAAATTATTAACCAAGCCATCTTTTGTTGATTAATTCCCTAATCTTATGTAGCGGCATACAATGTTGAAATATGTCGGATCAGCAATCTGCACCTCGGCCGGCGTAGCATGGGGCCCGGCAGTCGTCTACAGAGCACCGCCTCGCTAGGTCATTTTTAATTAGCTATTGTGTACTGAAATATTGTATCGTCATTATATATACTGTGTTATATCTATGTGCAAACTAGAATTACACAAGTGAATGAACTGAACGTCTTGTTATTATTTCCTTCTGATGAACTATAAGGGACCCCTCTAAACTGGTGACCCCGATACGTAGGCGACTCATTGTGAAACGTGGACCTAGCGAGGGCGAAACTTACGTTACGTAATAGTGAAATAGTATAGTAGCTATCGGGAATAAATATGTATCCGGGCAGCCACGGAACCGCATCAGGCTTCGCGCCGCCGCCGCCGGCGACTAATAAAGAAGCGATAGCGGACTTATCGCACAGCAGTGCCGGATTTTCGTCGGAGGGCTTTGCCGACGTGTCAATGGTGACAATTCAAATGCGGACACCTGAGTTTTGGCCAGATATGCCAAGAATGTGGTTCAGCCGATTTGAGTCGATTATGGCGCCACAAAAACAAGGTGACAGTGTGAAATTTGACCTGGTGTTGGCAAAGCTGAATAAAGAAGCGTTGCGGCAAGTGAGCGATATAGTACAATCCCCGCCTGATACCGCCAAGTACGGGGCGCTGAAAGAGCGTTTGTTGGCCGTATACGAGGAGAGTGCCGAAACGCAGTTCCAGCGGCTGGTTAATGAGATGGACCTTGGCACACAGAAGCCGTCACAGCTATTAAGAAAGATGACGGAACTGGCAAGGAACTGCGGAGTCACAGACGAGCCCTTAAGAAAGTTGTGTTTAAGTCACCTGCCGCCTAGTGTTAGAGCAGTGCTCACAGTCAGTGGGGACGTGGGTTTAGAGAGCCTGGCACCCATGGCGGATAAGATTTTGGAGAACTTGGGAATCGGACGGGTAGCAGCGGTGGCATCTTGTAGTAACGCGCCTGCAGCTGCCGACGCGGATACCGAGTTGATTAAGTACATGCGCAGCATGTCCCTAGAATTGAAGGAGCTCCGCGGCGAAGTGGAAGAAATCAGGTCACGAGGGCAGAGTTATGGACGTCCACGTGAGAGGGAGCAGAATTGGAGCCGTCGGAGGTTCCGGCCCAGGAGCAGGTCTGCGCCACGTCAACGCGAATCAACGGGGCGAGCGTGGCTATGTCGTCATCATTTCCGGTTGAGAGAAAATGCAACTGAGTGCGAGCAACCCTGCGGTTGGTCTAAGGCGCAACCAACACGGTCGGATTCGGGAAACTAGTGGCGGTACAGTCAGCGTCGGTGAGCGATTGTGCCGCAGGTAATCACCGGTTATGTGTCAGAGACCAAAAAACGGGTTTAGTGTACCTAGTGGACACTGGGGCTAATGTGTCAGTAATCCCGGTGAGTAAAGTGTTCGACAAGAAAAAGGTAGTTGAGTGTCCTTATAAACTTTTTGCTGCGAACAATACAGAAATAAAGACTTTTGGTGTAATATCGTTAGAACTAGACCTTGGTTTACGCCGTAGATTTAGGTGGAATTTTATTATATCCGATGTTAAGCAGCCTATAATCGGTGCGGATTTTTTAAAAGAGCATAAATTGATAGTTGATTTATTTAATAGACGGTTGCTTGACGGTCGCACCCAGTTAGACACAGAAGGTATTGTAGTGGTGTATACTGAGCCTGCGATAACTAGTATTCAGGATGATAACCCGTATCGCGAGCTATTAGAACAATATTCGGAGATAACAAAACCTAATTGTTTTAAGGAGCCGAGTAAACATGGTATAGTGCATCACATAGAGACGACGGGTCCTCCGGTTTTTGCTAAGGTTAGACCTTTGCCGCCGCAAAGGTATAAAATCGCTCGGGATGAGTTTAGGTTAATGCAAGAGTTAGGCATTTGCAGGCCTTCAAAGAGTCCTTGGGCCAGTCCACTGCATGTGGTGCCTAAGAAGGATGGTCAGATCCGGCCCTGTGGGGACTATCGTGCACTCAACGCGATCACGAAGCCCGACAGGTACCCGATCCCAAGGCTGCAAGACTTCACCTATGGACTAGCAGGTAAGTGTGTTTTTTCCGTTTAGATATTAATAGAGCTTTTCACAATATATGCATTGCACCGGAGGACGTGGAGAAGACAGCGATTATAACGCCATTCGGGCTTTTTGAGTTCCCGAGGATGACCTTTGGCTTACGTAATGCAGCGCAAACGTTCCAAAGGTTCATGAATAACAGTGTGTTGCAAGGAATCGAATCCCGGAGTAAAAGGAACGAGAACGGAAAGGAAAGTTCTAATCTTTTCTGTTACATTGATGACGTAATTATTGCCAGCACGGATCACGTTACGCATAGAGAACATCTAAAGCAGATCTTCGCTAGGTTCGAAGAGTTTGGTATAACTATAAACTTGGCGAAGTGTAGTTTTGGTAAGGCCGGTGTTGAATTTTTAGGCTATGAGGTCAGCACGGAAGGTATCAAGCCCATGAGATCCAAAGTAGAGACTATTCAGGAATTTCCCAGGCCCGAGACAATTGAGCAGCTTCGCCGATTCTTGATTCTTGGGAATGGTTAACTTCTATAGGAGCCATTTAGAGCACGCGGCAGAACATCAAGCCGAGTTAAATAAGTTTCTACATGGCGCAAAGAAAAAAGATAAATCCAAGGTAAGTTGGACAGAAAAGGCTATAGCCGCTTTTGAACACTGTAAGTCGTCCCTAGAGAATGCAGTAACTTTATCGCACCCGGGTGAGGAAGGTACGTTATACCTGATGTGTGACGCGTCAAACGCTTGCGTTGGGGCAGTACTCCAACACAAGGTAGAAGGGGTTTGGAAGCCGTTGGGGTACTTCTCCAAGAGGCTTTCGGACGCTCAGAGAAAGTACAGCACCTACGATAGGGAGCTATTAGCTGTATACTTAGCCATAGTTCATTTTCGTAATATGATTGAAGGTCGACAGCTTACAATAATGACCGATCATAAACCGTTGGTCCATGCGTTTTCTAAAATAGGTTCAGACAACAAAGAAACTCCTAGACGAACACGACATTTATTGTATATAAGCGAGTTCACGAGCGATATACAGTATGTCAAAGGTAACGATAACGCGGTTGCTGACGCGTTATCCCGGGTAGTGGAGACTGTTGTTTGCCCAGCGGTTATAGATTTCGCCGAAGTCGCCCGAGCACAGGAAACGGACGATAAGCTCGCGGGTAAGTTGGCGATTAAAAAATTGTATTCTCCATTGTGCAACAATGCTGTTTATTGCGAGACTTCAGAGAACAATGTAAGACCCTATCTTCCACAGCAGTTTAGGAAGTTGGCATTTGAGTCAGTGCACAATGGCAACCATCCAGGAGTCAGAACCACGCGCAAGATGGTAGCGAAACGGTATTTCTGGCCTGGAATGAACAAGGATGTAGGTGTATGGGCTAAAGCGTGTATACACTGTCAAAAGGTAAAAACGCATAGGCATACAGAATTAGGCACGTTTCCGCTCTCAGAGCGTTTCGAACACCTGCATGTAGATATCGTGGGTCCCCTGCCAACCACTCAGGAAGGGTTCAGATATCTGGTAACAATGATAGACAGGTATACAAGCTGGCCGGAAGCAGTTCCGGTGGCAGATATAACAGCCGTGACCATCGCTAAAATTATTTACGAAAATTGGGTTTGCCGTTTTGGGTGCCCAATTAGATTAACAAGCGATCAGGGGCGACAGTTCGAGAGTGAGTTATTTAGTAGCCTTATGAAAATATTAGGTGTTCATAAGATTCGGACGACAGCGTATCACCCGCAAAGCAACGGCAAAGTAGAAAGATTTCATCGTTCTCTGAAGGCTGCGTTAAAAGCTCGTTTGTTGCAAAAGGTAAGTGGATCGTGGTTTGAAGAGTTACCTACAGTCATGCTGGGGCTGCGTGCGGCGTGCCGAGGCGACAGCGGCGTCAGCTCAGCAGAATTAGTTTTAGGGCAAACGTTACGCTTACCGGGCGATTTTTATACCGATTGCGAAAAGGCGAATATGTCAGATGAAACATACGTGACTAAATTGCAACAGATAATTCAAAGCCTACGGCCTCAGACACAAGAGAGTAGCGATTGTAGGAAAATTTTCGTTCATAAAGATTTAGAGTCGTGTAGTCATGTTTTCTTACGTAATGATTTAGTGCAGAAGCCGTTAATGCCTGCATACAGTGGACCGTATCCAGTAGTCAAAAGGTCAGCAAAAACAATGGTTATTAAAATGGGTGACCGCCAATCAACCGTCTCTATGGACAGAGTAAAGCCATCATATTGTGTAAGTGAATCAGATACCGATTATGGCTCCAGTAGTAAGGATTACAGTACTAAGGAAAATGTAAATGGTAATATTAATATAAATGCAAATAATCAGAAACAAGTTAAAACGTCTCCAGCTGTTCAGAAACCGCTACCGCTTAAGCTCGTCACGCGCAGCGGCCGCGCAGTTAAACAGCCAGTAAGATTTTTGCTTCCGTAATTATATTGAACTAGTTTTTTTTTTGTGTTAACCTTAATTATTGCAATGATTTAGATTTAGAATTCATTTCGTACAGAATATTGGACACAGTAAGATTGTTCTTGAAAAATATTTTTATCTCCATAATGGGTAAAAGTTATAGTAAAGATGAAGAAATAATCATAGCCCAAAACGGCGCAAACAACGCCAGCTCGAGTGATATGGTGGTGCAATTCCAGATCTACGGAATAGTGTTGTTAATAATGTTTATAATGATGGTGGGCATCGTCATGTTCTTTTGCGTTGGAAAATGTCGTCAGAATACTCAGAAATGGGTTGATAAAAGAATTAGGGCCATCTGGCAAGTAACCGGAAATACAAACGGGCCAACGCCACAGTCGCAACCACCGCAGCAAGTAGTTTACGCTTAGTGGTAACATTTTTTTTTTCAATGTCATATGGTTTATGGTTAGTGTAGTGAAGGAGTTAGCAGGCTGTTGTCGCGAGAGGAGGTAAGATGGGCCCTAAGGGGTGTTGTTTTTTATGTTTAGCAGGCCGGCCTCTCGGGCAACATACCATTAAATGATTTATGTATTTTTTTTTTGTGTCGTTCCTCATACAGGAATATTTCAGATAATGTAAGAAACCAAATATGTTTGTTGTACTAATAGTAAAGCGGAAGTTCGATTCCCGCGTGAGGTTTTGTTTTCTCAAGTAAGCTAAGAAGCTAATGTATTCTAAGTGTTGTATGTAAGTAAATGCACGGAGTTAGCAATTTTTGTTTTTTGTTTTGTGAAAACGATCCATAATTAAAATAATAGTTAAGTTGTCATCAATGACATGTGCATGATTGTACCTTTGTGCGGGCAAGCGATAAGTCATATGTATCGCGCTCGGTAGGGTGACGCAATCAGTCGACAACGTCGAGTTAGCAAATTCCTGGGAATCGGTGTCGACTGACGGCGGGCGCACGGTGTTGAGACAAGTTCTATTTTGATATTGTTAAAATTATTTCAATTATAAGATAACAACATTTATATAAAGTTGTCATAGAATGAGTTAAATCAAACACTTAGAATAGTTTTATGTTTTTATTGTTTTTATTATACATTTTTTTATGTTAAAAATTTTTTGTACAAAATTTTTTAAAAAGAGGGGGTGTGATGTAGCGGCATACAATGTTGAAATATGTCGGATCAGCAATCTGCACCTCGGCCGGCGTAGCATGGGGCCCGGCAGTCGTCTACAGAGCACCGCCTCGCTAGGTCATTTTTAATTAGCTATTGTGTACTGAAATATTGTATCGTCATTATATATACTGTGTTATATCTATGTGCAAACTAGAATTACACAAGTGAATGAACTGAACGTCTTGTTAATATTTCCTTCTGATGAACTATAAGGGACCCCTCTAAACTTATAAAAACATTTTGTCATATCTCGGCAATTTCTTTTGACAAGTCAATTTTCGTAACAAGAGCACCTAAACTCGAGGAGATTTCCGTGATTGCGTTCACGCTTACAAGACAGGTACAAATTAAACATGGCGGCCAATTTCTACGGGGTTTGTTTTTAATCATAAAATTGGATGAGTTCACAAGAGGTCCGTAAAGCATCGCCGGGTCATGCCCGGACACGCTGGGTACACTAAGATGACATCCGTTTTATCCGTTTCGTTATATCATTTCACTCGCGCCATGCTTATTACGAGTGTCTATAAATATCTACAACCCCAACAATTTGCAACATAATTTCATAACGGTAGTTACATGTAAAAAATATTTTATCATTCCATTAATTATCTATACATATAATAAGAACGTAGGGATAAAAAATTCTGTAATTGCAAGATATAAAAAAAGAAATTACACAGGATGCCTTAAAATCACTTACGAAACACGATATAATAGTTTAAAAAGAAATCGTTTGTTTGTTTATTTGAACACGATAAACTCGAGAACTACTGAACGGATTTTGATCCGGTGTTTACCAAAATGCTAAGAAAATTCCGGAGAATAAGATAGGCTACATAAATACTCTAAAAATATAATAAGAACGTAGGGATAAAAAAATTGTTATTGCAAGATATCAAAAAAAAATTACACAGGGTGCCTTAAAATCACTTACGGGACACGATAGAATAGTTTAAAAAGAAATTATTTGTTTGTTTGTTTGAAAACGATAAACTCGAGAACTACTGAACGGATTCTGATCAGGTTTTTACCAAAATGCTAAGAAAATTCCGGAGGCTAGGCTACATAAATACTCAAAAATTGTTAAATTTCGATTTGGTCTAAACCGGGATTTAACCCTTGGTTGCTTGGCAACTGTTGTTTATTATGTAACATAGGGGATTTTTTTTAAATAAGTTTTACGGCTCTGGCTCTCTACTCTATTGCTATGGTGTTTTACGGCTCTGGGTTCTTCGCCCTTTTGAGCCTGTTATTGATAGTTGTTGCCATGAGAATATCGATTTTGATGCGGTTATCACCAAAATGCTTAGAAAATTTCGGAGAATAACATACAAATCGAAAAATATTAAACAAATTTTGATATACGTATTTACGCGACCAACTGTTAGATACGTTCGTTGGGTTATTATTTTAGAAAAGTTTTGTTACTCTCTAAGGTTACCTACCCTTCATAAATCTGTAAGGCACCTAATGCACCGCAGTAGTAAAGCGACGGAAAATAAAAACAAGCTCGAAATCACGCACATCATTAAACTTGGCTGGACATACACCTTTTGTTTCATTTCCCAAAATAACCAATAATAATATGTCTATTTAGTCGCGCCTGCGCGCGGCGCTTATTCTAGTTTTCTAATACACAGAAATGTTCAAAGTTAAAACATTACCTATATTTGGCGGTATAAACCTCTGTGTGGTTGGCCAAAATAATGTCTCTCTTTTTTTAGTTATGCATAGAATTGGTACTCATTAAATTTGGCTGTATAAAACTTTGTATCATTGCCCAAAATCATGTGTCTATTTTTTTAAATATTGCACATAGATGATATCTTGAATTACATAACTTGGCTGTATAAACCTTTGGGTCGTTGCCCAAAATACTTAATGTTATTTTTTTAAATCTATTTGGTGAAAAAACGCGGGATGAGGAAAATTTAAAAAAAGTTGGCGCTCAAATTTTGAAACGAACAGAAGGAGTTTTTTGATGTTTTGCAATGCAATACCTATTTTTATTTTTTTAATAATTTTCGAATTATATTAATTATTCATTGTGTAAAAGTTTTATAAAACATTTGATGCAGGTAGGTACGTTAAATATTTCAGTACTTATTAATTTTCAAATAAGATTTATTCATTGTGTAAAAGTTTTATGACACAATTTTGATGCAGGTAAGTTAAACTCTTATTTCAGTACTTATTTCACATGTAAGCGGTTTCTTACTTTGGTTTTTAACATGTTTATAGGATAAATCTGTTTTCAATGTTACAATACAAATAAGTAAGTATCATAAAAATTTTAATATCATAAAACCTATAAAGAATTAATCTTGTACCTACTTCTATATTACAGAAAAAATGTTTTTACCATTCTTCTATCGCATAAGACGGTGGCTACCTCTGGTATCAGAGTTGCAAAAATGTTTAAATTAGGTACGACTGTATTAAAGGCACAGACTTTAGATTTTTCTTTTATTAGAAGTAACTTCTTTCTGTGTCCTGTGATCTACCTCTAAAAAGCTACCTACCTAATAAGATGCCACGAAGAAGATCAAATTTATCGCAAGTATGTAACATAAAATATTATACTGTATTACCTAATAGACAATAATATAATTTATTACAGTTCTCAATTTACTGATATTTTGTATCTACGAATGATAACATAGTTTGTAAATAGTTTTTTGTGCCTTCTGGCCGACAACCAATAATCCTGGACCGCTACCTATGCTAATCGATTTCCAGCTTCGGTGGACAAGGCAAAAAAATTTTTGAAGCCCGGTGGTTGGACAGTAAAACAGTAGACACAACTTAGCTAAGATACACCTGTGCCTCGGAAGATTCCGGACAAGTACCTGTGCTGTAAAATACCAATTTTATTACATATAATTGAGCGTCGGTAAACCCATTTCAGGTTTGTATGACGTAGCAAATACGCGCAACCCACCGAGAAACGGTGTTGTGCTGAATGTATGTGGAGGGATAATTGAAACGGGAAACTGAGTGAGAATCTGTATGAACAGGACGATTCTGTGCCTTCAAACTGAATATATGTATGTACATGGCAGAGATGATAGTCGAAAGAATAAGAAACAATGTATGAAAAGAATGATGGACGTAAAGGAGGCACAGGAAGTATGCCAGAACCACACTAAATGGAGATCGATTGTCTTTGTCTATCTCAGCATTCCCAGCTGAAAGGATATTAAGAGTGAGTAGAATGTACGTATGTCGGTAAATACAATGTCAATTTTCTAAATTTCCGATGCATATAATTTTGTTATACCTACATAAAAATTAAACTGTACAGACTGTAGTCTGCTAGCTAAAGGCTGTAGCCTATAGCTCACGCGGACGAAGTCGCGGGCAACAGCTAGTATTAAATAATACTGTAATAAAAAAATGTCACACTTTTGTTTTACCAACTAAGTTTTTACCAACACTGTGAAATTGTATCCAGTTTTCAATGCGAGAATAAATTATACACTTTTAATCATTTACGTAGTGTTGATATCCATCAATCATTTAAAGACAAACACACCTCTGCATAATACTTATTGATACAAATGAGTTTTTACAGATATGTAGGCCTTATCCACTGTTTATATAATTTTTAACGCAAATTTTGTTGCGAACAAATTACAAAAACACAAATGTTGAAAAAATTTCCACGAGCAGGGTTTGAACCTGCACCCTTCTGACATACCGGGTCAGGTGCTCTTCCAATTGAGCTATCGTGGTTCTAACCAGCCCGCCGAAATTATTCAACACTATTTACTTTTTTACTTTGAAAGCCAAAGGCGCCCATTCAATGTTAACAACTACCGTCATTAACATCCGATCATAATATTTTTACAAATACTAAAGATCAGTTAAGAAGTAGCTGGCTGGTTGGTTGGGCTGGTTAGAACCACGATAGCTCAATTGGAAGAGCACCTGACCCGGTATGTCAGAAGGGTGCAGGTTCAAACCCTGCTCGTGGAAATTTTTTCAACATTTGTGTCTTATCCACTTAGTTTCAATAAATCTGTTCTAGATCAAAGCTCTTTTACATGAGCACCTGGCGTTCATCTCACCTGATGCCGAAGGTGGAAGCGCACTTCACCAGGTAACTAGCGAGGCACTAGCTGTCTTATCTCTAGCTGCCGGAACACAACAATGCTACAAACATTGATGTTATGGCGACATATTTCCATAAGACGGTGGTAGCTAGCCGGTGGACAAACAAGCCTATCACCAACCAAACTGCGCACACAAACATGTACCCCCCGCTGGGATTCGAAACTGGGACCACAGATGCGGATGAAATTTAAAAATACGCTTAACAATCATATCTTGTAGCCGATGAGGAAGGCAAACAGTTCGCAGTAAATTGTGGCCGGCGGGGGCTGTGGGGGGGGGAACAGGAAGCAGGGGTATTTTAAATATGACCTATGTAAGTATATGTATAGTTTTGAAATCCAACATTTTTTTTTCTTTCTTTTGCCATAAACAGTCTTTGAATATGAACTTAATCTAGACAAAGAATTGAGTAATTTTAACTTAATTTTTGACTATAACATTATGTCATGAAACTGCACGCCACTGTTGATAACTGATTTGATTTTATTTGGTTTTTACTTAGCAAGATGCAAATTAAAGTATGCAACTCCTCGCACGTACCCTAATAAAGTCGTCATTCTTGCTTAATACCTACATCAGGATTCCAAAGTTGGCAGTGAGATACTTCACCCCAAATCAAGGTATGCAAAGCAGGCCGCGGGCCCGCCGAGGATGTGGCGCGCAATCTCGGCGCGGCGGCGGCGGCGGCGCGGCAAATGCCTTGCGACAAAATTGGAATTTAATTTGGTACTGTAGACAACAAAGTGTCATTTCATAAACATGGATAAAGTATATGTAGTATTTAAAACACAATTAACTTTTTGTGGCAAAAACTTGATTATAATTTAATCAACTTTTTGCCACATTAAAATAGTAAAACTATTACCGGTCTGAATTCCTTAAGTTCTATTTCCATCTCTGTGTAGAGGGACTTGTTTTAAGTTCGCGCGGCTAGCCTGCCACCATCGCATCTACGTCTGCCGCCACAACAAACGGAGGTTTGGTTGAGAATTACTGGTAAAGTTCCTACGCATCAATTACACACATCACATTGCCAAGTGCTTCACCGTTGTAGCAGTGCGTTCTCGTTGTAGATTTTAAGAAATAAATTTATCTATAAAGAACTACACTGCCCTGATATGAGACGTCTTTCGATTCTGAATGAATGCTGATCCTCCAATTGAACCGGCGCGGGCACCGCACGTGGCGAGTGTAAACAAGCCCCCGCACGCGCCTGATAACGTAATATGCGTAATTCGTATGTTGGGAGGAACACAACTTTATGTGTATCAATATGGTATCAGTGCTTAACTCTACTCGAGGCGGTTTAGTTCAGCTATAACGTCAAAAGAGGTTAAATAACTTAAATAATTAAAATAAAATAATACTTTACATGACCTTCTTCATCGCACAAGATAAAATCGGGCCAAAATTCTTGCCAGGTTTTTCTCCATTATTTCTGCTTTAATATGCAGGTATATTATATTAATAGGTACTATTTAATTTATTATTATAAGGCTAAAGCAAAAACTTTTTGAACGACGAAATACCTAATCTTAGAAAAATTTACTTCTTATGAAAAACGTCAAAGCAACCTTTCTATGCGATAACGGCGAAACAATGGTTTGTGTTCTTTTTGTAACCTTTCCGATGGCGAAGTTCAATTTGTTCAGTGACGGTTTTATCGCAGTCACGCCGCGCACCCAAACCTGCCGGGAGCCGGCAAGCTTTGTGACAAACATTAATACATACGCGTCAATATCAAACACAACATTTTGATTGGTGCGTCGAGGTCAGACGGCTTCTGGATATCAGCTGGAATGGAAATAGAAAAAAAACTGTGGCAGAGAACGTTCGTAGCAACCTTTTTTATTATCCTTGACGTTTACTTCTTTTTTTTCTAGATAAACATGGGTTCCAGCCATTACCTTTAGGTACTTAAGAAGTAACGAAAGCTCTCACTTACCTGCGTAAGTGGGGTCTCTAGAAAAAAGAAAATAAATTCTACTAACCACATTCTGTAGTGGATGTACAGTCGCTCTTCATTTATGAGAATGATGTATAACATAATTTTATTTTATATATTTTCAATAAATCTAGCAAAACCAATTAATGTATCTATCCTCTATCTATAAAATTAAGTTAAGTATAACATTCTCGAGTCACGTGTGAGTTGCCATACTCCTCCGAAACGGCTCGATCGATTTTTATGAAATTTTATATGTATATTCGGTAGGTCTGACAATCGGTTGTAGTCTATTTTGTATACCCCTAAATGATAAGGGATGTCCACCCCGAACATTTTTTTAGTTTTTGGAAACTTTTCCAATACAAAATGATGTTTTTTTTATGTTAAAAGGAGGCAAACGAGCAGGCGGGTCACCTGATGGAAAGTAATCACCGCCGCCCATAGACACCCGCAAAACCAAAGTAATCGCAGATGCGTTGCCGGCCTTGAAAAAAGGAGTTGGATCTTGAGGAGGGAGTAGGAATTGGGAGGGGGTGAGAGATGGGCCTCCGGTACTTTCACTCACTGGACGAAACACAACAGCAACGAGTGCCATTGTTTCACGCCGATACTCTGTGAGAGGGTGGTATTACGCCGGGCGAGCCGGCCCATTTCGTGCTGCAACGCAGCGTGGCTCTACCACTCAGACAGTGTCACTCATTTAGCACCACCCAGGGATCACGTTTAGGGTCTCAAGGGTAAACCTACGGACGCGAGTAACTTTAACCCCTATAATTATTTGTATTGTTTTCATGGAAACTATCAAAGCAATACGAAGTCCGCTGGGTCAGCTAGTAATATTATTATCATGTCACAGCAGCACAGGTGTCGGTAGCGATATTCCCGGAAAGCTTCCTAAGTAGCTACGTGCTCCGCGCCCCGTAGCGCTACGACGGCGCCAGTCGCTACGGCGTAGGTGATTGATGGCGCCGCCCGCCGCCGCCGCCGCCGCATGATCCGCCCGGCGCGCGACGACGACGTGTTGTCTATAAATAACCCCACCGCTAAAAGATACCAGTAATTTTTTATTCAGTACCGACTGATCGCTCTTAAATACTTGTAAGAATTCCATGCTAAGAAGCTGCAGAATCTGAGAAGGCTATTTAAGCACGATTCGGAAAAGAAAGGCAAACTGAATTAGCAAACTTTATTTTAAATTCAGTTCAATTCTAATTCGTATTTGAGGGATACCAGTTATCAGTTTCTTACAATATATATATTAATACGTGAAGCAAGAACTTTGTACCCCTTTTTTACGAAAATTGCGCGGACGGAGGAGGAATATGAAATATGGTTATCCGAATGTTTTTTTTTAATTATGCATAAAAATATATTTAATCAATAAAACAAACATTACACACACTACCGTGCAAATGACACACACGCTTAAATACTCTTTTCAAAAATTTCAAAAATGGAGCTGATGAGCGGCCGAATTCTGTCAATGCCAATCCAAACTCACATTCTATCTTTTTTAATTTTTCATTGCTTAGGATACAATCCGTACAGCCATAATAAAATTACGGTTGAATTTCGACCACTGGGCGACCACTTGTACGATTTAATTATGTCAAATATAAACGATAAGCAATGATGCTGTAAATTACGCTGTTTGTTGTACATTACGAGCACTGTGGTCTAATCATAATACTACTGCTTCTAGTTTGGTTATCGGCTAACGAAATTACGTACCTACTTGGAGGTACTCCGCTTGGAATACACCACTTCTAATGCAACTACCTCCTTACGAAAGGCAGCATCACAGCGGTACTGCTGTGTCAGTTGCTCAGTGGCTGAGGCCCTGGGTGAAGTGCTTCCTGTTCACCGTTTTGGTTGCTTACCATCAGGTTTACATCATCACCGTAGCCAACAGCAGACAAAGCGTTTTCTCGTCCTGAATTTTATTTCCAACTTAAGCTCGTCAAGAAATGAAATTAAAAGAAAAGCTCCGATACAGCGCGGTCGTAAAATATACTTTATGTCGGCTCGTGTTCGGAATACGTTAACATACTTACATAAATTGTAAAGGCTTGTCTTTCTTGGGTTTTTAAAGTTCATGCTCACACTTGCAAATCTGACTTTCAAAGATCTGATAATAGACAAAATGGTTTTGGGAAATAAACTTTACAATAGGTACGCCAGCCAAGTTGTGATGTATTCTTTATACGTGGGTCTACTATCCATGAAGGACATTAAAATATTTTTTTTATGTAAGTGGGGTCGAGGGCGACCCTCGTCAGCGCGGCGCCAGCGCTCGCCGGCCGCATCGTGGAGATATATAAGTAGTTATCCTAGTTATTTATTGTAACTGTAACAAATGAAACCAGCAGCGGAACTGATAGAGTAGTCTTGACCTGCACTGAATACATCCTTCTTTCCTTCTTAATACGTATAACAAAAAAAACTACTATTGTCAGAAAATATTAATATTTTTAACAGTTTACTTACTAACCATGTTAAAAATACAAAATAAAATGTATAAAATTAACGTAACATAAGATAATAAATATTTATTTTTGTAAGCGATAATAAAGACCTACATTAAAATGTAGAATTTATTACCTGTTCGGTTTTTGAGAGAGCCTGCTGAGGTGGTGGGCTAAAAAGACGATCTCAATACCAATGTTAAATTCTGTTTTATGAAACTAAAAATATACAACAACTGGAAAGCAGTATAAATTATATGTTCAATAACTAAAAGTTAATAATGATACATTAACGATACATATTTTAATGAGTATACGAAACCCAAGGGTTATAAATTGAGCTAATAAAATGTAACGTAATGTCCCTTTCCCGCGGTTACATCGAGTTCCGTCGCGTAAACAATAAAGCCCCCGCACGCGCGGGCCCGGCACCCGGCAGCCTGGCACGTGCCGCGGTGGCGACCTTTTTGGATTCTGGCCTCGAATGTCTAGTTCCTTGAATGTCCATTGTAGTAGGTATACACTGTTTCTTGCGTTCCAAAAATGGCCAGTGGAGAAGCCCTGGTAATTGAGCACACCAGGTATCCAATAGCCATGCCACGGTGGCGTTGCGGTTTGCGCATTTGGCGGTGGTTAGTTGGTTAGATATGAACGGCTCAATCACTTTTCACTTGAACAATGTTCAGATGGGAAGGTCTATGTTGTGGCTAAGTCTACCTTGTGGGCGCTGGTAGGGTGGTATTTAATCACCTCTGTGGTTATGACCACTGGTTTAGACCCAGAGGTCCCGGGTTCGATTTCCAGCGGAGGGTACATGTTTGTGTACTCGGTTTGGTTGTTTGTCCGTCTGGCTAGCTACCACCATGTTATCTAAATATGTCGCCATTACATCAATGTTTGTAGCATTGTTGTGTTCCGGCAGCTAGAGCTAAGACAGCTAGTGCCTCAGTGGTTGAGGATTCCGGGTGAAGTGCGCTTCCACCTTCGGCCTGATCATCACTTATCACCAGGTGAGATGCAGGCCAAGTGCTCACCCATAGATGTAAAAAAAACTGTGAATAAATCGTACAGCCGCCTCTATGGTGATGATGATGATGATGATGATGATGATGATGATGATGATGATGATGATGATGATGATGATGATGATGATGATGATGATGATGATGATGATGATGATGGTTATGTTGATGATGATGGTCATAATATTTCCTTATTAGGTTAATCGATTTTAGAGAATCACAACGGACACAACGCAGTCTGATACGAGAGCTACTGCTGCAGTCAGTTAGTTGTAGCCACCATTTCGGGAACATAAATATATAAACCGATAAAATCGTAAACTTACAATATAAAATAAAACCTTTAAATTAAAACAACATAGTAGGTAGCTTTCATATAAAACTCCTGCATAAATTAGGACCGAACTAATTAATCTTCTCATAACCTTACTCGCACAGCTACCTTATTATATTTTGTAAAACTACTGATTCCAAGCCCACATCCCAATATTGTTAGTTTCCAAGCTCCACTGGTGGTGGTGTGGGGCAGCCACGACCGCGAACAGCCGCCGCGAACCCGCAACCGCCGCCGTCCGCCGCCGGATTGTTGTTTAATTACTTGCGAATCCGTAATTTTTCCTCCGCCGAGTTTTAATGAGAACATTGTATTGTCGGCTGCAGAATTCATTAAGTTTAGAAGTTATCCATATTCAAATTTGCCGAAGTTATCCGCTGAGACGTAATCATGAAATAATTACTTGATCTGTGGTTCTAAGAAACCTCATTGTCAATTCAACTAAAACATTTTTTTTTGAGGACATCTTTTATTTACAGGTCTTTAGTTTTTAATTTTCTAATTGTTTTTCTTTGTTTTTTTTCAAGTTAAGTAATGTTTCTTTTTGTTTTGTATTTAACTTATAACATATATATTATTTTTAATATACTTAATATAAATAACAGTCTATTTAATTTTACTAAAAAAATATATATTTAATTCCTTACAGGTTTTGTTAATTCTTCTTATTTTTATAAAATGTTAATTCACGCTATTATAATGATTCAAACTTCGTATTTGTTTTGCCACACAACAATAAGTTAAATCATTATAAGAAAATATGGCGACTTGTTAAAGGGTGGTTTTTACCCGAACTTACCTACCTAGTAACAATTTTTGTTTGTTTATTGAATTAATATTATGTTGAGTTTCCAGAACAGATGGCCGCTGATTAATAGTAACAACTGAAAAGTAAACAATAAATGTTCACAACAAAATTACAGTTTTTGAGGTCAACGAAATAATTATAACAAATTTACACTAAATTAAGAACAATAAATACCAAAAAATAAAAAATAAAATTTACTATAGCGGTTCGTGGTAGGTAGGTATATCATCTGTAAAGATGAATCTGCATAGCCAGTCAAAATCAAAGCAGTGAAAAAATTGAGTGCTTACGTCTGCTGTCTCGGTAGCATAATGGTCAGTGCAGCCGCCCGGATTGCGGAAGACCCAGGTTCGATTCCTGGCTGGGATTTATAAAATATAGTGAAAAAATTAAATGCTTATCCGCATTTAATTTGTTCACTATATTTTATAAATATTTAATTCAGCTTAAATTAAGTTAATTAGCACTAAAAATATAAAATAAAATTTTATAAAGACCTTGTCTAATTGATTGGTAGGTAAGTAACACAAACGTTATCTTGAAGACTGCAGCCATTCGACTGAACGTCGACGGACATCTACCACGCGGGCACATGCGGGCGAGCCGTGCGAACAACGGCCGAATTTATCGTTTAGCTACGACTAGATACAAGTAGTTTTACTTGGCATAACAAACACAATTACAATTTATAGCGTAATTTACTGTTTAACTTCTGAAACTGAGTTGTGTTACGGCCAATAAAGCGATCCTGGCCGGACAAAATAAAGCCATACATCGTATTTATGGCCGCTCTAACGATGATCCCGGCGCGTGACAGATTGGAGCGGCGCCGGCGGCGGCGCTGCCGGTGGAGTGAGGCGACGCGCTCGCGGGCGCTGCGACACCAACACATACATTATGATTTTGGCTGATGTTTTCTAAAGTATTCTGATAAAATTAGTTGAAACGCGATATCATAAATAAATATATAGGTTGTTAGAGATATACCATCAGCCAGGCTCCTGGGTTGTTGGGGCCCATAGCAACAACCGCCTGGCTGTCAATGTGGTATCTCCGTCTAGTCAGGCAATGCAGCGAGCTAGACTTATTCAAGAAGAAGTGCTGCATCCGGCGATCACGCCCATTCAAACCCATCAGATGTCTAAAGACATTGTTATAGGCCACTCGAATGCTATCGTGTCTTCTTGGTGTATTCAGTCCAGAGCTGGCACGTATAAAAAGTCTGGCAGAAAGACCTAAACAGTGTCGTTTTCACGTCAGGCGAAGCTTTAAATAACTTTCTTGCAATCATATTGCCCACGATGCAGAGAACCCTACGCTGTCGTTCTACGTCCGCGTCGTCTTTAAAGCTGGACGTCACGATGAGGCCAGATACCCAACAATTTTTATGGGCTGCCTGTTAATGTAAACTTCAAGTACATTTAGAGGTCCCTTTCCCGATCTGAAAATCCCCATTTCCGTTTTTTAACATTATACAATAAGTCGTGATCTTTTGCATACTTTCACATATCTCAATTAGTTTCCTCATTCCTTTGATGGAGGGGCTGAGCAGCACCATGTCGTCAGCATAGCTCAAGTTGTTAACATGTCTATCATCCAGCATGAGCCCCACTGGAGTGCTGCTCAGCTCCACAATCAGATCATTTACATAGGTGTTGAACAGATCGGGAGAGGTGAGCCTACCCTGCCTCACACCACACGGAAGCTGGTAGCTTATTGAAAGCTCGGAGCCCCACCGGACGCGGTTGGTCTGCTTCATCATCATCATCATCATCATCAGCTCATTTTTATGTCCCCACTGCTGGGGCACGAGCCTTCCCTATAGATGGATAGGGAGAACGGGCCATAAACCACCACGCGGGCCCAGTGCGGATTGGTGGTTGTTAACGACTGCTAATGCAGCCGGGACCAACGGCTTTACGTGCCTTCCGAAGCACGGAGGAGCTCGAGATGATAAAGTTTTGGTCACCCATCCGATGACCGGCCTTTGCGAAAGTTACTTAACCTTAGCAATCGCAGACCGGGCGCGTTAAGCACTGCGCCATCGAGCTCCTCAACTGCTGGTCTGCTTACGGTACCAGTACCCGAGCAAGTCAACAATCTCAGCCGGGACACCCGAGCTAGGTGCACGCAACTTCTTCCACAGCAGGTCGTAGTTAAGGGTGTGAAAAGCACGACTCAAGTCTAAAAAACAGGCGTACACGGTCGTATTTCTTTGTTTATAATAACTTACTACCTGCTTTAAAGAGAAAATGGCCATATCAGTCGAAACCTGCGGACGAAAGCCAAACTGGAAACCGCAGATACAAAGTATATTAAGCAAAATGTCATCATTTATTTATGCTCTACAGCGCCTTAAATGGGTAACTGAAGAGTAAAGAGAGAAAAGAGTAAGTACTTTAAGAGTTTTATCTATCTATCTATCTATCTGATTTCAAAACAGCTCTTACCGCGTACTATGCTTACGCATACTCAGTAATGTCCTACGGCATAATTCTATGGGGAAATTCATGTGTCGTTGACAAAGTTTTTATATTACAAAAAAAATGTATACGAATACTAACTAACATAGACCAGTTAGAATCATGTAAATGTATGTATTGTAATGGTACTGCTATTGTTATTATTGAAATGCATGCTGGTCAAACTGACGTTATTTATATTATATAATGAATGACCTAGATTTTTAAAATAGTTAGCCCTCTTATTTGCTGTGCCCTAGCAGGGCGTCACATGTATACCTTTGCTTATGTTTTTAACACCTCGTCTAATGTAATGTGATATATGCAATAAATATATAAATAAATAAATAAATAAATAAGTAAACTGGCCATCGTCAACATTTTTGATACTTATGTGGGTTTGAATGACACGTTCCAGTACCTTGGCCACTACTGTGGCCAATGAGATAGGCCTATAGTTAGTCACGCTCGAAATATCTCCGGTTTTATTTTTGGTGATAGGCACCACCAGCGTTTGAATAAGTTCGTCAGGTAAGTAGCTATGTTTCATGCAGGCACCAAAAAGCCGCGCTAGAACCTCACAGTATTGCCCGGCTCGTACCGCTTCACGTGCAAGCACGATGTCAACCACACCAGAACGAATCACTCTCCCGTGAGAGGTTATACCGCGGACACAAAACTCGCGTTTCCAAGCTGGGTTTCAATTCAACCACGCAGCCGGATTTGCCCTAGTTAGGACATTTACAAAATCAACCAAAAGTTACAAAATTCTCTCTCGATAGAGGTTTTATCAATTAACAACAATAAACCGCGGCCGCAATATTCAACGTGTTTTCAATCTGACATTTTTACAATAGTGAAGTGACATCTAAGTTGTGACGTCAGTTCAATCAGTATAAATATTTGGAGGCATAGGAACCACGGCCATTCGACCGTACAGTCTGTTCCGAACATAGGTATTATTCAGCCGATTTAAGATCTTCCTCCTTTTTTTAAAGTCGGTTAAAAAATATATTAATTTACGGTAAATAATAATAAATAGTTTAATAAGCTCATCATGAGACCCAAATAATTTGGAAACATTCTAGGGTTACATGTATGGTGTTACAAATAAGTATACATTCAATGCTTTTCAATCATAAACCATTGAAGAACGTCGATTACAAGCGACATTAGTAAGTAAGCATGCCCAGAAAATTCAGTGAACTGTTTCAATTAGTTTCCGATTGGAACATTAGTAGAATGGAGCTGCGTTTCGATTTCCGGCCGTTGCTGCACCGAGTAGAAGCCGGGGCGCCGGGGCGCTGCCGGGGCCGCCCGCCGGGGAACGTCCGCTGACCTGCCACAGCGGGTTGACTCGATGCGGAAATTAACACATACATACCTATCATTATTACATGTAAAATCAATTCAAACAGTTCCATTTTTAAGAGGCACATATTCTACTACATCAAACGGTTTGTTACAAAAGTGTATTCCCATGGTGTTGATCAGTCTCGATAAGGTTTTTTGTCAACAATAGCTGACATAATTATGTTACATCTTTGTAAACCGGACCTTTGAAACATCTCTTTTGAAGTGTCCTGAGGAGATTTCCCCAGCTTGACAAGGACTTCATAACAGCGCATACTTAACTCTATTTATTTATGTTGTTCAAATGTTTAAGTTACTATGCTGTATTAGGTATAATTATTAACTTAATTAACCATGAACCTTAAAGGCATGGCACGCGCCCGACGTACTGAGGAACTCCAATCCGTAGTGGATTGGAGTTCAGACATCACGCGCATGCAAAATAAAATAAAAGTTTAAATTTCTTTGTGAAACTAAATAATTATTTTATTTATTTATTGATTTATTTTATTTAGTAGATTTTGTTTTATAATTCAAAAGAAAGTTGCTAAGTTTAAGTATAATTTAACGTTTCTTATTTTCTTTTATTTGATTAATGTTTTGATTTTATTGCTCACATAATGCATAATTATGTAAAAACCTATTAAGTATTTATAATTATATTTATTTTAAAATGTTAAGCCCTAATTTCTCCCCTGAAAAACAGGATGTCGTAGATCAGGCATGACAATTAGTATTTTTTCCTAGTTATTAAGAATTTCTATGTACCTTTTGTTTTATTCTGTAAAAGATATTGAATAAATAATAATAATTATTATTATTATAAATAATAATTATTATCATAAATAATAATAATAATTATTATTATTATTATATCATTTAATAGGACAACCAACAAGATTAACACAAATACAAGTAAAATTGTTATTGTTATTATTACAACAAGTCTCTAAACTAGGGGTAGGAGTGGGGTTAAAAAGGGACACTGAAACTACCGCTCGTTACAGTTGGACATGCAAAAAAGACAAAATGTTCTGAAGCAAAAGTACTCGTAGGTACAACCTCGTTTGCTTCCGACGTGTTTATAAACAAAGGCTGTAACACTACCAGTAGTTTTTGACTTTTAACTGAAGCGAGAGTAACTGCAGGGAGGACTCCCTTAGCGAGGGTATGAAATCCAGCGCCCTCCTCGGAGCAAACACAATCAGCTCGCAAACAAGGCGCGGTGGCGCGCGGGCACTCAGATATCCGCGCGTCCGGTCCCGTCGTCTCGCTGGGAAATGAACGCTTATTAAGTTTCGTATTTACTTTCATGAAAAATAAATGTTGACTGATAACCTTGCCCTTGCTGACTTACTTGCGTGCGCTTATTGCAAGGTTTCCCACCACAGACTTATAAAGCATAGATGTTTAAGCCAGCAGCGAAGGGTGCCACATTACTTCCTATATTTTCCGGCTTGGATAAGGTTTGCAAGGTGATATCAACTCTTATTCAAAAATCAAAGATAATTACCATGATGTTGTGAATTTGATTTATTTGTTTCATCTCATAGAATGTCAACAGCGCGTCGCGGCCGCGGCTCGCTGGGCCGGAACAGCCGCCAACTTCCTAAGCCAGTCCCCGATAATTGTGTAATAGCACAAATACGTAATGCCGACAGAGCTCAGCAAATACGCACAGCAATCGTAATCAAACACCCCGATCTATCGTGCCACAAATAGATCAGTTGGTTTGTATAGGGTTTCTAGAATTGCTTGTAAGTTTGACCTTTTTGTTTCCAGATATCGTATGAGAACTTACTTTTTCCTATCGAGTTTTTGATACTGGATCGTCATAACTTCAGAGGTGGCACGTTTATTTTACACAAATAATTCGTGTAGCGCCACGGGCGGCGGGCTGCGTTGGGCGGGATACGTGTCCCGGCACGTTCCGGGATAAGCCGCCTGATCCGGCAGGTTCAATAACCCGCTGTTGGAATTAAGCAGCTGACTCCGCGTGGACCGCGCGACCGTTTGTGGGTCCAGTATATTGTCCACTTCCAAAATTTAATTGTAATTAATATAATTTAGATAATGCGATTTAATACTTCATTTGCTTTTCCAATTAACTTTCTTCAATTTATTTGTACACCAACTTGTGGATTGTAGTCCTGATATTTAACGTATGAAGTAATCATATTTGTTAGTTAATTATTAGACCAACTAATACTAACTCTACATTTATTTCGACCACATTGGATCATACAGGCAATTTATTACAAAACATTATAAATTTAAATCTAATTTTAAAAGTAACAAAATTTAACAATCCAATCAGCAGCCCGGGGCGTGGCGGTTGAACCCGGCGTCCGGCGTCGGCAGTCGTCTACAAAGAACAGCCTCGCGAGCTCATTTTATACCTTATTCACCTTCTATATAACATATTATAGTAAGTATATCGATTGTGCATGTATCATTATGTGTGTGTCTAGATAAATAAACGCAGTTAATTAACTCAACCTTTTTATTTAATACCTTCTGATTTTTTAACTGTAAACCTAGTATTTAATAATTGCTCTTAAAAAGTTATTGAAATGTTTATTCAACACCAGCTGCTTACAAAAACCCAGTGTATCCCGGTTACACTGCCTGACTAAATAATGAACACAAGGTATTATGTCGCATTCGAATGTAACTTTGAAAGCGCGGCGCCCGACATGCCGCCATTTCAAAAAAGTTTGTACAAATTTGGTTCGTGAAAGGCGCGCGGGGCTCGGGCCCACCCGGGAACAACGTTAAAAAATCACTTAACTTCCTCCTGCACTTTGTTTACGGCATTGATAGAGAACGCTGTTTCAACGAAGCTTTGTAAAGAGTGCCTAAATGAGTACTTTTTATTTTTTTCCTGTGTTTTTAAAGTTGGCTCTCTACATCACCTAGACATTTGACGACCTCCTTGGTCGAGTGGCTTGTACACCGGTTTTCATGATGTCGCCATCTCTGAGGTCCCGGGTTCGATCCCCGGTCGGATCAATTTAGAAATACCTGTTTTTCTAAATTGTTTCGGGTCTGGATGTTTCCTATGTATAATAAGTATGTATTTAAGTATATTAAGTATGTTTATCCGTTGTCTAGTTAACCATTTCTAGTTTCTTAAGGAAGCTTTTGTTGGGGCTAGATAATTGGTGTGAGTGTGGGAAACATTTATTTATTTATTAATTTATTTATATTTCATAAACTCTACGATACAGTGGGCGCAATGATTTAAGAGTTATAGGTTTTAATAGCTTCGTTTGGTACAATGTACAGTACAGTAACAAACAAACAACAAACAAGCACACATTTATTGGCACACACTACAAAATTACACGATATTCACAATAACAATACAAAACAAAGACAGACGAAGTGTGGCCAACTAGGCCCCAGTCTCAGCACATGCTACAGCGACATAGAGCCGCTGCAACGCTGGTATTCTGGAGGGGCCTAAATTGGTGACATGTCCACAAAACAAAGAGGAACCAACATAAACAATAAAATAGTAAAACGCTTAAACACACAAAAAAAACAAGAAACAATTAATAGGTCTCAGCACCATCCTGGCCGCCTGCCTGCCTTCCCGTGCTTAAAACAGAAAAAAAAAAAAAAAAAACAAAAAACTGAAGTTTGCACTATACTACTACAGTACTGAAAGAAAAGTACAATGATAAAGACAGTAATAATAAATAAGAGCATTGATACTTTAGTGTCACGAACGTGGCAGGTTACCTCCTCATGTGCTACTAACTTCTCATTGCCGTGGGCTTAGATGGCATGAACAGGTAAACTCACGGCCAGAGAAGTAGCTCTCCCTTTTGTCGGTCCACAGTTACCACGCGCATATCCGCCGGCAAGGCACGTCTCTTGACCACCAACTTGATTTGATTTGCAATTTGTCATAGCGCAGGTTTATAGACTGCAATTTTACCAAATAACATTTTTATAAAATACCTATATTAGGCAGCATCACATAATTGTTCTGATCCCAAGATAAGTAGCTAAAGCATTCGTTTTATGGAAATCAGAAACAACGACGGTACCACAACCACCCAGACCCGAAGAATTCGTTTTCGACATTGACCCGACCGGGAATCGAACCCGGGACCTCAGAGTTAGCGCCGCCCAAAGTCCAGCGTGCAAGCCACTTAGCTACGGAGGGTTTTGTTATTAATTAAATTAAATTATTAAGATAAGATAAGATACATTTTTATTGTCTTAAAATTGTGTAAATACAATGCAGGTGATAATATGGGAACAAACAATTTACCCTTGTCGGGCATGCAATTTTTAGTAGGTAGGTATACATGTTACATAGAAACAGCCACTACTTATGCTGTTTTTGTACCAAAATATTCAGTCAAACTGTAGAACGCCTTATCTATAAGCCATCTTTTTAATTTAAATTTAAAACAGCTTAAATTTACTGAGGCTTTTTGATCAGTGGGCAGATGATTGAATACTTGGATACCAGTCACTTACTTACTTAGTTAGGCATTATTAATATTTGGTAAAGACATGTCATATGCATATCTCTTCCGCAAATTACAATTTAACAATTTAACATTATTACTATTCGTCAAGGCGACGTAATTAACTTTTCATTGTACGGACTCGTGTTATACTGTATCGCATTCTGTAACTTGTGATGAGAGGTAGATAATATTTGGTGAGAATGAGGTCGTCCCCGCCGCCGCCGCCGCCGCCGCGTCCCCGTTTGTCGCCACACAATGCAGAAGGTACAGTACTGTGCGAATTAATGTGAACACAAGTGATGAATCCGAACAAATATAAAAAAACTTTATTAAGGCAAAAACAGAGAAACAATTATTACAATTCATTCTTTTCTTAGTACGAAATATGTCCTCCTTTGACTTTTATGACTTCATGTACACGGTTTGGCATAGAATCAACAAGTTTTTACAATTTTCTGATATTTGCGTGTCTCTAAACCATACCTGAATTACTACCTCAATCAGTTTTGTTTTTGTCGTGCAATCAATTTTTCTGATTCTTGCACCACACTCTTTGGCTATATCTGTGTGTTCGCTCAAATTAACAATCTTTATGCATTTTTAAAGAGAAATATCCATAAAGATGAGAACCAAAAAAGCTATTTATTTATTTATAATTTATGTACGTACACACGAATAGAAGGGAGAACATAGTAAGAATAGACAAGTACAAGGGCGCTGCTTATTTCACATTGAAATTTCTTCCATCAGGCCCGTAGAAGGAGAAGATACATAGAAAAGTAGACAAAGTGTGCACAAAACAAACAAAACAAGTATTTAAGGCTAAAAAAATTAATTAATTAGGTATGTTTAATTTGTGTCGTAACTATTTTATACAGTAAAATAGTTACGACACAAATTAAAGATACCTAAGTACATACAATAACGATGACATACTCAAGTGGAAAGATAGTACTCCTTTACGCGCTTCTTAAACGAGTAAATCGACGTGAACTCCCTAATACTGGGTGGTAGGTCATTCCACAGTCTGACTGCATGAACGGAAAAGGAATAGGAAAAGAAGTCGGTTTTATGGGAAGACATATTGAGATTGAGGAGGAGATGTGAGCGATAGGGAACAATTGAAGTATGGGAAAAGGTAAACCGCTCTTTCAGGTAAGTAGGGTAGGACGGGTTGAAAAGGATATTAAAAAGAAGGCATAGTATTCTAGTATTTCTGCGTAAACGGATTGGGAGCCACTTGAGTTGCTGGCGGAAGCTTGATAAGTGGTCATATTTTCTAAAGCTTTAGTTATGTTAAAATCGATATTTCTAAAAAAATAACAAAATTTAACTAACTTACTAACTTACTAACAGACCACGAACACAATAAGGATGGCTATTTTGACATAAAACGTATTGCCAACTGCAGAAAACAAGTGTAATTGTGATAATTAATACGTGTAATGTGAACACGTAATAATAATCACAATTCGAACAGTACTGTACGCTTCATACAAACGCGCTCGGGCAACGCACACACAAACAACCTTTCACGGACACGCAATCTCGCGACAGCTGATGCGCACACGCTGGTTTGTACGCGTTACGAGCTTACCGCCCGAGGTCTCGTTACCGCCCGCCGCCGTGTGCCGCCGCGCCGCCGTCGCACGCCGATGTTAATCCATTGTTCATGGATGAAGCAACCCTTCTCAACTGTCGCCTCGCATTTGTTTACAACTAAACATGAAACATAGCTCGCTCCATTGAATTAAAGTACTTTCCTAGATCCGCCTGTAAAACGCCTCACTGCGCGCTCAGGAAATATCAAAAAAGAAACTTACAGTAATCCAAAAGGTTTTTATCCGCCTCTATGGTCTAGTGGCTAAGACCACCGGCTTAGACCCCGAGGTCCCGGGTTCGATTCCCAGCGGAGGGTACATGTTTGTGTACTCGGTTTGGTTGGTGGTAGTGCTTGTTTGTCCGCCTGGCTAGCTACCACCATCTTATCTAAACATGTCGCCATAACATCAATGTTTGTAGCATTGTTGTGTTCCGGCAGCTAGAGATAAGATAGCCAGTGCCTCACTAGTTGAGGTTCCCGGGTGAAGTGCGCTTCCATCATTGGCCTTATCATCACTTAACATCAGGTGAGATCAAGGCACTGTGCTTACCCGTTAATATTAAAAAAAAAGGTCTTAAAGGTTACTAAGGTTCACTTTCTAAGTGAGTGGAATCATTTAAAATAGGATAGTGTAGAATAAGGTAGAGAAAACCCAGCTGTCTCTACAACTATACAACGTACTTATGGTGCAACGTAAGTGAGCCACAGTAACGAGCAGGTGATCATCAAACGACAGGACGCACATGAAAACAGCCTGATAAGTCCCTCTGTAGCTGCCCCCGCATTAAATGATTGCCGCCTCGTCATCGTATGATGTGGCGCTATCTCTCGCGACCAGGCGTTGCTTACAACCTATTGTCTTGGACACTTAAAGGATGGGTGGCCGATTCAAATTCTGAAGCCATAAAAGCTTAGTATAATAACTACTAACGACTACGCCACTTAGCACAAAAGGAACTCCGTAAATATACTTTGGCTGTATTTCATTTATAGAAAGATAGATTAATCAGTGCCTTCACGTGTCTCAACCATAATTTAGGAATCCGGGCGGCCACCGCCGCCGGCCGTAATCCAATTCCGTCGCGTCCACTCACCGTTGAACGGCAATCTGCATACAGACGAGGATTTCGCGTCGCGCGCTGCACGCCTCTTACGAGTATGGCAGTTCTACTTTTCTTATGAGCCTTATTCATTTATATCTTTATCAAGGAGCTAAGGTTTTTGTGACAATAACGTAAGAAACGTGATTGTAATAAGAAAACTAATTGAAAATACGAAGTCTAAGCAAAAGCTACAAACCAAATTATCTTAGCTTAACTAAACTTAATAAGCTTTTACGAGTATTTTAAGTCATATCGCAACGACTAATAAAATAAAAGTGTAACTCGTAGCTTTTTGTTTTCATGCAACGATCCTCCGAGATTAAATTTTGATTTCGTTTCAATCTTGTCTCCTTTAAAGCCGTTTGAAGTATCTCGACTGTCAGAGGTGTCGAGTGCGGCCTTTTATTGCGTTATCCGGCCCCGATGCCCCGGGGCCGTGTTTTGTCTGACTGGCGGAGAAGCAGCATCGCAATCAGGCTGTACGTACGTGTGTGACGGTAACCGGATAACACTGGAATTAGAAAGCTGTCAAAACAGTGGAAGGCCAACTTTGACAACTGAATAATTTGCAGTTTTCAGTAAATAATTAGAAATCCTGCGGCCCTATGACTGTAAACACTGGAGCTACGGGTTGTGTAGAATAGATTCCAATCAAGCTCTGTGGGTCTTCAGCTATTTATAATGTTGTTATTGAAAAGTGTGTTTTTCTTAAAGAATATATTTTCCCAATGATTTCACCGACCTTCGCCGTGCTCGTAACTCAAGGAACTAGAAGGAATGCTCCGACGCCTTAGGAGGCTGCCTTTCGATATTTTTTCATCAAATTGATTTTGTCGTTAACACATTTTATGTGCGCCTGTAGTCTAGTAGTTTGACAAAGGGCTTCAATCAACATCATCCCCACGTTGAAGAATACCACATGTGGAGGTCGCACCGTATATAGTTCAACCCATTGCGAGTTGGTGTGCGTCTTAGTTTTACAATTATACATTATTTATTTCAGTGCATGTAAACATTTAAAGATGATTGTAAATAAAATAACTTTAAAAAAGCAATGAAAGTAATGCAACGACGAAGCAATTAACGACATCGTGTGTTACAATCGTTTCAGTTGTGTGACCAGACCTGACGCACAGGTCACCGGGTCCGCAGCACACGTCGCGTCGCTCGCACCTCACCACGTTAATTGAATCCTTATCTAGGACCTGTGCACCCGCCCCCGCCCGCCCACCCCTCTCCACCCGAACCCCCCAACACCCACCACCCACTCTTCGATTGATCTCAAAACAATTACTCACACTTCAGTTATTTCGTTCGTGATTGAGACCTCTGTGCAAAGAAAGTTGAACGCCCGTCGGAGCAATATTACTGACTGAAATGCTGTCCAAATAATAAAGGTATAAAATGTTTCCGTGAAAAGCTAGAGCTCCTGTACAGTATGATTAAAGGCACAAGTTATTAAATGCGAGCCGGCTGGTCAAGCTGCGTTCCACATACGTTATATACCTTACAATTACACTTCTGCGGTATGCCAATCGCATGTTAACTGTTATTTATAAATGCAGTAATTCCTTTTGATTTACGAAAAGTTTATTCTTCAAATCAAATATCAAATATCAAATATTTTATTCACAAAAATACAGGTTTTGTAAATACAGGTGGACTCCCTCCTTTTAAGTTAAACAATAACCTGTATTGGGAGAGAGCCGCTCTTCACTAAGAATAACTACACAACTGTATTTATATATTTTTTTTTTGTAAGTAATTACGGAAGTATATATATTTTTTTTTAAATACATTTTCTTACTTTTATTTTAATACAAGTACTTAAATACCTACATATGGAATACATGGATAAATATATACATATATAAATATAATATTATATAGTTATAGATACAACCATTTCCACAACAATGTCAGTAAATACGCAAGAGATAGTTTTTAGATAATTGTTTATTAAATTGTCTAATTTACTAGTATGAATTAATTGTGAATCAATCTTCCAATATTTTATTTTATTTTCTCTATCCAATATTTTATTTATTTAACTCGTCTCAACAGGTTCTCGGTATCATCATAATTCAGATTTTTCAACCATGTCGTAACAGTACTTTTACACATGAATAGTGGCATCATATATATGTTTAGAATTTTATTTGTTTTATTGTAAAGAATTATTCTTACCTAACAACTTTTAGGCTTACAGTCCGTTCACAACATAGAACTGAGATAAGAATTAAAAAGAGAGTGTTTTTATTTATAGATGTATTTCACTTCCTTCCTTTGGGGAAACAGTACCGATGTACACGATCTCTTTGTGCTCCAAAAAAAGTGTATTAGGATAATTATGAATATAGACATAATGGACACTTGCAAGCCCTACTTTATTAAATTTGAAATTTTGAGCCTTACTAGCATGTATATTTTTGAAATATGTAAGTTCATAAAAAACAACCCGTCAATCTTTAAGAATGCTGAATCTGACAGCTTACGGGCTCCGAGAGCTCATAATAAAAACAAATTTAAAATACTAATTTAATTTTGTAAGTTAATTCTAGTGTAAGTTTAATTCTAGTCCCTATTGTACAGCAATCAAAATACATAATAAATTACCTACCGATCTGAGATCAGAACCTAATCCAAAAACATTCCTAAGAAAATTAAAATCTATATTAATTAAAAAATGCTACTATAATTTAAATGAATATTATAATGACAATAAATTCTATTTAATATAAATTATTTATTAATTGTTGTAAAATAGTAATATGTCTTGTGTATTAATAAATAAATAAATAATTTTATTTTCATTACAATTTAGAAATGTATTTTAAAAATAATTAATTCCGTTGCACGTCCATTCATTCATTAAGTGCTAAGCCCAAATGGGTATCATGTTGTACTGGAATACTATTGATGACTCTACCTTTGTATCACATTCATGAACAGCAATAAATACTTTGAACTTTGAACTTAATTTGCACGAAGCTATGACATGAGCGTAATTGATCGCTCAAACGGCTGACATCATCAAATATATCGTCAACAGCGGCTCTTTCATTTGCGAGTTTTTCAATCTCCCACCTTTGATAACGCTAACGCTCATTTCTACTCCGTGAGTCTCCGTGCGCTGTCATAAATATTTAGTTCTTATACGTGCAGCCAATATTATTTTCCTTTCGATGTTTTATAACGTGCGAAGCGTTGCTGTTGAAATAGAGATTATATGCGGTGTTTTTATTTGATTTGACAGATCGCGAACACTTCACAAGGTGTACATACTCGTGTACTCGTGTAGGTGTACTCACTCGGCGAGAGCGGCGAGAATATTAATTTGGCAGATCGATGAGGAGTTACACTCGCTGAAATGATGAACCGGGGCTGCTTCCTGGAGTGCAGCGAGCTACGTATCTACGTACAACATACTTTGTATCGTTAGCGTCTGTAGTATTAGAGAAAGCAATGACGGCGGAAACTATTAAATTATTTAAAATTGGTATATGTAGTTATAAAAGTGACCGTTGCGATTGTAATTTCGCAACACAGTTACGCACCATTTTAAATCATTTAGAATTTTAGAGCATCACTAGATTTTTCAGTATTTTAGTTTGTAAATTTTACTTTTTATTTTTAAGTGCTAATTGTTACACTTAAGCTGAATTAAAAAAAAAGCTGCTAAAAAGCAGTCAAAAATCAAAGTAGTGAGAAAAAAAAATCAGTACTTACGTCAGTTTTCCCGGTAGCGTAATGGTCAGTGCAGCCGTCCGGATTACGGAAGACCTAAGTTCGATTCCTGGCTGGGTCGGGTAGGCATTTCATTTTTTCACTGTATTTTAAAAATGAATGAATGAAAAGAAAAAAATATGAATAGTATTTACTTAAATAGTATATTTTGGTCCACATTGCATGCCGTGGCAGCCTATAAGTAAGATGACACTTAGCTTAAGTCCATTTTTGTACAAAAACAACTTTAATTTAATTTAGTGTTAACTTTGTTGGTTGTCCTATTAAATAAAATAAATAAATAAATATATTTGAGACAGAACAGTTTAAACATACAGATAAAAATGGAAAAAAGCATAGGAGAGTCCAAAGACGGTTCCCACTCAGCCAAATGCTAGCCTTGAGGTTAGCGCTGATCTTCCGTCGGAGCCGGTTTAGGTGATGCTGCGATAGCAAATATTTTTAGTTTGTTTTAGCTTAGGTTGTTTTAGCTTTTGCAGTTAACAACAATCAGGGAACATAGTTATACTCCGTGCATTTATCATCACTGGTCAATTTTGACTTTTACAACTGCCGCTCCGCTCGGCGTGTTGTTATGCTACGGCTACACTATCGCGATAGCGCGAAGATTTGTGTTGTCGCGACACGTCTGGCCAAACAATTCGTCGGTAAATTGCCGCACATCAAAGGGTTTTATCGTGACAAAGTTCGTGCGGTTGGCTACACTTCCGCGCGCTTAGTTGACTGCGAGGCGCCGAGCGGTTTGAACGTATTTCATAATTAGTGTGATTTGTGTTAATTATGGATTGGAGTAATGAAAGAATATTAGAATTAATAGAAAATTATGAATCTGAACCATTTATTTCTCTTCTTTACCCTTTTATTTTTTTTGTTCAAATAATAAAGTTGCAGTAAATAATTATTTGCTGGTGACATGTAATATAGCGCAACCGCCTCTTCCATTTTTTTCCGCGAAATGAATTATCGCGACGTTCTAGATTTAAGCGACGTTTTTTTTCATGTGGCCAAGCACTTCATCGTAGATCGAACATGAAGTTTTATCGTGACAACGCGAACACGAATCTT
The DNA here is from genome assembly GCA_947562085.1 of Eudonia lacustrata. Classification (NCBI taxonomy): domain Eukaryota; kingdom Metazoa; phylum Arthropoda; class Insecta; order Lepidoptera; family Crambidae; genus Eudonia; species Eudonia lacustrata. Next base: position 24,488,374 of record OX387318.1, on the reverse strand, counting down.
CGCCTTCAAGTGTGGCCGTAGCATTACGAACGTGGACCAAAGGGTATACATTAGCTTCAATGCAAAGCAAATCAAAGAATAATTAAAGCATTCTGATTTCTGTATACACTGCTTTCCAGCTGAAAGGCTGAAAGGTTAATTTTTCAAAAGAAAACATCGTCATTTCTTTCTTTCCGATATAAAAAAGACTAGACATCGTGAGACTGTAGAATTTTCTATTTGCTTCTAACACAATTTTAAATTAATGAGAGGGCAATTTGTCTTGAAAGGCTTGCGTCTGCCAGTAATTGGTGGCGTTCAGACTGCTAATGCGTCGACTACGCCAAGGCCGCCGGCGTGCCGCGCCGGGGACGGGGACGGGGCTGCGGCGGGCGCTGCGCTGGTGATCAATGGTGCGGCCACTCAGGGCGACCTTACCGCCGCATGCCGGGCCAGCCACTCACGAGTCTTATTATTGGAGAATTGCAACTGAAACGTACGTACGCATTGAAGCGTCATGTTTGTGAAGGGGCACTGACGCTGCACGGGGTCACATCGTTGGGTACCTTATTCTAGCTTTACATACAGACATTAATTTACAATAATTCCATAATAATAATGTCTAGAAAGACTATTTCTAATCTGCTAGTTATCGTTCTGCTCCTAAATCTTTTATGCTGTGACCTTTTTACTTCGCTAATATGTAAAATGTTTAATAGTAAAACTTGCGTTTCCGTTTTCAGGACAAAGTCATCTAGACTTATTGCTTTAAGCAATATCAAATGCAAGCGCTTCTGATAAACTATGTACCTGTACCCTGTAGTGTTGTGAGTGACGCTGCCCGGCGGTTGCTCCGGCGTCCGGCACACCGCACGTCTCACGTCTCTAGCTCTCTACGGTGCAACCGGATGCGAAGTTTGAGCGCGTGGTGGCGGCACATCAAACATTAACTACGAATCATTTAAGATATATTAAAGCCTATAAGATTAGTAAGAAGCGACAAACGTACTACAAAAGGTTCAAGAAACATGCCAAAGCAACAATGTCTCTATGAGCATGATCACGAAGGCAAGAAGTGCACTTCAGCACAGCTTCCAGCATCGACTACCTTGGATAAAAACACATTCATCAAAGTTAAGAATATGTTATGTTGTAGCTGTATGTGGGCAAACTAAAATTCACAAAAAATATTGTAAAAGCTATAAAAATAATATTCAGATCATGTATGTAAGCTGAAGTTACATTTGGTCGTGTTTGTGCCGCCGTCAGCGGCCTGGTGTCTTGAAAGTTTTTCTATTGACACTTTTTCACCTCGATGACCTACATCCTACATTTTAGGCAATAATACTTCGTCCACGATCTCGAAGCGACAGCCAGTCTATAAACTGAATAAAAACCCGTTCTTTGAGCAAATCTCGTATCCAGCTCATTAATTTATACATACCCACTGCTGGGGTACGAGGAGCTCGAGATGATAAATTTTAGGTCACCCGTCCGATGACCGGCCTTTGTAAACGTTGCTTATCCTTAGCAATCGCAGACTACTGCGCCACCGAGCTCCTCCTTATAGACTAAGCACGTCTGTATTCATTTATTTAAGTGTTCTTAATGATATCTAGTCGGAGTGACGTAAAAACTCGTTGCTACTTAAAATGTGTCACACCCCATGACAACAAGAGCCAGCCAATTTCGATTTCGACGGTTCGGGCGCTCTCAACAGCGACAGGCGACAGGCGAGAGACCCGCGCTCAGCTCTGTGCGGAGTGCTACGAATATTACGGATGCATTGTTCGCACCGACAGCGTCATAAAAGGCCTTTGCTGGTTACACAGCGTCTAACTTTTTTTGGGTATCATGAAGCTTTAGCCAAGGGTTGCCGCTGTCATGGGAAATGAGGTCTTAGAGTTTACCTCCGCAGGCAGTTATGCCTCCATAGTCTTGTGGTTAGAACACTTCCTCAGATCCCGGGCTCGATGTAGCATAGTGTATATTGTAATCGGTTAACCGCTGATACGTCTTCTTGAAAGTTTTACCGGCTTTTATCTAGACTAAGTTTGTCGCCACACAAACGTTGGTAGCGTTGTTTCAAAAAATTCTAAATTTAATATTTTTATTGAAAATTAACTTTAGCATTAACAAATATTTTTTGAACATCAATTTAAAAGCCATGACTTCGTAAACCTTACGGTGTGCAGCGTGTTGTGTTGTGTCCCGCCCGACCCGCGCTGGCTGGTTCCTCCCGCCTTGGCCATCCACCTGCTCGCCAGGCCCCGACGACGGCCGTGCCGGGCCGTTGTCGGGGGCATGGCAGACGAGGCTGTGTCGAGTAAGTAGGCTATCGATGTTTCATAATGTTTTATAAACTATTTTACGTCATAGTTGAATTAGCGCATCGTCCGGTAAAAATTACCTTAATTATCAAATGGGTTGACATTCGTACACATCTGCATTATTAATAATGACTAGATACACTCCGAAACTCGTTTTTTATAATGATTGTTACTGGCCGTCTGTCAATATTTACTTTCCAATGTTCCACTGAATCCACGTTACCACAGTAAATAGTAATACTGTGACGTTACTGTTCTTGCCACAGGGATTGGCTGTTGGCAGCCCCTGCACACGAGGATGTATGTATACCGCGCCGCACGGGCCGATTAATTCGCCGCAGAGGCATCATCCGCGTTTATAGGTCGCGAGGCTCCGCGGCTCGTCCAGGACAAAAGGGGCGTCGTCGTTGTCAACTCCTAGCTAACATACAGATACTTAATGAGTTTCGTAAAATTAATTGGGCTCATTGGTAATCAATTACGTACTTCATCTTAAAATTTTGTTTTTGCTTAAGTTAGCGTCAAAATTAATTAACGTTACTCGACGAAGAAATATAATTTTATTCGTACTTACCGTATCTTATCGTAGTAGGTGTACCGTACGGAATGAAGACCCGCTAGCTAATGAATTTAAAAACCAAATAAGGCATCATATAAACAAAAATATAAATTAGATTTTTTTCTTACAATGAACCTGTAATACGTTTAATTGTAAGAACGTACGTGTACGTGTACAAACACAATATTGACATTACTATTTATTAGAAACACGATGGAACTGTGGAATAGAGAAGGCGGCAAAGTTAAATTATTTAACACATAACTTACAATATAACATTCAGTTGGCCGGCCATAACCGTCGCGCACACCACAACGAACGCCACCCCACCGTCTCGGTGGACGGGGCTCCGTACACAAATGGGGGTTAACTTTTAACGTTACAGCGACGTTCTAATAAAAATGAGAAGTAATTATTTTCAGCAGTCCACCGGCAACACCGTTTGCTGGCGGGGGATTAAGGGTTTTAACAGGACGTGTGGCGGCGAACGCGGCGCATGTGGGGGGGCTGTATTCTCGCATAAACGCTGTTTATGGCCCACGTCGCGGCGTTTCACAGCCCTTCATATCGCTTTTTTAATCTACAGAATTTTACAGCGCTCTGCATACACGTAAAATTTTGTAATAAATGCAACAAAATTCAGCGCAATACGGCAGAGATATGTAAGCTTTTACGGAATATCCGAAACCTAATAACCATGTAAAGTATGTCATGTGCCATGTAGCCGCCTAGAGGGTGTAAGTTATGTAAGGTGGACGGCTATGCTGCCTGATGCCATAAGCGACGGTATGTGTCCAACAGGCATCATACCAAAACAATCTGAAAAATCTTAGAACCAAAAAAATATATCTCTTAACAATAGGTAAAAGAAAAAAACATATCTCTAATCGAAATAAAAGCAACGAGGAAACGACTCAGCCTAAGCATCCGGGATCAGCTGGCGGCCTCCATGGCATCCGGGATCAGCTGGCGGCCTCCAGTCGGAGGTTGTTTACACGTCGTTAGCCTTCAATCACAAAGTCCTTGCTTTATCGGTCGGGTACCATTTTCCTATGTCTAATTTGAATTACAAATGAATCAGTTTTGTTATAATCTGTTTCCAAATGTGTCAACTTTTTATTACAATACTTTTGTTGTTACATAATGAACGCCGCCGTTGAGTCGCTTTGACTTAATAACACGTAACAATACGTGATTTTGAACGGTCCCGTCCACTGACAATGGGCCGTTCGCTGCAGTCAACATGGCGTCGCCGGACGGCCGTGCCTGACAGACCGGACGGGCCGGACGTGCCGGACGTACCGATCGCTCCGGGCGGCGGGCTGGTGGCCGGCTAAACTTTAGCTCCAGTCGTTGTCAATAGCGATTATTTTGACTTAAAGTCTCATACCGCTGCGCTGTCAGAGTACAATCGACACGACCGCCTGACTAATTACCTCTAAACACTCGGCTGGCCGGCCATTGAATACCAATCGGTTGTTTTGGTCAGAGCCACACAGTGCAATACTTTGACATATTTGGCGAGCGCCACTCAAAACAATATGTATTTAGGAAGATAAATAGGTTTGACCTTAGAGTAATGCAATAAATCACAGCCTTCTTTAATTTGACCTTCGACCAGAAATGGAAAAGAGGCATGGCCGTCTCATTACAATCTACCATTAAGGAATTTCGGAACACAATAAAGTGTGTGAGAGTCGCATTGTCTGTCCCGCACGAATCCGTAAAAAAGGTAGTTGATTGTTGCCGAGCCGACGAACTAACATTTTCATGTAAATTGTAGTGATTACTAAACAAATTGTAAGTAATTTGAGTGCGGCAGACTAATGGAGGGAAAGCATCAGCCAATTGCTTGGCAGTACAAATAAAGGGCAGGTCCGGCGCGGCCATTACTCTAAATTACTATTTGTCATCAGATTAAGGCAGAGCCAGCGCTACAACGGCACAAGTCAGAACGCCATTTGAAAGCTCAGATGACCTAAGCGCCATAGAAAAGGAAGAAAATATCGCTTGGCAATAATATTGTTTACAGCAACATGTAAATTTGCTATTCGTCTACGTAAATAGTCATCAGTGGTGGTCATAAACTTATGTACACGAATTGTTAATTTCCGTGATATGGATAATGCATAAATTTCTACTAAAACATAATAGCGCTCATATATACCATAGTCCCTGGATGACCGAGCTTGGCTCGTTATTTTTTTTATAATGTTTTCTAAAATGAAACCTTGATTTATAGCCCCCGAAACCCCCTGCATACTAAATTTCATGAAAATCGTTGGAGCCGTTTCCGAGATTCAGATTATTACAAGAATTGCTCGTTTAAAGGTATTAGATATATAATATACTTAGTTTATAAATGTTTATATAATTTTTAACGCAAATTTTGTTGCGAACAAATTACAAAAACACAAATGTTGAAAAAATTTCCACGAGCAGGGTTTGAACCTGCACCCTTCTGACATACCGGGTCAGGTGCTCTTCCAATTGAGCTATCGTACATTGAAAGCCAAAGGCCCAAAAAAAAAAAAAAAGTAAATAGTGTTGAATAATTTTGGCGGGCTGGTTAGAACCACGATAGCTCAATTGGAAGAGCACCTGACCCGGTATGTCAGAAGGGTGCAGGTTCAAACCCTGCTCGTGGAAATTTTTTCAACATTTGTGTTTATATACTTAGTTTAGTTTCATAATTACCAAATCTGAATATTTTATAAACAAACTTGATTATTGTTGCGATGATATTCGATTCACCTATGAGTACATAGGTAAATACATCTCTCTTACAAAATACTCTTCTCGTTGTTGACAGTGCGATGAATAGCGCATCTTCAAACGCCAGTTTCTAACCAAAGATAGCAATTTAGTACCACGGGTGCTTTGTTAAATTATTAAAAAAATGCCGTAAAGTCTTTAAATGTTTTGACACAAAACTTGCTTTCTAAAATGAATCTCTAATTTCCTGTTGTCTTCTTCAGTAGCATAGAGACAAAGAGTGAATAATGATATTTAATTAAAGTAAGTATATAGGTATAATAATAATAATAATTATAATTACTTAAATAATATTTCGATGTCTCTATTAATTATAAATTATAAATGTTCGTAAATTCTAATGATAAATATAGATTGTATTGTACTGTACTGCTATTGTTATTATTGTAATGCATGCTGGTCAAAATGGCGTTATTTATATTATTAATGAATGACCTAGATTCTAAAAATAGTTAGCCCTCTTATTTGCTGTGTCCTAGCAGGGCGTCACATGTATACCTTTGCTTATGTTTTTAACACCTCGTCTAATGTAATGTGATATGCAATAAATAAATAAATAAATAAATAAATAAATAAATAAATAAATAAATTTATTGTTCAACAACAACATCACATATATAGTTACAGTAATATAAAGTTACAAAAGAAAAAAAAACAGCGTTATAGTATGTCTCTGCCTCCTAGGTTAGGAAGACCTGTATTCTAGGAGACAGATCCTTCCTTTTCTTAATTTCTAAAATATTAATATTCTCACAAACATAAAAGTGAATGGATGTGTGTGTGTGTGTGTGTGTGTGTGTTCAGCTAGGTACTAGGTATTTTTTTTTTTATTGTTTCTTTTTCTTTCCCTTTAAAATAATAATAATTTGGTAATTATTGTTTTACTTAATTAATATTAATTTTTATTTATTATTACTAGCATTAAAATATGTCATTATACAGTCAAAAGATGTTCTGTATTGTTATAGTCTAGCAGTTGAAGCCAATCTCGTAGTTTTATTTTACATGAAGTTTTTTGTGAATTGTATATTTCTATATTTTTGTTAATCTTGTTGTACAAATGTGGCCCCAAAAAGCAAGAGAACCTTTTATAAAAAGTAGTGTTGTATTTCTCTATCCTACATACATTTTTGGCTCTTCTTTTATCAGATTCCAATATTGTTGGGTCATAAATTAATTTGGAATGCTGGGTCAAAACCGTTTTTAAAATAAATAGTTGTCTAACAGTAAGTACCCCACACAATTGATACAACTCAGTAGTACAAAATCTAAATGGTTTAAATGTCATAACTTTTAGGACTGATCTCTGTACTCTTTCTGTGGACAATAACCTTGTCTTACACGCTCACCCCATACTGTAATACAGTATGAGAGAATGGATTGACATAGTGCGTAGTAAATATTTTTAGTTAATTCAGATCAGCCACATGACGCAATTGTTTCATCACCCAAATTACTTTCCTTACTTGCTGTTTAAATTTTCTATCTGTCTTGTCCAAGAAAGGTGATTGTCTAATTCGACACCGAGGTATCGAATATGAGATGCTGCTACTATATCAGTACATGTACATGATTTAGATGGAGAACCATCACATGTATGTGCCCGAATGCCAAAAGATGTTTTAGGTTGGGATCTACCATTAATGGAAAAGTTTATATATTTAGTTTTCCCAACATTTAGTGACAGCAAGTTTCTGTTCAACCAAGCGATCACTACCCTTAGACCTTGCTCAGCATGTTTACGAGCCTCATTCCAAGTGTCACCATAGTATACAAGAGTAGTGTCATCTGCAAAGGTAAAAACCTTACCATTAACGGCAGTGTGAAGACATAACTCATTAATGTAAACTAGAAAGAGGCTTGGTCCGAGCACACTGCCTTGTGGCGTTCCATAGGTGATGGGCATGTCATCACTAGTTTCCTCACCAATTTTAACGCATTGAAAACGATTTGTAAGGTAGTCCTCAAAGATTTTCAACGGCACTCCACGTATGCCTATATTATCCATCTTATTCAGCAGAATAGGAATAGAGACGGTGTCAAACGCTTTTGCTAGGTCCAAAAATATACCAATACATTTTTTTCTTTTGTCCAGATTGTTAACTATGCATTCTGTTAAATTACCGACAGCATCTTCGGTTGACTTTCCAGCCCTAAAACCAAATTGTGACTCTGCTAATAAATTTTTATTTTCAAGATATTTAATTAGCCTTTTATTAAGAAGCTTTTCAAAAACTTTAGATAGAGCTGTTAAGACCGATATTGGTCTATAATTGTTGACATCGTCTCTACTCCCTTGCTTGAATACAGGTGTTATAAGTGCCTTCTTGAATGAATTTGGAAAGACACCACTTGCTAAACACAAATTGAAAATGTAGGTGAGGACTGGCACAATACAATGGCATGCCAATTTCAGAAACCGTGAAGGAATGCCATCCCAACCAACAGCTGAATCACTTTTAAGACTTTGTATAGTTGCGTAGACCTCTTGAGTGTCTGTGTCAAGCAGTACAAGAGACTTTAAATGACTCTGTGACTTTATTGAACAGGGGACCGAAGACCTACGAGGAACATTCTGAGCAAGTTTCTGGCCTATAGTAGAAAAGTATGAATTCACGTCATTTAAAGAGTCTATAGGTCCATTAGGATTTATGCGTAACAATTCTGTCGATACACATTTTGTACCACCTGTGTTACTAACACTCTTAATTGTCGTCCATATTTGTTTTGGATTATTACATTTCTCTGAATGTGATTTATAATACGAACGCTTTAAATTTTTGACAAGATTATAGTAATAATTTCGATATCTGCGATACGTGAGTTGTAATATTTTATTACCTGGATCAGTTTTTGCTAATTTTTGTAGTTCATTACGGTGTCGCATACATCGTAAAATCCCTGTAGAAATCCAGGGCTTTAATATACGTTTACTACGTGAAACCGAAATCGCCCTTGTGTTAGCTGTCAGTACTTTTTTTAAAGTTTTTACCAGTGAATCAGTTGCCACGTTCGGGTCTTCTATAGAATAAATATAGGAAAAATCAATATTTTCTAATTGTTTTAAAGCACTGTTATAATCTGTCTTTGCTAAAGTTAGTTTTTTATTTAATGCAACAGGTTTTGTGTAAAAATTTAGTAATGTTGGTTGGTGATCAGTAAATGCTGATTTAAAAACAAAAGTCTGAGATGACGCATAACCTTTAAGCATAATATGATCGAGGCAACTTGATTCTCTGGTTGGAAACGTGTGTGCTGGAATCACACCATGCTCTGCCAATAAATTGAGATAATTATCTTTTCTAAGATCATTACTATAAGCTTTTATGTCTATGTTAACATCCCCAATTATACCAACATTTTTATATGATTTATATTCTTGCAAAATAGAATTAAGGGAATTTAGAAATACGTCTATATTATGAAATGAAGGTGATCTATATATAGCAATTATAACAGTGTCATTATTTATCTTAATAACTAAACAATTAGCTTCACTAAAAGGTGGTTCTTCAACAGTGCAGGTATATGCCTAAATAAGATAAGCAGAAATATACTATACAAAAGTAATCGTGCCAGTCTCGTCGTCGTCTCCCTTTTCGCCTGTTTGGTGTACGGCGTCAAGAGAGTCCGTAACATATTCCGGTTACTAATTTAGCGTAAAACGGAACGCGCGCAATTAGATAAATTGACGGTAGCATGTTACAAATTAGTAAAAAACCTGTTACCTTATTTATTTTTGTAAAGACAAAAACGCTTTCTTTCTACCTTCTTTCAAGCGTCCATCTCCTAGTCCCGTAGACATGAAACACAAATGTAACACACAAGCTAGACGATCCGTATAAAGTGTGCCGTTTCAATGTGTTCGTGTAAACTTTACAAAACAACAAAATATTTATCGTCGTGCCCTTAAATAAAATGTCTTTTCGTACTCCTGTTATTCATCATGATCTGAAGTTGAAACAAATCGAGTGAAGGTAATAAACACACGGTCTGCCCCCCCCCCTCCCTCTCCACCTGCCGCGCCCCTTCCTTTACTCCGGAGTGGTTCGGGACAACCCCGGAGACAAATTAACTTCCACACTGTTGTTGGTGCTTGCCAGCACTGCTGTTGGAGTAACTTGCCTTATATCAGTACCTAACCTATGCATCAGACATCACACATCAGGGAGACTACAGTTACTGGGCGGGCATTTCACCTTATGGTGGCTCTATGCGATACAATATAAAAACACATTGCTCTGTTTAAGTCCACGTACCCAAACCAAATTTCCGTTTCCGTTACCCAAATTTCCGTTACTTATTATTTATATTTCTCACCGTTTAAACCTTCCCTAAACTTCCACAAATATTTCAAAATCAAAATTAGCCAAATCGGTCCAGCCATTCTCGAGTTTTAGCCACTTAAACGAACAGCAATTGATTTTGATATATATATAGATGATACTGACACTTATTCTAAATAGCTGTTGCCCGCGACTTCGTCCGCGTGAGCTAAAGGCTGTAGTCTGTACAGTTTAATTTTATGTAGGTATCTATTTAAGCTTATTAGGGTATAATAAAATTATATGCATCGGAAATTTAGAAAATTGACATTGTATTTACCGACATACGTACATCTACTCACTCTTAATATCCTTTCAGCTGGGAATGCTGAGATAGACAAAGACAATCGATCTCCATTTAGTTTGGTTCTGGCATACTTCCTGTGCCTCCTTTACGTTCATCATTATTTTCATACATTATCTCTTATTTTTTCGACTATCATCTCTGCCATGTACATACATATATTCAGTTTGAAGCACAGAATCGTCCCGTTCATACAGATTCTCACTCAGTTTCCCGTTTCAATTATCCCTCCACATACATTCAGTATACAACACCGTTTCTCGGTGGGTTGCGCGTATTTGCTACGTCATACAAACCTGAAATGGGTTTACTGACGCTCAATTATATGTAAAAAAATTGGTATTTTACAGCTCAGGTACTCGTCCGGAGTCGTCCTAGGCACTGGTGTATCTTAGCTAAAATGTGTCTACTGTTATACTGTCCAACCACGGACTTCAAAATATTTTTTGCCTTGTCCACCGAAGCTGGATATCGAGTAGCAGGTAGCGGTCCATGATTATTGGTTGTCGGCCAGAAGGCACAAAAAACTATTTACCAACTATGTTCTTATTCGTAGATACAAAATATCAATAAATTAAGAACTGTAAAAAATTATATTATTGTCTATTAGGTAATACATTATAGTATTTTATGTTACATACATACTTGCGATAAATTTGAACTTCTTTGTGGCATCTTGTTAGGTAGGTAGCTTTTTAGAGGTAGATCACAGGACATAGAAAGAAGTTACCTCTAATAAAAAAAAATCTGAAGTCCGTGCCTCTAATACAGTTGTACCCTGCAAACTTAAACATTTTTGCAACTCTGATACCAGAGGTAGCCATCGTCTTATGCGATAGAAGAATGGAAAAACCATTTTTCTGTAATCTAGAAGTATGTACAAAATTCATTATTTAAAGGTTTTATGATATTAAAATTGTTATGATACTTACTTGCTTATATTGTATCATTGAACACCGATTTATCCTATAAACATATTAAGAAACCAAAGTAAGAAACCGCTTACATGTAAAATAAGTACTGAAATATGTGTTTAACGTACCTGCATAAAATGTTTTAAAAAACTTTTACACAATGAATAATTAATATAATTTGAAAATTATTTACAAAATAAAAATAGGTACTTATTGCATTGCAAAACATCAAAATTTCCTTCTGTTCGTTTCAAAATTTGAGCGCCAATTTTTTTTTAAATTTTCCTGTTCTCGCGTTTTTTCACTAAATAGATTTAAAAAAATAACATTAAGTATTTTGGGCAACGACCCAAAGGTTTATACAGCCATGCTATGTAATTCAAGATATCTTCTATGTGCAATATTTTAAAAAATAGAGACATGATTTTGGGCAATGATACAAAGTTTTATACAGCCAAATTTAATGAGTAGGTAACATTTTTATGCATAACTAAAAATAGAGACATTATGTTGGGCAACGACACAGAGGTTTATACCGCCAAATATAGGTAATGTTTTAACTTTTAACATTTCTGTGTATTAGAAAACTGCAATAAGCGCCGCGCGCAGGCGCGACTAAATAGCCATATTATTATTGGTTATTTTGGAAAAATGAAACAAAAGGTGTACCTATGTACAGCCAAGTTTAATGATGTGCGTGATTTCGAACTTGTTATTATTTTCCGTTGCTTTACTACTGCGGTGCTAATGTTCGCTTAGGTGCCTCACAGATTTATAAAGGGTAGGTTTTACCTTAGAAAGTAACAAAACTTTTCTAAAATAATAACTCAACGAACGTTAATCTAACAGTTGGTCGCGTAAATACGTATATCAAAATTTGTTTAACATTTTTCGATTTGTATGTTATTCTCCGAAATTTTCTAAGCATTTTAGTGATAACCGCATCAAAATCGGTATTCTCATGACAACAACTATCAATGACAGGCTCAAAAGGGCAAAGAACCCAGAGCCGTAAAACACGATAGCAATAAAGAGCCAGAGCCTCAAATGCCAGAGCCGTAAAACTCATTAAAAAAAATTCCCCTATGTTACATAATAAACAACAGTTGCCAAGCAACCAAGGATTAAATCCCGGTTTAGACCAAATCAAAATTTAACAATTTTCGAGTATTTATGTAGCATATGTTATTCTCCGGAATTTTCTTAGCATTTCCGTAAAACCGGATCAAAATCCGTTCAGTAGTTCTCGAGTTTATCGTGTTCAAACAAACAAATAAACAAACAAACAAACAAACAATTTCTTTTTAAACTATTCTATTGTGTTCCGTAAGTGATTTTAAAGTATTTTTTTTATATCTTGCAATTACAGATTTTTTATCCTTACGTTCTTATTATACAGGGTGTCTCATTTAAATCGGTCAGTATGGGAAAGTCTGAAACTATAAGACATACGAAGATCTGTTCTTAGGAACCATGTCATCGATTTTAATAAGAAGAAAAACTGCATTCATACATTTAAAAAAAACCTGTACTCAGCTCGGAAATCGAACCCGGTTGTTTTGAAAAAATAAACTTATACTATTTCTATTTAGATATCGATTGTGTAGGTCAATACAATATTCAACACGTTTAGGTAACGATCTTACAATTACAAAACCAGCAAAGAGGTACAAACAACCATAGAGACAATTTTACATGCCTGAACTTGTTGAATGTAACGGTGGTCACTTCGAACACCTACTAAAATAAATTAAAGTACGTGAAAACAATGCATTTTATTCATTTTAGACATCATGTTTCAAAGAGCCATTTACTGCTTAAGACCTACACAATCGATATCTAAATAGAAATAGTATAAGTTTATTTTTTTTCAAAACAACCGGGTTCGATTTCCGAGCTGAGTACAGGTTTTTTTTAAATGTATGAATGCAGTTTTTCTTCTTATTAAAATCGATGACATGGTTCCTAAGGACAGATCTTCGTATGTCTTATAGTTTCAGACTTTCCCATACTGACAGATTTAAATGAGACACCCTGTATTTTTCGAGTATTTATGTAGCCTATATTATTCTCCGGATTTTTTTTAGCATTTTGGTAAAAACCGGATCAAAATCCGTTCAGTAGTTCTCGAGTTTATCCACTTCAAACAAACAAACAAACAAACAAACAAACAAACAAACAAACAATTTTTTTTAAAACTATTCTTTCGTGTTTCGTAAGTGATTTTAAAGCAACCTGTGTAATTTTTTTTTTATATCTTGCAATTACAGATTTTTTTATCCCTACGTTCTTATTATATGTATAGATTATTTGATTTCGAATTTTGTGACAACTCTTGCATATCGGCGAACGATCGCGTGGATGCCTACGCTACGCCACATGGAGCGATGCCCTACTGTATGAAATAGTAATACTGTGACAGTATTTACGTTCCCACACCAGTTCGCCTACTAATATTATAAATGCGAAAGTTTGTGTGTATGTTCGTATATTTGTTGCTTCTTCACGCTGCAACGAATGGATGGATATGGATCAAATTCGGCATACAGATAGTTCATAACCTGGAATAACACTTAAGATACTTTTTATCCAGATATTCCCACGGGAACGGGAACCACGCGGGTGAAACCGCGAGCGGCCGCTAGTTACAAATAATTAAGCAATGGCAGGAAGATGGAGGATGTTAGAGACATATCCTTAGCTCGGAATAGTGTCTACCGGGCCCATAGAGTGGACAACCAAGCTGGCAATGTGATATCTCCGTCTAGTCAGGCGATTCACCGAGCTAGACCTTTTCAAGTGGAACTGCCTTAGTTGGCCGCTCCTCAGGGCGGCTAAAGGGGCAGCCTATTGGTTAGTAAATTAACAATTTTAAAAAAACTCACCTGTGTGATCCCGGCAGAACCTAGACCCTATCAAACGGAACAAAAAGGGGCGATGGCGAGAAAGGCCACGGAAAGAGGGGTACCCTATACTGTTGCATCCGGCGATGTCTTCGCCAGCCGGGTGTTCGGTGCCTCCAATTGGTACATCAGATCTGCCGCCGTCGCCCGGCGCCTCTGAAGCTTATGTGTCTAAGGCTCGTGCCGCCTCACGCGCAAGCGCGATGTCAACCACACCAGATCACCACACACCAAAACGAATCACTCTCCCGTGAGAGGTTATAACGCGGACACAAAACTCGCGTTTCCAAGCTGGGTTTCGATTCAACCACGCAGCCAGATTTACCCTCGTTAGGACATTACAAAATTAAGGCATACTTTACAAAATTCTCTCTCGATAGAGGTTTTATCAAATAATATTAACAACAATAAACCGCGCGGCGCGTCAATATTCAACGTGTCTCCATGTGACATTTTACAATAGTGAAGTGACATCCAAGTAGTAATGTCAGTTCAATCAGTATAAATATTTGAAGGCATAGGAACCACGGCCAATAGTCTGTCCCGAACAGAGGAGGACCCGAGGGCGTCGACGATCGCAGCCAGCACGCGGCACAGCGAGGCATAACACTCAGTCTTTACAGCCCTATTTAATGAGACGCCGAAACAATATTGATGCCCCTCCACTAGTCGTATCTTTTAACACTAAACCTTTGATTGACTTTTGTAGCCTGAACTTTAAATTAATTTTAAAGTTCATCTGCAAACCTATTATTTATAAGCCCTGAAAACTGACTCTTGACTTAAATAACTTAATAGACTCAGGCTCGTGTTAGGTTGATTAATAATTTAGTAATTTATATTTCAATTGATACTCGTATCCGAACGAACTCCATGTTTTTATTTCACTGGCAACACTGAGTGTTGGCGGGAAAAAAATAGCGGTAAAACAGCATGGCGAATCGAGGCACTAGATGACGGTCACTTTGGCTGGAGCATTGGTGGTGGACGGTTGATTTTGAGTTGTACGTACTGGTTGTTGGAAGAAATACACCTTTTAAAAAGAATGTGAGTTTTATTGTGCTAATATATTAATATATTATACATTAATGATAATATTATAGGGTAAGTAAGGGGATTCCTTACATTTCAGAAGTGGGATAATGCCAGCCTACTAGCTTTGATTGCTACTTAATTTTAAAAGCAATAAGTAAACTAAACAAATTATGTATATTAAAAATAACGTGAAAGTGTTAGCTTCAAAGTGATTTAAAGGTTTTCCTTTATTTTCAATTGGAAAGGGTAGTTGTATATTTTAAATGTGACTGTTGTGGACGTCTGGTGTTAGTTAAAGTGAGTACCAGTGGTGAAAATAACGATATTCGTTGTATTTTCTGCTTGGCGTTTTTCTCCACCCTCAGGTTGAAGGTTGTTTAAAGGTTCCTTAAAGGGTGTCAATTTGTAGTGTCGGTGGTGGACTGGGGGTGTCCGGGGGGCCAAAATTCCATTATTTTTGCGCTACGTCGCACTGTTTTCGAGATATTTGAGTTTAACCTAATATGTAGTTGCTACTATTTTACTCCTAAGATGGCGAAATTTTCGGACAAAGTACACAGCTTGTGTTTTGAGTTTCAGAATCATGCCTCATGAGAACGAATCACTCCGCAACGCCGTTTGACGACACCCGATGGATACAAAGCGGGTAGCAGACTGCGGAGTGCAGAGCGACATCAAGGGCGTGGCAGTTCGACAAGCACGTGTGGACCGGGACATCGAGGATAACGCCCCAGCACAACAATCTAAACGGTCAGATAGTCTAACTGTTACCGCTAGGGACGTTCATAATATGATAAATTCATTAAGTGCTAAGGCTAAGGCTCAGTCCCGGGCATATGTGTCGGCCACTCGGTCACATGGTAGTGATAGCATGAATTTAAAAAAAAAAAAAAATCTTTGACAGATTTTGATTCGTCCTCAAAGAGTCAACGTATAGACGTGTGGCTTAAAAAGGTGAACGAGTGTGCCGCTGTGTATGGCTGGGATGAGAAGACAGTATTGACTTTATTACTTGATATGAAAGTTTGAATTCGATATTGTTCACTTTGGCTCGAATGGCAACAAAAACTGTTAAACGTTTTTCCTTTCGAGCAAAATTATGGTCAATCCCTTCCTTGGAGGATATGCTAAAAGGAGGAGCAGGTATAACGAACCTGTAGAAACGTACTACTATGAGAAATTTGATTTATTTATTTATTTATTTATTTTATTTATTTTTTTGGGTCACCAACAAAGCAATTACACAAAAACTTACTATAACATACATTGCATATTTAAAAAAATGAGTAATGCTTTACTTATAGGTACCACTACATGCAAATAACATAATTAATATAAGTTCAATCTCAAGTAACAGACATCCCTTAGAGACGAAATAATATAAAAATTTACTACAATGAAAAATAAGTTAAATAAATTAAATAATAGGTTGTAACAAAATTTTGTTCTTAAAACTTTTACGTGTTTCCGAGAAAATATCTATATCAGTGGGATTAAATAGTGCGTTGTATTTGTTTACAATTTGTTTACAACTGTTATTGAACCAGTGTGACGTTCATGGCAAGCGTGCGGTGTGTCATGGATTCAGGGGTTGAACGATGAAACTATGCGATCTAGCGCTAACGCGTTACCCTGTACAACCAACCAACCTGAACGGTTGTTACAGTTCCCTAAAACTATTAATGAGGTTCCGGTACCATTTGATAGAAGTAATTTTAAGATTACATCTAAAGATTCTGTAAATAATTCTATTTCTCGCTCGTTCATGTCAGGTAACAATAATAAAATATTTAATTCAGTAAGCAAAGAAGGCAGGTCGTAGGACACTCTGACCTAGATTTGGGCACAAAGCTAATAGTTACATGGTTCGATCTGAAACTATAGGCGTTAACAATAGTACTAATCCTACACATAGAACATTGCGTAATTCGACATAAGAGTCCTAACTTTTGAGATTATTAGGGAAGTTAAGGTAAACGATTTGAGATTTCGTTGTGAGGTGACTTTACTTTCTCGATCTGCCGCAACCTCTTCAGGTTTATTGTGTCATAATCGTCCTATGCCCATCAAGGGATTTGGTTATTATGTAATCCAGTCTATGGGTGGTGTTTAAATGAATAAGATTGAAGGTGTGTGTGCGAGGGTTTCATGTCTGGTAGTTAACGATAAGTTTCTAGATTTCTCTTCAGAGTCGAAGTCAAAGTCAAAAAAAAAATCAAATAAACTTACGAAAAGTGCTTTTGAATAGTCTATACATTTTTCACCTACTAACCATTCAGGACGTCTATTTTAGCTGTGGAGAAGGATGGGCGCAAGAAACTCCACAGCTTTAATAGAAGTAATTACAAATGCAAAAAGAAAAAGAAATGAAAGAAAAGATATTAAGGTTTCTATTACGTTACACGAGTCTTGGTCAATTTAATAAATAAACATTTTCTATTTTATTACTGGTAGGACAATTATATACTGAACAGTTACACATTGTAATGTTTATGTATTGGAAGCACTGAATAAATGATTACTTACTTACTTGCTTACTTACATTGTCGTTTATAAAGACTGAAGTATTAAAGTTTGAAAATATGACTGATGGAAGATTTTGACTTTGATTTTGAGATGAAATGAAACAAAGAAGGGAAGGTTGTAGATAAACCAAACCAACAATCTAATATTGTTTGGGGGTATTTATAAGGTTAAGGGTGGGCAGTTGTATGTGTACGTTACTCAAATGTCAAGAAGTTTTATTCTTCACGCAGGAAGTGTTATTGGTAGAGCTTCAAAAGTTCAGGTAGTTAACCGTGTAAGCAGTTTTCGGTGGTTCCAGTCTATAACACTAAGGCATAAAAAGTTATTATAACAAAAGTGACTCTTAGACTTAGACTCTTAGATAACCGGTAAAGTCCACCTTTTTACTGATATTCTGTTTAATACGTTTAAATTATCTGTAATTGAGGTTAATAAATAGCCAATAAATTTATTCGTAAGTGTGTCGAGTACAGCCCAAACGCTAGCTATGTTACTCGGTGAGGTGTGTAGCTTAAAGGTTTATAGCTTCAATGATACCAGATTCTTAAAGGTAGATGTGATAATAGGATTCAATAAAGGGGGACGAAAATTTGCTTATTTTTGCGCTACGATTAACCGTATAGGAGATATTTGCACTTTAAGCAAAACAAAATATTTGATTATTTTAAAGTAACTGTTCTATTTTCTGTTTTCATGGGAGACTTGATGGAACTTCGAAGTCGAGACATAGTCCGTCGTAGACTTGAGACACCTGGCTGCAGGAGATCTTGTGCAGCCTCTCGAACTTGAAGTCGCCAAAGGCGGTCTCAGAGTCGGCGTCGGAGCTGGACCCGAAGCCCTAGCCATATCCAAGGAGAACAGAAGCAGGATCGTGAGAGGATCAACATGTTGGGGAGCGAGCTGCAACGGGAACGCGAGCGGGTTCGGGCAGCGGAACGACGACACTGCACATCGAAGCGGCTACCCAGCGTGCGGAGCGAGGACGACTGTGGTCATCGTGGCTCACCGCTGAACGAGCAGCGGAGCAATGCAGAGCGTCGTGCTGAGCAACTTGACCACGCGAGACAGTCTGAAAGGTTACATAGCCCTTCCTCTTCTAAGAGAGATTTAATGAATATGTTAAAGTGTGATAGAGATAGTTTTGCGTCTCGCCCTTCCACGTCAGGTGCATAGTCGTATCAATAGCTAGATCATGAGAATATACTCCCTAATTTCGCTCCCTCTACGAAAAATCAGCGCATTGATGTTTGGTTAGAGAAGGTTAATGAGTGTACCTCGGTGTATGGTTGGGATGACAGGACTACAACTAATTGCGGTATGCAGAAACTCCAAGGCCTTGCTAAGGGTTCTCTATTTTGTCTCATACATTTTTTATCCATAAAATCTAACGTGTCACGTTTTGTGACATAATCATCATGTGTCCGAATGGTAAGTAGCCCTAACTTAATGACTCATAATATAACATGCCCTAAAATCGAAATTATGGAGCTAGATTTCTGTTGTTTAATAAATAAAAATAAATAAAATTGTAATTTTGTAACAATATTATTATAAACCACCATTCGGACTAACATACATTATACAATAAATATAACACTTAGGACATGTGATATAATAGCAAGTGCCCGGAGTCGAAATTTGGATATCTAATTATGATAGCACCCGATATTATGACACAAAAGCATTAGATATTTGATGTTTGAGATATTTGGGAGATGATTTAGCAAGCGCTTTGGGGATTTTGATTTTCGGACGATCGATATTCGGAGAAAAAGTGACTACCTTTGCTAAGGCGTGGTACAAAGGGTTAAATTCAATCCTTTTTTTTTACTATGCAAGAATGGCAGGAAAAAAATTTACTAATTTGAGTTTACTAACTCATTTCCTATTCCTCCACAAAATTATGATCAGGCATTAGAGGATATGCTTATAAGGAAAACTAAATTTAACGAGCCTATAAGAAAAAAAAATTTTAAACGAAAAAAAAAAGTTCTCGATCAATGTGATATATTATAGTTGGAAAACGTGCAGTGCATTGCAAAATCCACGGTATTAATGATAGGACCTTGAGGTCTGAGGCTCTGTCACTGCGTTCGTTGTTCGCATCCCGATCAGCTTTTGCAATTCTTAAATAGGTTGTTGCCCTGGGTTAATTTTGTCGAGTTAAGGGAGAATGTTGATAATGATATGGATAATGATTTCAATTTAAGCGACACAGAAAGCGATTATTAGTGGAGTCTTCTGCTATTTCTAGTAACTTCCTTTTTATTGTTATTTTTATTTTATTGTTTTGGTATGCTAGCGGAAGACAGGTATGCTAGCGGAAGACAGGTATGCTAGCGGGAGATAGGTATGCTAGCGGGAGATAGGTATGCTAGCGGAAGACAGGTATGCTAGCGGAAGACAGGTATGCTAGCGGGATATAGGTATGCTAGCGGGATATAGGTATGCTAGCGAGAGGCCGGTATGAGGTGCGTTCGATTTGTAAGAATGGATGGGTTTACAAATTGAACTCACATAAGAATAGGTTCTAGTGTAGCGGTGTTAGAATGGATGGGTTTACACACGCTAACTAGTTGTGTAAGAATTGATGGGTTTACACACGCTAACTAGTTGTGTAAGAATTGATGGGTTTACACGCGCTAACTAGTTGTGTAAGAATTGATGGGTTTACACACGCTAACTAGTTGTGTAAGAATTGATGGGCTATCCTATAGCTATCTTGGTTACGAGAATGGATGGGTTCGTAACCTTGCTGGCGGGATTTTAGTTTGCTAGCGGGATATAGGTATGCTAGCGGGATATAGGTATGCTAGCGGGATATAGGTATGCTAGCGAGAGGCCGGTATGAGGTGCGTTCGATTTGTAAGAATGGATGGGTTTACAAATTGAACTCGCATAAGAATAGGTTCTAGTGTAGCGGTGTAAGAATGGATGGGTTTACACACGCTAACTAGTGGTGTAAGAATTGATGGGCTTACACACGGATATTTATATTCATTTAAATTATTTTGCGAGAATTTATGAGTTCGCAAATAAATGTTAAAAGATAATTGATACTAATTTGTAACTAATATGATGAAACGTTTGTTCATTTGTGGTGCATGAGGACATGCACAATGTCAGGAATAGAAATTTGAGACGATCTATGAGAAGGAAGGGTTCATAGATCGTTACCCAATGCGATCACTTTCAAGAAGAAAGGGTTTGCGGGTGGTTGTGTTGGCTATGAAGGAAGTTTTGTGATAATCACTTGCAAGAAGGAGGGTTTGCAAGTGGTTGTTTTGTTTTGTTGTTATAGTACTATTTTAGAACTAGTTCGGTTTAATAGAAAAACATTACTTATTTTAATGGGTAAATTTGAGAACTGTGACAATTTTCTTTCTAAGATTGTAAGATTTGGATATTATTTCCAGTGATGCACTCTTTTATTAAAATATTTAATCAAACCACAATGATTGAGTATTGTTATATTATTATAATATTGATTTATCAGAAACTTAGTATGTTTTAATTAAGTTTTGTTAACTAATCATTAACTATTTTTAAATACCTACAATGAAAGTGTTGACTAGAGTTATTTTGCGTTTTAAGTAAAAACAAATTTAAGTTTTGTGTAATATTAATAAATAAAACTATAGTTTAACTTAAACTAAGTACGAGATGCGATGTATTGTGATATTTGTCAATATTACGAGTGGAGAGATTATTAATAGTCAAGTTTTAATAATTTGACTGTAATACGAGTATAAGATAATTATGATATTGTAAAGTGACTCGATTGGCCAAGTGTTAGGTTAACTAGTGCATGGGGACATGCACCTTGTCAGGATGGACGAGTGTTAGGTTGATTAATAATTTAGTAATTTATATTTCAATTGATACTCGTATCCGAACGAACTCCATGTTTTTATTTCACTGGCAACACTGAGTGTTGGCGGGAAAAAAATAGCGGTAAAACAGCATGGCGAATCGAGGCACTAGATGACGGTCACTTTGGCTGGAGCATTGGTGGTGGACGGATGATTTTGAGTTGTACGTACTGGTTGTTGGAAGAAATACACCTTTTAAAAAGAATGTGAGTTTTATTGTGCTAATATATTAATATATTATACATTAATGATAATATTATAGGGTAAGTAAGGGGATTCCTTACACTCGTTACGCCTCGGGAAACTCGAGTCGCGAAGCTTTCATTAGTACTCTAAAGTTGGAGGTCGTGTAGTGTCATTAGATCACTCGTTTACTTGAATCTATTGTTTTATGTAGGAGTAATTTCTGTAACAGCGCTCTTCAAACTGTAATTTCAATAAATATTAACAATTGAAATTATTATAAATGTAACGCTATTACAATTTAGCTTTGGCTTGGACTGTATTATTGTAAATCATCATCATCATCATCATCAGCCTACACTAGTCCACTGCTGGACATAGGCCTCTCCAAGTGCACGCCACCGAGCACGATCCGCGGCTACTCTCATCAAATGGTGACGACTAATACCCAAGTCCTTATAAAAACATCTGAGTATAATTAACAAACACAAGCTTTTGCAATTTTAAGTCGAGCCTTAATGTAAACGACTAAAGGGCTTAAATCTTCTCATCAGTAGGTAGCGGCCGGCAGCAAATTGGCTTATTTACCAGCTCGCGAGCAAACGACGTCTCGTTCCACGCTGCGACGACGCTCGCAGCCTTCGCTTTGCAACACGTACAGTCGGCTCTAATAAAACGTTTCAACTTTTTACGCATGATAGGTTAGCGCTTGATATTGCGCAAACTCAATTTAGACGTGACTCATATACGACATGTATATAAACTGAAGACGTATGATTTGTGCTATTTAGAGCAAGAGTCCTGGTGAAACGTGTAAATAGCTACTACCTGAGGAGCTGGGAGACAGTCGTAAATTATGCAAAAGGAAAACACAGAATAAGTAGTACCTATTATAGCGGGCGCGCTACACAAAGAGCATCAAACTAACGCCGACTTTAAGAAGTACTTACAACTAACGACTCACCCGACGCCGACGCCGCGCCGTCCAGATCTCGGCTTCCAAGCCCTGTCTTGTGCTGGTTAGTGTCTCTTGCACAAGTTTCTAACAAAGTCTGTTATTGTATGCGTGAAGCGTAGTTAATTATTTCCCTCGCAGCAGTTATAAAACGTTATTTTTATCGTCAATGTGTTTTCCAGCCTACGCTGGATTTGCGCAGGGTAACTTAGAAAAACATTGACGGCATTGGAGATGTGCATTTTAGCCACCCGATCAGGTTTCCAGAAGGAACTAAAGGTGCTAATGCGCACTCAATAATTTCAAAGAATTTATGCACTAAAAACACGTCCATACGCACCGCAGACGCTTGCTGTAGCCGCGGCAAGGTAATGGGCATTACGCTTGTTGGGAGGCTAAGTGCTTGCCGATTAAAAATAATGCGTATTGGTGCCCATTCTGGTGGAGCCCCGCGTCGGCGGCACTTAGAGGCGCCTGATTGCGAGCTCGCCCGGCACTCGAACCCGGGCCGTTCGTCTAATGGCGCGTTACGAGCTCTTGCACGGATTTATCTCGGCATTGTAACCGATTCGATTTCCCTTAAAAGCCACTGAGATCCAGTTTCTTCTACCGTTTTATCTGATCATTACTATAAGCCCGGAGGTAGGTTTGCTGGCGTACTTATCGCTCCAAAGCATTAGTTAATTAGCTTCCATTGCGTTCTGTAGATTCCGCGGCATCATGATGTACATGCCTCTTCTTCAGTCCCGCGCGCTCGCTCGTGTAATTCAACCTATTAATTACTTCCTTATGCTTCCATTATAAACGAGCCATATTTTGTGCCAAGTTCTGCATGTTTTTTTTATTAAATCATATTTTTTTTACTTTTTTAAAATTTTATTTTTTACTAAGTATTAGTAATGAGCGCTTAACGCAAACTAATTAGTAAAGGTATCTTAGGGTAAATTCACCGCCTACAGGTGGATGTTCATTTTGGACATGTTGATCAGCTTTTTTTGTTTACTTTACAAACATTTAAAATGGCTGCCAAACTCTATGGAGGCTGTGTTTGCCACAAGAGGTTCTCTAAATTTTGCAAGTTTATGCCTAAACACACTCAAGATGTCCAACCACCCGATCTCTGTTCTAAATATAATCATAAAGGTATATAAAAGTGGTCGATAATCCCTGATAGATTCTCTGGCACATTTAGCATTGACGATGATTAGCCAAAGACAATATAGCCGTGAGTAATCGGAGCCCCGCCGCGATCGTGCGCGTTGCAGATTGGACGGGCCGGATACAATTTAGAGAGGCACTCGCCCTAAATTGAAGGCCTATCAATCCCTTAAATAATCGGCTTCTGAAATGTACGGCGCCGGAGATTACCGGACGCAATAGTGGCCTTTTGTACCCTTCACTGAGAGCGCTAACGACGGAAGCTAAGCGGGGTATTTTTGTATACATTGACAAGCGCAGACTGCGGCCCCGGCAACGTGAGTGCGATCGCCGACATTTACGACGATTACAAAAAAGATTTCGTTTCAGTTTCAGAAGTCAAGGTTATGAAGACACATTGCCGACGTGACCTTAGATGTGTTGGAAATACTCTACATTGTTTTCTTGCTAAACAACTTTTTCCTGAACAACATAATTAAATTGCCCTTCCAAAATTACTCCGTATATATCATACCTACAAATATTATAAAGAGGAAAGCTTTGTATTTTTATATTTTTGTATGTTTGTAATGAATAAACTCAAAAACTACAGGACCGATTTAAAAAGTTCTTTCACCATTACAATGCTACATTAGCCCTGAGTAACAAAAGCTATATTCAAAAAAGAAATGTCCACTCGTGCGAAGCTGGGACGGGTCGCTAGTATTGAAAATCTTATCTTATTGGAGCCTGCTGAGGTTTCCCTCTATCAGTAACACTTCGACCCATCGGGATCTTTTGTGCAACCCCATCCTTTCACTCATCCTCCTCTGTAAAGATAGATGCCATAAGTTTGGCAACGTCCTTGAGAGCAAAGAGCCTGAAGACCTCCGGTTTCGGATAGGCCGACCCCAGGAGTCCCATTCTTTTCCTAGCCAGAGAGTCGCAGTCACACAGTAGGTGCTGCATTGACTCCGTTTCCTCTCCACATATCCTACATAAACTGTCTGTCTGTCTGTTGAGATGTGCATATTTGTTTTGTGGCATTGTGCCCTGTCAAGGCACCGATGGTTAATCGGGCCTGCCTTCTGCTGCCTCCGCATATGAACTTACTCCGTCCTAAGGCGTTTTCGCCTAGGAAGGATTTGGAGTGTTTCATACCCGACTGCTCTCTTTCCATTCGATGCCGTTCCTGTTTTCGATGTAGTCTTCTTCTAGTATTGAATAAGAAATAAGACAAAACTTGTAATGCCACTGTTCAGGTTACAGAAGGTTCTTGGTTCTTTCTTGGGGCAAGGTATACACTACTACAATAAAATACCAAGTACTGTACTTACTAGATTTACCCTTAGATAAGTTTAAAATTATGTAAAGTCTTTATTACTTATAAAAGGTTATTATACAGTCAAAGAATATTTAGATAATAAAACAGCCTGGTTCTAATAAAAAACACAATAGACTCTATTTGAATCAATGTAATAAAATTATTTTATCTACACTAATGTTGTAACATTCTACTTATGTTTCCAATACTTGACTTATAATTACTACTGTTATAGCGCAGACAACAAAACACTCAATTTAAGCAATTTCACATGATGGTATAATATCCACATCGATATCGTAAAATCTCATTATAACATCAATGAAACGCGACCAATTAACCTGGCGAGCCTTATGTCAAAATCCTCATACAAGTTGTATAAAATTTTGATATTAGGCTGGCTTTTGAAAACAGTTGGGTTATACGTGAAAACTTCGTCGAAACTACTAAACTTACATACACAAAACTCTTTGGTAAGATCTTGTGCCAATTAAATAAAAAAAGAACAGCGCGCGCTCGCTCCTGATTGGCCCTGCGCGCGCAGCTGCGCTCTCATTGGTTAGATTTTAATGGCGGCAAGTTCACTGTGACAATACACGTACGCGTGAATTTAATGTTTCGCAATGTGTTTTGTTTTTAAAATACAAATTAAAAGTTAAAAATGGACAGCGACGATGATATTTGTACGCCTCCGGATATTCTAGAATTGGCAACAAAAGTAACTCACAATCTTTTGCCAGAAAAATCTAGAAAATTATATGAAAAAGAATATAATAACTTTTTGACATGGAAGATCGAAAATAAAACTACATCATTTTCTGAAAATGTCATTCTTGTGTATCTCAAAAACCTCTCCGACAAATTCAAGCCATCTTCTATGTGGGCTAAATATTCTATGCTCAAGTCCACACTGAGTATCTACAACAATATTGATATCACGAACTATTCAAAAGTCATAGCGTTCCTGAAGCGCAGTTCAGAAGGACACAAGGAAAAAAAGTCCTTGACGTTTACATCAGGTCAAATAAAGATGTTCCTGAAAGATTCACCAGATATTTTGTATCTTTTTGAAAAGGTAAGTGTATTTTAGTTCTGTTATTTAATCTACCTAGTACTTACGTACTACACACGCAAGATATCTAGACACTCCGTTTAAGCGCTTTGTGTATAAATTAGGTAGTAGGTACCTACACTTTACTACTTCATAAATCATAGTTTTTGCCTTGGCTATGTACCTCAAGCTTATTATATCGTTTATTGTTACAGGTTGCACTAATCTTCAGCATAATGGGGGCATGCCGAAGGCAAGAGCTATACAACATCCAGTTCGATGAAGTCTCTAACATAGACGACAGTACAATCATGGTGAAAGTTTCGAAAACAAAAACGAAAATAGATCGTTCTTTCGTTGTGACGGGCAACTGCTATGCCGTATGTAAAAAATACATGGAACTTCGACCCACCCCCTGTCGAAACCCTGCCTTTTTCTTGAGCTATAGATCGGGGAAGTGCGTCGATCAAAGAACTGGTATTAATAAATTTGGTGCTCTGGGAAAAACTATCGCAAGTTTTTTGAATCTGCCTAACCCAGCGTTGTACACGGGGCATTGCTTCCGGCGCACCTCGGCGACCCTTCTCATAGATAGCGGTGGTGACTTGACCGCACTGAAACGACACGGGGGGTGGAAGTCTTCTACTGTGGCTGAAAGCTACATTGATGAGTCTTTAATGAATAAAATTCAAGTCTCAAATACGATCTTGAACAGTATAGAAAACAAGACGAATGAAGTAATTATAAATATTTCAACTCCGTCTACGAGCTCTACTGCTTGCCCCGCGACCGCTAAAGCTGCTGGATCAATAATTAACATTAACTTTCAAAATTGTACCATCCAAAATTTGAACAATTATTATAAATAAACTATTGTCAGCTTTTACTCTTGTTGTTTGACTAATTGCATTAGTGAAGATAAAGTAGTGTATGCAACTGCATATAACACGGGTATAAAAACACTCGTTACTATTATGAAACTCGCTGCGCTCGTTTCATAAACTCACACTCGTGTTTTAATACCCTTCATTATATGACAGTTGCATAAACTACTATAATATAATTTTTATACTGATATGATAGCCTTTACCAGCAGTGTCCTACAGATAACAAACAGCGTTGCGTTAAATAGATCATTAAGTTTTTATTTAGAGTATCATGAGTGTGTCATGTTCTCTTTATTGTCTCTGCGTAGGTGGCGTGTGCGGCGGGTCGTTACGTTCCCTAAAATATGGTTGAGCGAAGCGATGGCTGATTCGTCGATTCATAATATGTCATACTCGTGAACGGGTGCCGCCTGTGGAGGCTGGTCTGCTCTTGCATACTTATCTTATTTTTAGTATTATTTACTATAGTTTGACTTTGTTTTTCTTAAACAATTTTTGACTTTTACTAGAGTACTGTTACTGGTACTGTATGACATTGTGGAAATTGAAACTTTTAGCTGGTGTAAATTTGTTAACTTAGTTTTTTTATTTTGTTTTTTTTTTACATGTTGTGGTTGTCTTCTATTTTTTTGTGTTTATTTGTAACGGAAAGTGTCCTGCTATGATGGGGCATTTTCCAATATTTTTGTCGCTGTAAGGAAGAAAAGAGCTGGGCACTTGCTGAGTTTGTTGCCGGTTTTTCTCAGTACAAGATCTCCCGCCAAGAGTAGACTTAAGAACCGTTGGCATAGTGACATTCACAAGAGCTACTTATAGCCTAAACTGAATAAATGATTTTAAATTTTAAATTTGGAATATTTATATAAGTTTCAAATTATTTCATTAAATGTTTTTGAAATATTTTATAAGTAGTTTTTGCATAAAGTTTAGAAAACAACGCAACTTTATGTGTCTTTTATTAAATATTGCCTGAATAAGTCACAAGACTTAACATTTTCCTAGAGCGTAATTTACATGTAAGTCGGTTTACTCACTTGAAATATACTGAAGCATGTATGAGGGCCAGGCGGGGGCGTGAGTCCCTCAGAACAGGTTTTACTAAGTATAATATTTGAAAAAATTGTTTGCAATCAAATTTGCGTAAATTATATGTAACAATAATTATAAGTTTATTATGTTATGCTATCCCGCTTTACATAAGCTGCAAGCTATGTCTCCGTGTGCCCAGCGTAGGCTGCGGTAGATGTCATTACCTGCAGAATTTACATAATTATAGAAAAAAGGTTCACTTTACGATACAAAAAACCCTATTATGTACGACAGACGTTCAATTGTCCTTTCAGTTTTCAATCTAAGCATCATAATATGATTGTTGATTGATTGCTTGATTAATTATAATTTTCCGGAGCAGCGCGCACGGAGCCGGGCGCCATGGCGACGGCGGCGCCGGCGGCTGTTTATTAGCAGTGATCGGCTGCTGCGAGCACACGGCGCAGCGTGAACCAATTAACGGAGCCCGGCGACGCAGCCGGCGATCAGTGGCTTTTTATTGGTCTATTTTATATGAAATGTCGAACAATTAGCAAGTTGATGTCTTTTCCTAAGCATAAACTTCCCACCCAAGATCTTTTATATTCTATCTGTTTTACTCACCAGACTAAACTAAGAGACAGTCATAAAAAGCGAGCGTCAAATTAATTGCTCGTTACGATACTGCACCTTACTTTTTTATATTACATTATTATATTACACCTTACGTTGTATATCTGTTCTGTGTATGTTTCATACAAGCTTTACATTAAGTGCCAAAATTACTGTTTATATTGCTAAATAAACTTTGATATTATACATTCAACATATTCAATATGTATATATTCAAAATAATAAAGTCATAGCATTTAAGAAAAGTATGCAGCATTTGGAGAGGCCCATGTCCAGCAGTGGACGTGTATGGGCTGATGATGATATGCAGCATCGGTGAGGTCAGCAGACAAAGCCCTCAGGATATGGTTTGGGCTGCGCCGCCAGCGCCATCGTCGCCCTATGAGAGGCGCAACGCTTCCTAGTGATGTCGTAAAACCCATAAACCTGCAATTCAGCAAACATTTCCGAAGCGCTGCAATATTTTATACTTTAAAGATTTGATTTTAATTTATAATGTTTTGTAATGAATTGATTGTAGGATCCAATTTGGTCGAAATAAGTGTATTTTTTTAGCATTCATCCAACCATGGCTATATTTTTTCAACGGCAGGAATTTTTTATCAAAAATGATATATCAGTTTGTTGGCCAACTACGCTGTTTGGTAAGTTCAAGGCGAGCAATCGTCAAGATTAATTAAACGAAAGGGTCACGGAATAAATATTTGACAACATTATGAAAACGTCTCGTCTTGACGTCGCACGTAAGAAACTAATCTTTGATATTTGCCGCCGTCGCTCCGGAGTCCGGACAAACACTAATATGGCGGTCCCCGTGGCCGGGCCGGTACAATTTTGGCAGACGTGTTGTCACGCCTCGCTCGTATTAGGCCTTAATCCAAGGTAACCGACAACAATTACTACAACGATGCTGTGAGTAATACAGAAACAATAAATATATATTAGTTTTTGAAACTGTCTAAAATTTTAATTTTACAAGGACTAACACGGATAAGGGACCGTTTTCAATTGTAGA
The DNA here is from genome assembly GCA_947562085.1 of Eudonia lacustrata. Classification (NCBI taxonomy): domain Eukaryota; kingdom Metazoa; phylum Arthropoda; class Insecta; order Lepidoptera; family Crambidae; genus Eudonia; species Eudonia lacustrata. Next base: position 24,458,638 of record OX387318.1, on the reverse strand, counting down.
TAAAAAAGAGAAAAAGATTTATTTTCCGATACTATAAAAAATATTACGCTATAGTAAGAAAAAATTGATATATCAGTATTTATAGAAATCACCGTAATAGCATAATAACGTAATACCGTAATAGAATTGATCACGATTGTAAAAATAGTATAACTAAATACACTCAATGACAGTAACATAGTTTTATAAGTTTTTTTACACACACACACGCACGCACGCACGCACGCACGCACACACACACACACACACACACGTGCACACACGCATTAATTAATTTTATTTATAAACAAACTTGAATACCAACATATATGAATTGAAAAAAATTGCACTAAAAAGTAAAAAATAAGCGTTAGACTTATATAGACAATAACTTTATTAGAAAAACATATAGATACAATTATTGTTATTTTGGAGCCGGTGCCAGCCTACGAAGTTTTTGGAGCCGGTGCCAGTCCGCGTTTGTGGACAATATTTCATGCTTAAGATTGAATGTACTATTATGATTTTAATATATAGTATGTCGTTAAATGTTTATGTTAAAGTTACCTTGGCTGGCACCGACTCCAAAATAACAATAATTGTACCTATATGTTTTCCTAATAAAATTATTGTCTATATAAGTCTAACGTTATTTTTTACTTTTTAATGCAATTTTATCAGTCTACTTTTTTGGAGTCGGTTTTTTTTTGTTAAAATTTTTGTTTATTTCTCTCTTTTTAGTGAATTGTTTCGATCTATTTATCAAAAGCGAATATGGGTAGACCTACTAAACGCGCTGCTCGTATGAGACCGCGCCGTTTAAATGAGACAAGCGAAGAAAACGAGAAACGCCTATCTCAAAGTAGGAAATCAAAAACTGAGTTCCGGTGCCTGCCTTCATTTGCTTTGTCATAGTCGCTTAACTATCTTAATCGAGATATTTTATCGCCACCCGTGAAATACTTTTCATTGAGGAGTTCCGATGGCAATCTGTGGTTTTTTTTCATCAGTTATATTTCATCAAATGATACTTTCTGAATGCAAATGCTTGTCTTATTTCTGAAAATACTAAAATCGCTATAGGTATGCCTACAATATTTGAGGAGTTCCCTCAATTCCTTGAGGATTCCACGATCAGAACTGGACCAAATTAAAATGGGACCATATGGGAAGCACCAGCTTTCAAATAAAGAAAAAATCATAAAAATCGGTTCACCCAGTCAAAAGTTCTGAGGTAACAAACATAAAAAAAAATACAGTCGAATTGATAACCTCCTCCTTTTTTGAAGTCGGTTAAAAATAACATTAAAGTGACTGTAAGGAAAACGACTGCGTCTTTATTTTGAAGATCCAAGATGAACTGTGTTATCGACGAATCAGAGTTTGCTCGATCTTCCTACCTACTACAAACCAGCCTCGCCGCCGACATATATATTAATAAATTAAAAATAAATAAATAATTAAATTTTAATTAAATTAAAACAGTTAATACAATTCCAATATTAAACACTTTCTTACTCAAATAATTTACTTATGAGATTAAAGCAAAAAGTTGAGAGAAAGCGGCCGGAATTAATCAACAGAAGGGGTGTGGTTTTTCATCACGATAACGCTAGACCACACACATCTTTAGCCACTCAGCAAAAATTAAGATAGTTTGGCTGGGAGGTGTTAATGCATCCGCTGTATAGTCCTGACCTTGCACCTTCAGATTTCCACCTGTTTCGGTCTCTTCAGAATTCTTTAGGCAGTGTCAGGTTATCATCACGAAGGGACTGCCAAAACCACTTGTCGCGGTATTTTGATCAGAAGCCCCAAAATTTCTATAGCAATCATGTCCCTACCTACAAGATGGCAAAAAGTTATCGAACAAAATGGCACCTACAAACGTTAGTTAAATGTAAATAAACTATATTAAAAAATGTTTTGAATTTTGTGTCGTTTAAAATTTGACATCTTTTATTAAACATATAAGTAGAAAGTCTTATTCTGTTAATAAATAGCTAACATTTACTTTTAGTAATTTCTATAATAATTCAAAACAATACTTGCAAAACAGTCTTCTAAAACCAACACCAGATTTCCCAGCCTCAAATTATAATGTTAAGCGTAAATATACTTCTAAGAAGCTCCTTAAAAGGTTCTGCTCCGCGTAGTGCCGGAACTGCAGTTTTTCCCAGTAGGTATGTACGGGAGCTTGTTTACGGCTCCGCTCAATCGCATCGTTGCCTATTATAGTTGTGCAGCGAACGGCTTCATTAAGTATGCTTACGTAAGCTTTTGTAACGAGAATACTACAACAAACAACTACATGATGACTTCGCCAAATAATACTGTCACAGAATATAGAAAGAACATAAAAATGTGACTAAATTCATTATCATCTTACTTATTCTTATAGGATACCTCAGAAATAACCAGGTTCACTTTCAAAACTCGTATATTTTAACCAAAACATATTTGAATATTCCAAAATTAATTATTGTAACAACCAAAACTTATTATCTTAATCAAAACTTATTCCTCAAAACTTATTTTAGCAGCAAGACTGTTCACCAGCTATCGCACGACCGCTCGGCGCCAAACCAAAGTGGCCGCTCCGCCGCTGCCATCGGCCAAGTGCCGCCATTCTTTTTCCCACTCCACTTTTACAAACTGACATTGACAGACAAAGTATTGCCAGTCGACAGAACAAACTTATACGTTTTTATTGATTTAATGTTTCTAACGAATACAAATCAAATATATTAACTTCAATTAAATAAAAACCCTACATTCGACCGTCCTGACAATGTGGAAGGTCCCTACACTCGGCCGTGGTACTCATACATCATTACAATTACATTACAAAAAAAAATACACAAATAAAGTAAATACAGTAAATAATTAATTCTAGAACATCATTACAGTACCGTCTGATTTTATATAGATGAAATCTATACATAATACATAAATACGCCTTTATTATTATTACAGTAACAGTAAGTAACTCATCTCATTTTATTCATTTTCCTTGTATTATATAGTTAGATCACATGAACCAATCTTATTCTCACGTCTAATCAGTGTACCTTAGAATAATTTATACATAATACATAAATAAACCTTTATTATTATCACAGTAACATCCTCATCTCATTTTATCCATTTTCCTGCTATCACAATCTTGCCGTATTTTTCAGAAATCTCGTTAAGGATGGGGTTTACTTCGACACTCATGCAGGCACCAAGTAAAACCTCCATTTGACTTTACGAAGGCAATAGTACCAATATGGTCAATGTGTACGGCATGAATTTGTACTTCTACTTTCGCAATGGGGTGGAGGTGGAGTAGACCTTCCTGACAGCGTTGCATTTTACGTTACTTTTGACCATCTCATGTTACTTCCATGTTACACGACTCAAAATGTTACTTTTCTCGTGAAAATGTTACTTTTTGAACAGCCTCGTGTTACTTTTGATTATCGGCCCCTGCAAACGCGACCATTGGAGTTATTTTTCGCGTAGGCGCACTCAATACACGCGTTCACGTACTTTTTACGAATCGTGACATTTTAACAAACCAATAGTTGTTCTCAATTTGGTCTAGGGTCTTCTCGACCCAAAGTGGCCAATATCACCATGGTTCATACCGCACAACCACCACCTCACACTTTAAAGTTTTGAACGCCGACTGCTGACTTTCACCATACTCCCACACTGCATTTCAGTACATTCTCCGGCCGTGGAAAACGTGTGACAATTACCTTATTCACAAAATCTATTCTTTCTGCTCTACAGGTCAAGGATTTATTAGGCATCTGGCATAAACTTGAACACGGCAATACCATAACATTATTACACCCTATAACGGAGTGATGAACGCCTCCACATAATAATATACGGTAATTACGGTATTGTTCGTTAGGCTTCCCTGCAATAATTATGTTTTAACAAAACATTACCGCTAAACTGAGAGTCAGTTTGACACTTCACTGAAGCTGCACCGTAAAGTTTGACTGCTCCAGTCGTCCTACTTATCAACAACTCTTCATTATCAACTTCTAAGTTAATTGGCATTTCATTGTTAATGTCAAAAAATATTGCAACGTGGACGCATTTTTGTACACTATTAGTTATGTGACTGCTCTGTGTAGGACTGACCTATCAGTAAAGGCAAGTTTTTTTTTTTTTTTGCAAGTTGTCACTAACGACTGAAATAAGCCGTTACCAAAATCTTTCAGTAGAGATGGGATATTATCATGAAATAATCCTAAATCGTAGGCAGCAGATTTTTTTGATAATAAAGTGACGTCACTACCGAAATCGACAAATGCTTTCAATGGCACGCCGTTTGCTGTAACTTCCTTCGTGAACTTTAACTTTCAATTCGAATCAGTCAGTACGTTGATTTCCGGAATCTATGAAAATTGTCTTTTGTATACCATAATAATAATAATTAATAATGTATGTATTAATAATTTTCTATAGGCTCGTTAAATGACATGGACAACATATTGCGTTCCAATTACAAAAACAGCAATGTATTAAATTACTGAAATAGAAAAATAAATTATCACGTAATTATTAACCGCTCTGAATTTGTAAGGGTTTTATTTAAAAATAATTAGTAATGCTAGTTCAGTTTTTATTATTTTCGACAAAATGTTACTTTTACCCTTTCAATACCTACTCGACGTTCCTTACCATGCAGACTTTATAAGTACGCATGTCGTACAAACGAAAAATATTCATGTAAGATTCATTCATTACCTATTATCATTATTTAACCTATTTAAATTAGTATTTGCTACTTAAAATAAACTTACAAACAACTATAAACTATATCTACTATTAACTATAAATAAAAAAATTGCCCCAAATCATCCCCATCAGGCAGAGTGCCCAGTAAGCTAGCAGCATTGCCACGTTGGATAGCTATGCTTATACGCTGGCCCAAGTAGCTGCTAGCTCTGGGGTCCCGGGTGGCTTCTACTAGTTTAATAGAAATATCTTTAAAGAGTTTGTGAGCACCCGGGCCCCATGGACCTAAAGTCTCTACCCCAAACGGCTCAAATATGAGATCCCCAGTCAGATTCTCATACTTTCGCCGTTTGAGGTTCTCTGCATGATTTGCAGCCGCGCCAGCGCTAACAGAAGAGCTTGGAATGTGGGACGGTGCAAGCGTATCGACACAAGTTGCATCCCATACCAGAGCCCGTCCCACCTTCCAAGGAACTAGGGTCATGCCATCCGGTCTTTTGCCGTCATCACGTGCCAGACCAGAGGGTTCGAGTAAAGCTGGTACTCCAGCGGTGATAAGAGCCCGTCGAATAACGTCATTCAGGCTATGATGACGAGCAATGCGACCAGCACTTCTAGCACAGGACAGCCCGTGGTGACCGAGGCTGCCCACTGGCGCGCCGCAACGACATTGATGAGGGACGATACTAGGGGCGCCAAGACGCAAGGCAGTGGCAAGGCGAAAAGTACTGCGGTCCAACAGAGTACCCGTATTAGGAGATGGTAACGCCTGCAACCAAAGACCTGACTCCCATTTCCCTACAGCTAAGAGGCGAGCGCACTCTGCAGGGCTAGAAGACGTGTTGAAAAGGTTATTACGCAACAGTCCGCAGAGAGGCTCGTCCCAAAGCCTTTGGGAAGAGGTGTTTGTGGGATATTCGGAATTCGGGCAAGCTGCACTCCAGGCGGCCTTGGCCTCGTCCAAGTGAGAAACCAGAGGGGAACACGATGTGTGTTCCAGTATCTTGTTGATAAGATGTTGAGTAGCATGGACCGAAGACAAGAACGCCGGAAGGGACACATCAGTAGTTTTTCGGATACCCAGGCCACCGAACCTAATAGAGAGTGTTGCTTGGGTCCAAGAGCGGTCACTAAAGTTGATGTTCAAAATGTGTGTAAGTGTATGTTTTATGGTGCCATCTAAACTGTTGAGAAGGTCCGGAAATTTCCAGAGCTGACAACACCGCAAGACATACGTGAACTTTGGAACGAATAGTGAAAAACGTAATAAAGTAAAAGCCATGTGACAATTTATTTTAAAAAGGCGATCTAAAGTATCACTAATATTAATTTATATTGTATAATAACAAATAATAATTTTATTATTTCAAAACATGTTTAATGGAACGCGTTTACGTGACAACTAATATTGTCAATGTCATTTCATTGCTTTCCGTATATAGGTACAAGTTACTTTGTGGTTCCCTCATTGAGTTGAGCCATCTTACAAGAAATTGAATCAAGTTGTTGCGTTCGTTGTAATTATGTGCGATTATTTTCTGATATTTACTAACCGACCCCTGCTTATCTCTGCGGACTGATACCGTCTACCACTATTACCTTGCTACCGACACTGGATCCTGTTTTTCATTACGTTTTGGATTTGTTTTGTGCATCACGATGAGGTGCGTCAGCTGTGGAATAGCCTTGCAAAGGTTGCAAGGGCATCCTATGTACTGAAATCCTATTGTGTATAATTAGGCGTATCGCAGAAGACAGACTTGTCTGTCGACATATCTAAGTCTTATGGCTGTTGGTTAACCTTCCAATAAATAAATCATAATCATCATCATCACCAGCCTACACAATAAATAAATAACTGATATTATTATTTTGTTTTATTTGGCGTTTGTTTCCCTTTTATCTTCTGTTAATTAGGTACTCAAAACAATGTAAAGGCCAGAAATAGTTTTAAATACTTAGTTCTTTAATGTAAGTATTGAAAATACTACACAGATTAATAACCGTTAATAAAAATATTTATATTAGTTAAAACCATGTCAGTCTGCATAATGTGCTCGAAAAATACCATTATAATATCATTTTTCTACAAAAGTCGGCAATTCCTGACTATTTAACTATATCAAAACGCCTTACTCTTTTAGATAGCAAAGTCATAGCGCAAACAGTAATTGTCAATAATCTGAAGGCGAAAAAATGAAACTATTCACGTCGAGTACTTTGACTGACAAGTTCCTTGAGCTTTTTTTTTTTTAACCATTGGGAATAACATCTGCTAATATTCCCGAAAACAGAACCATAAAACAATGCTGTAAAAGAAAATTCTTAACTACATCTACGTTCATAGAAAAATTGGCCATATCCTTTAGTTTTCCTTTTAAGCATATCCTCTAATGCCTGACCATAATTCTGTTCATAGGGAAATGAGTTTACTAATTTGTCCTGCCATTCTTGCCAAGTAAAAAGGATTGAATTTAACCCTTCGTGGCACGTCTTAAAGGCTTGGAGTTTCTGCATAGAAAAATGAGTGTAGTCCTGTCATCCCAACCATGCACTAACCTTCTATAACCTATATTATTATATTATATTTCAGTATTATATTATGATCTAGCTTTTGATACGACTGTGCACCTAAAGTGGAAGGGTGACACGCAAAAGTATCTCTAAAAACAAATTAACATATTCATTAAATCTCTCTTAGAAAAGGAACTAAAGGGCTACGTGACCTTTCTGACTGTCACGCGTGGTCAGATTGCTCAGCATGACGCTCTACATTGCTCCGCTGCTCGTTTAGCGATGAGCCACGATGACCACCGTTGTCCTCGCTCCGCACGCTGGGTAGCCACTTCGATGTGCAGTGTCGTCGTGCCGCCGCGCGAACCCGCTCGCGTTACCGCTGCAGCTCGCTCTCCAACATGTTGACCCTCTCACGATCCAGCTCCTGTTCTCCTTGGATGTGGCGAGGGCTTCGGGTCCGGCTCCGGTGCCGACTCTGAGACCGCCCTTGGCGACTTGGACTTCGAGAGGCTGCACGAGATCTCCTGCAGACAGGTGTCTCGAGTCTCCGACGGAAAACAGAAAATAAAACAATTTAAAATAATCAAATTTTGTTTTGCTTAAAGTGCAAATATCTCCTGAACGGTTAATCGTAACGCAAAAATAAGCAAATTTTCGTCCTCCTTTCAACAATCCCGCAGCATATTTTTCCCGTCGTTACAAGCATAAATACATAGGTAAATCTAGGATGCATGTCGTTTAAAATATATACATACAAGAATATGAACCTTTTCTTCACTTAAGAACTACTGAATGAATTTTAATGAAACTTTACAGTAATGTAGCTTATACATCAGAATAATACATCCACGCGGGTAAAACCGCGAGCGGCCACTAGTAAAAATAAAAAACAAAAAGTAACAGAGGATCAGAGGCAAAAGAGGACGGCTCAGCTTTTACTAAGATTTTCTCAGCGCCGGTTTTCAGCCGTTTTCATTCCATTTGCTACTTAATTATCGATTCTTGTAGAATGAATATCTCATAAACTACGGCATTAATATCTGCACCAAGCTAAAATTAAAAAGATCATGCGTTCACTACAATAATCTTTTTTTTTTATATACGTGGCTATTTCGTTAATTGAAACCGCCACGTGGTCGTGAAAAATTTATGTTGCACTAGAAGTAAATTATGTAATTTGTTAACTGTGCAAGAAAGAGAAGAGGAATAACTATAATAAAACTTATACTTTAAGGCTCTTAGATCTGGTTTAAATAGCAATTTATAGGATAAGAGATGTATGATTTCGAGACAATATGTAGGCGTGTACTTACAGTTTTTAGTTGCTATCCCACTTCTGAGATATAGGATACCTCAGAAATAACCAGGTTCACTTTCAAAACTCGTATATTTTAACCAAAACATATTTGAATATTCCAAAATTAATTATTGTAACAACCAAAACTTATTATCTTAATCAAAACTTATTCCTCAAAACTTATTTTAGCAGCAAGACTGTTCACCAGCTATCGCACGACCGCTCGGCGCCAAACCAAAGTGGCCGCTCCGCCGCTGCCATCGGCCAAGTGCCGCCATTCTTTTTCCCACTCCACTTTTACAAACTGACATTGACAGACAAAGTATTGCCAGTCGACAGAACAAACTTATACGTTTTTATTGATTTAATGTTTCTAACGAATACAAATCAAATATATTAACTTCAATTAAATAAAAACCCTACATTCTTATCTGTTAAATTTAATCATCAGTTCCATAAAGAACCCATTATTCCCCCGCCCGGGGTTAAGTGAAAGCTCATTTAAATCCTTAATCGCATTGTCGGTGACGATCACATTTTCCAGGCGACATCCCGTAACTGACACAAATCTGGTTTTTATTTTTCTTTTCGTATTCCGATTCCGTAGTCATAAAATATTCAAGTAATTGGGGATGAAAATAAAGAAATTTACAACATTGCAGTAAAAATCTAGTTTCTTTGTTACGAAGTATATCTTTGATAACTTGTAGGTAGATAAATACGAATAATTGTAGAGGATCCTATATTGGGGAAAAACATTGAGATTGTATTTATTACACCTGATTCATGGGTGTTCATTATTATCTTCTCTTATTTATTAATTTATTACGCCGTCTAATATAATGTACAATATGCAAAAGTACGAATGGAACAAAGGCGAGTGCTCTGAAGAGCTCTTTGCCCTTATCCCACCTTCTCCCTTCCTTCATAGGAGTACACGTGCTCTTCGGAGTCACCGCTTCACTGTCTCAAATACCCCATCGCGCTGAAAGAAATTTGGTGACTCGTTTCTTTGTCTCACCTCCAAAAGATGGAATAGTCTACCAGCACACGTGTTGCAAATAAACAGGCATTTATTTTTGTTGGAAATAAAACTTTGATTTGTATTATGGACGAATCGATTATCGAGATTCAATTTTGTTTGGTGGCATAATGGCCCCATCACTAGTTGTTCTTTTTTTATACTCTTGTCTCTGGAAAGACAATATGGCTGGTTGATAGTTATCGTGTGTTGATAATTAAATAGATTTTATGTAGTAATAAGGGCATTTGGAGCCGTATTATTCTAATTAAGTGGATTGTGCAACCTGTGTTTTGTGAGTGTGCGTCGTAAGCGAATTGTTTCGGGAAAACAATTAGCCGGGATGTCGGCAACACCGCTGCTGGAGTGAACAGATATTTTAGGGGGAAAGTGCACTTGGGGTAGTTTGGGTGTGATTAGGGAACCTTCGAAGACCCGGACTCGGATTCGGGCCCCATCGGACCATATGGATCCCGTTCTGGACGGCGGGAGCGGCATTGAACTGTGAGTGGATTTTTCGATTTTAATGTGTAATTTTAAGCAATAGCATAGTGTGTGTTGTGGGTTTCCGCAACACTTTGGTAGCAGAGCGTGGTTAATACCGGACCTCTAGGTTAATCGGTGTAATTTTGTGTATTTTTTTTTAGTTCGTAATAGGTTAAGCTCATTTCGTGTAAAATCGCACTTCCGGGACAGGTGCGGTTGAATTGTAAGGTTGGTAGTACCGTTGTTTTCGTTCGTTCATTCATTTGGGCTGGGACATTTCTCGGAACGTTAATTGTTATTTAATTTCGTTCAATTGAAAGCATCGAGTCGATTCGGGATAATCGATTCCGTGTTTTCATTGACTCGTTTTAATTTTGTGTTTAGGTTTATTTAGTTTAAATTATTTATAATGACAGCGTCACGGTAGGAGTTGGCTCAGCAGCTCCGGTGGTTCACCGGGCTGCTTGCATTAATAGATCGGCCTAACCGGGAGGACGCCTTGGAGACGCGTTCGAGGGAAATGCAGGCTCGTTTCTTGTTGGCCGAGCGGTCGGTAACCGCCCTATTGTCAACCGACCCGGTCGGGGAGAAGGAGCTGGCCCTCCACGCCCAATATGTCAAGGATCTGGAGCACATCCAAGACATCTACGACGAGGTCCTTCAGCGGGTGAAGGACATCGAGCGACTGCGGGAGGGGAAGCCTGTTGCGCGCCCCGCTTCGCTCCACACCCCTGGACCCAGCGCCGTGGGAAGATTGGGTGCCCTGGAGGTCCCGCATTTCACCGGATGTATGCGGGACTGGGCTGGATTCCGGAACATGTTTTTGGCCTTGGTGGATACTCGGAAGGATTTCACCAAGGCCGAAAAGCTGGCATATCTCCGTTCCTTCCTAGACGGAGAACCCAGACAGCTCGTACAGCATCTGGAGCTGCAGGATGCGAGCTACGACACCGCCATGCAGCTGCTGGAGAAGCGGTACGAGAAGCCGCGTCTTCAGGCGGACGCGCACGTGACCCATCTGCTGGGATTGCCGAGGGTCAACCATAGGGCTCAGCTGAGGGCGCAGCTGATCACCCCGCTCACCGTGTCCTTAAACGGGTTAAGGACGCTCGGACTGCCCGTCGACCAGTGGTCCTTCCTTCTTCTGCACATCGTTCTGGCCAAGTTGTCGCAGGAGATGAGGGACAAGTTCGAGCGGAATCGACTGGTCCGGAACTTCTGGAGTTCCTGGAAGAGGAGGCTGGCCTGCTGGAAAACCAGCTAGCCTCCCAGGAGGCTCCGACAAGTGCGCCGGCCCGCACTTCCGGAGTCTACGGCGCCCAGCCGCCACGCAACCCAGGGAAGGGTCGCGGCAGGCTGGTGGCTGCGGCCGCCATCAACCCCGGTTCTGGATGCCGGGTTTGCGGACAGCAGCACTTAGAACAGCTATGTCCAGCAATTCTCGGGCTGCCCACACAAGAGCGCCGAAACCTCGTTCGGACACGAGGATTGTGTTATGCCTGCCTGGGAGGACATAGGTACAATGAGTGTCCCCAGGCGAGGCCTTGCGATGTGTGCGGCGGACCGCACCATCGCTTACTGTGCACCCGTAGTGCTGAGGGCTCAGCACCGGTTCGGGAGAGGGGATCTCCCACGGGTGGCGGTTTGGGGCCGGGGTCAACTCCGCCTCCGGAAAGACGGAGTCCGCCACGGCCGCCACACTACAACCCCTCGTACACCCCGGCTCAGGTGAGTTGGGGACCGCCGGAACGGAGCCAGGTTCTGGCTACAACCCGGCACCCGGCGCGACCAACACCAGGAGTTGGTGCCTCTAAGGGCCACTGGGTACAGGGAGCCCCACCTCCGGACCCAACACCCGGATACTCGTACGCGTATTCTCCGCCGCCGTTACCGGAACAACAACGACGTGAGAACCGTCAACAGTTCTCACCGGTACTGCACGAGTACCCGAGGTTGGAATACCACCCACCCTATCACCGGTATGGTAGGGCAGCTGGATACGCTGGTGCCCCCGGCTGCTGGCCCCGGATGGTGGCCTGCACGCGTCCGACTTACTGGCCGAGTCATCACGGTTCGACAGGGTCGGCTGCTGGCTCTGACGCGTGTCTAGCCTGTGGTCGGGCTACGTCGGAACCGAGGACGGTTCTTTTGCCCATCGCGCAGGTACGCGTTTGGGGACCTAGGGGGGACTTCGTCCGGATACGAGCCCTCCTAGACACTGGGGCACAGGGCTGCTTAATTACTACGAGGGTAGCGAGGCGCCTACGTCTGGAGTACGCGCCTCCCTCAGTTCCGATTCGGGGAGTCGGAGATACAGAAGTGGGGGGTCTGTCCGGTCAGACCCACATTTCCTTCTCTCCTGTGCATTCCGCTTCGATACGGATTGCGGCGGCCGCGATCGTACTCGACAATCTGCTGGGTTGGCATCCACCGACAGACATTCCGCGGGACGCAATGCCTGACACATCAGGTCTCATGCTGGCAGACCCTTATTTCGAGGAGCCGGCTCCGGTGGACCTCATATTGGGAGCGGATGTACTGGGCTGGATCCTCTTAGGGCCTCAGCGGAGTCTGGGCCGCTCTTCGTTGGTAGCTATACCTACCATCTTTGGACACGTTTTAATGGGACCGGTTTTCGACCAGGAGACGCGGGATGTCTCACCTGTCGTCGCTACTACCTCCATCGCTAGGACGATGCAAAAATTCTGGGAACTGGAAGAGCCTCCCATGGTCTCCCGTCTGGATCCGGAGCATGTGGAGTGCGAAACCTTTTATAAGGATCACACACGCCGAATGGCGTCGGGTAGGATCGAAACTCGACTGCCCTTTATCGACTGTCCCCCTCTCTTGGGAAAATCGAGGGCGTTGGCAGAGAAACGACTCTTGTCCATGGAGCGTCGTATGTCTCGCGATCCGGTACTTCGGGAAAAGTATATCGAGTTCATGCGAGAATACGAGGCCTTGGGGCATATGTCGCGGGCGACTGTCGACTGGACAACGACAGATCATTTTTTCTTGCCTCACCACGCGGTGTTGAAGGCCTCATCTGGAAAACTACGGACTGTTTTTGACGAATCGGCACCGTCGTCGACTGGAGTTTCATTGAACCAATGTCTCCATTCTGGTCCGAAGTTACATCGGGACATTGTCGACATCATTTTAAATTTCCGAAGACACCAGGTGGTGATCGGTGCGGACATCCGGATGATGTTCCGCCAAACAGTAATACATCCTGCGGACAGGAGGTTTCAGTTAATACTCTGGAGGGAACAATCGGAGGATCCCATAACCGTCTACGAGCTCAACACCAACACGTACGGCCTGAAGTCGAGTCCCTTCATTGCCATCCGGTCACTGCTGGAACTGGCGGAGCAGGAACGGGCTTGCTTTCCCCGGGCAGCTGCTGTACTGACACGTGACGTGTTCGTAGATGATATCTGCACAGGGGCAGCCTCTCTGGAGGAGGCGCTCATCATCAGGAATGAACTTATCGGACTCCTCGCGGCTGGTGGTTATGAGTTGAGAAAATGGTTATCCAACGAGCCACAGCTTCTGGTTGGGATTCCGGAAGATCACCAACAGAATCCTCAGCTATTCGAGGACGCAGGAGACCCGAACTCTATCGCCGTTTTGGGAATTAAATATCAGCCGGTTCACGATATTTTCACATTCCGGGTAGAACTGGAAACTACAAGAGTTTGGTCGAAAAGGACGGTCCTTTCCACCATCGCTCGGATGTTTGATCCAAATGGATGGATCAGCCCGTGCATTTTTATGGCGAAGTGTTTATTGCAAACACTGTGGACACTCGGAGTCTCGTGGGATGAGCCACTGGTAGGGCTCTCACTCGACACTTGGCTCGCTCTGATCTCTACGATCGAGGCGATCAATCAGGTGGCGCGGTTGCCGCGGCGGATCTTGCCGCGGGGCAAATACAGGGCAAGCCTACATGGCTTCTGCGATGCGTCAGAACGAGGGTATGCCGCAGTGGTGTATCTGCGAACGGTGGACTCGAAGGGTCGAGTCGCCGTCTCCTTGCTTCTGGCTAAAAGCAAGGTGGCTCCCCTCAAAACTAGGCTGACAATCCCGAAGCTGGAGCTTTGCGGGGCGCATCTATTGGCCAAACTGTTGTGCCACGTGCACAAGGAACTGACGTCTACGGTGGACATCCGGAATGTCTACGCCTGGTCTGACAGTCAGGTAGCTCTGGCATGGCTACGCGGGGCACCCCACGTATTGGAAACGTTTGTGGCCAATCGGGTATCTCAGGTACAGAACTCGGGCATCGAAATTTGTTGGAGGCACGTTCCCGGCCCCTGGAATCCTGCCGATTGTGCCTCTCGGGGCTGCACCGCGCCGGAATTGGTGCAGCATGCCCTCTGGTGGGGTCCAGAGTGGTTAAAGGAGGGTGAGTCATCATGGCCGGTCACCATGATCGATGGCTCTCTAGGGATGCTCCCTGGAATAAAAGTTTTGGTGACAACAAACGAGTCAAGGCCAGATCCGAATTGGTTGACGGCTCGATACAGCAAACTGGACAAATTGCTAGGTGTAACTTGCTGGATCCGGAGATTTCTACATAACTGCCGCCATCCAGACAAGAGGCAGTTATCACCCGTGGTGGGTGCTGAGGAACGCAGGAGTTCACTGTTGGCCCTGATACGGCTGGTTCAAGCTGACCGGTTCGAGGACGAACTGAAGATTTTGCGCGTCGGTCGCGCAAAGCTCAAGGGAGCGATCTCTCGGCTCAACCCATTTCTGGATGCGGATGGACTGTTACGCATTGGAGTTCGCCTCAAAAATGCCGACCTGCCCTTCGGTAGCCGTCATCCTCTGCTACTCCCCAAAGGAGGACCTTTGGTAGAACTGGTGGTCTCGGATAGACACCTGAAAAACGCTCACGCGGGGTGTAATGCGTTACTGGCGATATTACAGAGGGAGTTCTGGATTTTGTCCTCTCGGAGAGTGGTTCGCAGCGTGTTATTTAAGTGTGTGGCTTGTTATCGGGTGAAGGCCTCCACTATGCAGCCACAGATGGGGGATCTCCCTTCTGACCGGGTTTGTCAGACAGCTAGGCCGTTCGACGGGGTCGGTACGGATTTTGCTGGACCGTTTCTGGTGAAAACCACAGCCTATCGTAACACTAGGGTCACGAAAGCATACCTGTGCGTTTTTGTCTGCCTGGCCACTAAGGCCGTCCACCTGGAAGTGGTTTCGGCTCTGTCTAAGGAAGCCTTTGTCGCCACGCTGGATCGTTTTGTTTCGCGACGGGGTTTACCTTCTCTCATTCGGTCCGACAACGGTACCAACTACAGAGGCACTGCCAACTGCTTAAAAGATGTGAACGATTTTCTGGATAAAAATTGTAATAGCATAAGTCAAGCTCTCGCACAGCGGGGAATCACATGGCGATTTAGTGTGCCAGCCTGTCCCCACTGGGGCGGGATATTTGAAGCCGCGGTAAAATCGGCAAAAACTCACTTGCGCCGGGTAGTCGGGGAAACTGCCCTCACGTATGAGGAACTTACAACTGTGTTTTGTAAGGTTGAGGCGGTTCTCAACTCGCGTCCGCTTTGTCCACTCTCCTCTGACGCAAATGACATGGAAGTCCTGACCCCTGGTCATTTTTTGGTCGGTCAACCACTCACTGCCCTGCCTGAGTATCCCTGGAAGGATGAACGCAGACACCGGATGTCTCGTTTTCAAATGATACAACAAATGAGTCAGGACTTGTGGCGTCGTTGGTCACTGAAGTATCTGCATTTATTGCAGCAGCGTGTAAAGTGGACAGACCGGACGTCGCCCCCTTCGGAGGGGGATCTGGTTTTATTAAAAGAGGCTAGTTTGCCATCGTTATTTTGGAGACGAGGTCGCATTTTGAAGTTAATCTGGGGCGCGGACGGGACTCCGCGTGTGGCGCAAGTGTTGGTTGATGGATCGGTGCTAAACCGCGCAGTCGCGACCTTAGCTCGATTACCGGTTGACTAGTTTAAGATTTCAGGCTAGAAAGCGGTACGTCCGCTTTGGGTGGCGGGATGTTGCAAATAAACAGGCATTTATTTTTGTTGGAAATAAAACTTTGATTTGTATTATGGACGAATCGATTATCGAGATTCAATTTTGTTTGGTGGCATAATGGCCCCATCACTAATTGTTCTTTTTTTTTTCTTTGTTGGTACACTTGTCTCTGGAAAGACAATATGGCTGGTTGATAGTTATCGTGTGTTGATAATTAAATAGATTTTATGTAGTAATAAGGGCATTTGGAGCCGTATTATTCTAATTAAGTGGATTTTGCAACCTGTGTTTTGTGAGTGTGCGTCGTAAGCGAATTGTTTCGGGAAAAAATTAGCCGGGATGTCGGCAACACCGCTGCTGGAGTGAACAGATATTTCAGGGGGAAAGTGCACTTGGGGTAGTTTGGGTGTGATTAGGGAACCTTCGAAGACCCGGACTCGGATTCGGGCCCCATCGGACCATATGGATCCCGTTCTGGACGGCGGGAGCGGCATTGAACTGTGAGTGGATTTTTCGATTTTAATGTGTAATTTTAAGCAATAGCATAGTGTGTGTTGTGGGTTTCCGCAACAACACGTTTTCCCTCCTTCCTATGATATAGGGTCCTTCAAACGAGGTGTGAAGAAGCATCTTGTGGGCCGGCAGAGTGAGGTTAACTGATGCTACGTTTGTTTTCACGCTGCACCAGTTATCTTCGCGTGTGGACTCCATTTCCACTTAACATCAGGTGGGATGGAGTAATTTGCCGAGCTATCTATAAAAAATAATAATAATAAAACACGTTAATATGATTAAATCAAACGAACTGTAAATAAGACAGCGGCTACGGCTGCGGCAGTGCGGGCGGGGCGGGGGCGGGCGGCTTTAATCCTCTGATAAGTTTCCGCAAGTGGTTTAAGCAGAACCGGCGAAGCTTTCAGTATAATTTTAGAGACCAGTATGCTACGGTACTCCCATTAAAAGCTACAAAAATGATGGAAACTATAAGTAAATAAGTATTAAATAGGTTGTTTACTTGTTGTTTTCTAAAGTTTACGCGAACGCTACACATAGAAACTTTTACGGATCTACTCGCGTTACATACAGTTACTACTTTAGTTTAAAAAGGTTTGAATATGTTGCCATAAGTAATACATAAAGAAATGAGCTCATTTAGAAGAAGGAGGTTCATTATAATAGTTTGAGTAATAGTGTTACAGCTAAGGTATAGTCATAGTTACGTCCCTAGATCGACTAACAACATATTATCACTATTATTACCAACGTCACAAACTTTACTTACATACTTGGTTTCCCAATAGTTGGATTCAATTTTTTTTTTTTCAATAATGCTACTGAAATATAGTTTAATTATTTTATTAAGTAAGTCTTGAAAACATTAAGATAAGATAAGATAAGATAATCATTTATTTGCCAAAAAACATGGTAATTTACGGGTGGTAAAAAAATTTACAATGCGCACATGTTTTGCCATTATAAAACAGCATGCAAATGTTAAATTAAAATGTCGAAGTTAAACATGTCAATATGGTTAATTAATTAATTATAAGTAGAAAAAAAATACAACTAAATGTCAAAAATATCATACTAAAAGTCATTAACAACATTTTTATGGAAATAAATACAGTATTATACAATTACTACATATACAATTATACACATTACTAGTGTGTTACATTATGTCAATCAGGAAGTTTATTAAGTCGATTTTTAATTTAAATATTCTTTAACTGTATAGAAACAATGCTCTAATAGCCAAGCTGTTAATTTATTTTTAAACATATTAAACGGCAATTGTTTTAACTCATCAGGCAGCTTATTAAATGTTATTATTGCTTGAACATATGCATTTCGTCTAAACATCTCGAGCCTACATTTCGGGAGAAATAATCTATCCTTATGTCTCGTGTGTCGCATTAGCACATCAGAGTGTTTAGGGAAGTAACCTGCGTTCTGCCTTACAAATATACATATTACCTTAATATACATGCAGACGAGTTGGAGTACTTTTAAATCTTGAAATAGAGGCTTGAAACTTTCAGTACTCCAAGCATTACATATAGCCCTTATGCATTTTTTTTGTAGCCTGAAAGCTAGTAAAATGTCGACTGAGTTACCCCAAAGTAGTAATCCGTAGCTTAGTACTGACGAGACATATCCATAGTATGCACTAATAGCTGCTTCCATAGACACTGTTTGTCTTAAGCGCCTGAGTGCATATACAAACTTATTTAATTTAGAACACACTTTGTCAATATGCGCCTTCCAATTACAGTGTTGGTCAATTGTAATGCCTAAAAAGTCAGTTGTTTCTACTGCACATATATGTTCATTGTTGTAAGTTATGTCCAATTTGATGTCATTTTGTTTGTATGTTCTGAAATATATCATTTTCGTTTTCTGTATATTTATAATTAAATTATTAGAATTCAACCAATCATTTATGTCATGTATACATTTAGTTATTTTATCTCTTAATTTATCATTATCTTTATCTCTAATAATAAGGGTAGTATCATCCGCGAATACAATGGTTTTTTCGGATGTTACAGCGTCAGTACAGTCATTGATGTAACTTAAGAACAAAAGTGGTCCCAGTATGCTTCCCTGGGGTACACCACAGCAGTTTTCTTTATAGTCCGATCTAGAGTTAGTTTTTGTTGGTATCTTTTTGTCTTTCGGTATTTTCGACACTTCTACACATTGTTTTCTATCTTTGAGATAACTGCTGATCCAATCGTGTGCTACCCCCCTTATACCATATTTATTCAGCTTATCTAACAAAATGGTGTGCTCCACAAAATCGAAAGCCTTGCTCATATCTAATAATATTGCTACAATCGGAGTTTTGTCATTAAGGCTCTCTGTTATAGCTTTCACTAAGTCAAAACAGGCTAATTGTGTTGATCTGCCTTTTCGAAAGCCAAATTGTTGCTGATCTAGAATACCATGTTTCTCGAAGAAATCGTTAATTCGTTTTAACATGGCTTTTTCGAAAATTTTTGAGAGAATGGGTATGAGCGTAACCGGTCTGAAGTTATTGACATCTTTAGCATCACCTTTCTTAAATAGTGGTTTGATAACAGAAAGTTTCAGTTTACTTGGAAACTCTCCCGTTGCAAAAGATAAATTTATCATGTAGCATAACGGCTTACAAATGTGTGCCGCACATGCTTTAAAGACGCAGTATTGATATCGTCGAATCCCACCGATTTTTGTTATTAAGTGACATCAAAAATTTGTATACTTCCTGTTCATCAGTAGGATACAGAAAAATTGAATTCGGATTTTCTTTCACAGGATACTTTACCCCAAACTTTTTGAATGTTTTGTTTTTGGTAACGTTTATATAGAATTCAATAAAAATGTTAGCAATATTTTTAGGATCTGTATATGTCATATTATTAAAATTAATTATTTCTATATTATTGAATGAAGGTTTATTATTAATTTTATCATTTATTATATTCCATGTCGCTTTGCACTTATTTATGTTAGACTTCACATACTTATTGTTTTGTATTCTTTGAGATTTATTTATGCACTTTTTTAAAATATTTGAGTATTTAAGGCTCCCCCGTGCTCTCTTTTCGTGGTTCATTATACAACATGTCCCGGGAAGTAGTCATCTAACTTTAAGAGCGTTTACGCCGCACACTAGCGCCACTAATGAAAAAAAAACATATCTAGTAATTAGAGATAGAAAATCAAATTATGCTCAACAAACTATTTGAATGAAGTAATTTAGCATTTTTACGCCACCTTATGAACACCTCACATGTTATGGTTTAGTTAAATAAGACGTTACGGCCACTTTTAACTATAACGCCATATCTTACTAAACCATAACAAGTCAGGTGTTCATTAGGTGACGTAAAAATGCTAAATTACTTCATTCAGATAGTTTGTTGAGCATAATTTGATTTTCTATCTCTAATTACTAGATATGTTCTTTTTTTCATTGGCGGCGCTAGTGTGCTGCGTAAACGCTCTTAAGAGCATGATCTATGGATAATTTTATCGATAAAAATACCTCAAATCAGGGGTCTGACTGACCCGCCTCTCGCCAAATTACAAGAATTTATGTTTTTTCTTTTTAGTATTGACCTCTTCCTTTAAAAAAAGCGATAACATGGGCACCTTGACACTGATAATCAAATATTTGATATCATTCGCTAGCTAACAAGATTACCTAGTAGTACTCTACGTCTACTAGTTCCGATGCTATCGTTGAACAAAGTGACCCCTTCACAGTTCATTTCGAACGTTTACTTTAAGTTTTGACTCATGTTGTTAGTTGTTGCTACTTACTACGGCTTACGACTATCATCATCATCATCATCATCATCATCATCATCATCATCTCAGCCAAAAGACGTCCACTGCTGGACAAAGGCCTCCCCATACGACTATACATTGATTTTATTATTAAAGTCAAAGTCAAAGTCAAATATTCTTTATTCAAATAAACTTTAGAAAAGTGCTTTTGAATCGTCCATAATTTTTTTACCTACTACCCATTCAGGACGTCTATTTTTAGCTGTGGAGAAGAATGGGCGCAAGAAACTCCACAGCTTTAATTCATTATGTAACGACATTTACAAAATTATATGCCGTTACGTTACCAAGTTATACAAGTTTAAAAAACCTTAACAATATATTGGATTAGAAATAGATTGGAGCATTTTAAACCCATGCTGTTTTGTCTTCAATGTAATCAGACACTTTATAATAAGCTTTTTTATAAAGCTTTTCTTTAATAGCGATTTTAAATTTATTAATATCTAGTTTTTGGATATTACTTGGAACTTTATTGTAAAAACGTACACACAGGCCTCTAAATGAATTATTTACTTTTTGGAGCCTAGTATTAGGTACTGCTAGTTTGTTTTTATTTCTAGTGTTTACATTGTGAATATCACTGTTTTTAGAAAAAGTTTCAATATTTTTATATACATACATTAGGTTCTCGTAAATATATTGTGATGCAACTGTCATTATATTAATATCTTTAAATCTCTCCCTAAGAGAATTACCAGCTTTTAGATTATAAATTGCTCGAATAGCCCGCTTCTGCAGCACAAAGATAGTTTGAATATCGGCAGCATTGCCCCACAGTAAAATGCCGTACGACATTACGCTATGGAAATAACTAAAGTAAACAAGTCTAGCTGTTTCAATGTCAGTGATCTGACGAATTTTCATTACTGCATAAGCCGCAGAGCTCAGTCTACTCGACAATTTATCTATATGTGGGCCCCACTGTAGCTTTGCATCCAACGTAATGCCTAGAAACACTGTGGTGTCCACAAGGTCCACATTCTTATCTTTAATTTTTACACTGGTTTTTACCTCCTTAACGTTGGGTAATACAAATCTTATACATTTGGTTTTTTGTTCATTTAATAGCAAATTGTTAACACTAAACCAATGAACTATCTTTGTGACAGCATTGTTCACATCGTCATCAATCGGCTGTCGTCGTTTCACTTTGAATAAAAGTGAGGTATCATCTGCAAACAATACTATCTCATGTTTGTCTTTTACAAAGTAAGGCAAGTCGTTAATATAAATTAAAAATAAGAAAGGACCAAGAATTGAACCCTGTGGATCAATTCTTGGTGGTGTGGTATTTGTTTTCTTTGTCATCGATCTGTGTAAAATAAAAGATTAAAAAGGGACCCTTTTTGTTCAACGATAGCATCGGAACTAATAGACGTCGAGTAATAAATTTACCTTCGTTTTTAGAATAGCTTAAATACTAGTGATACGATGCAAATAAATCATACTTTAATGACCTTGTTTTTATGATGTTTTAAAATAACTGAAAAAGACGTGAAAAAATGACATGTTTTTTTACTTAAATCAATCTATACTTACTCAAAATATATAGGGCCCGTGTATGTTTGCTACTTCTACTAATAGGTAATATTGTTAGCTATCCAACGATATCAAATAGGTATTTGCTTATCAGTGTCAAGGTGCCCATGTTATCGCTTTTTTTTAAGGAAGAGGTCAATAATAAAAAGAAAAAACTTAAGTTCTTGTAATTTGGCGAGAGGCGGGTCGACCCCTGATTTGAGATATTTTTATCGATAAAATTATACATAGATTACTACTACTCTTAAAGTTAGATTACTACTTCCCGGGACAGATTGTATAGTAATAGTGCTAGACATTGGTAGAAACCTGACGGAAATAGGCCACGTCGATGTCAATTTATTAGCGGTCGGTGCGGGAGGGCTGCGGTGCAGCGGCGCCGACCCGGCCGGAACAATAGGGGTTATAATGAGGCTCGTTCACTGATTGTCAGGAAATGGCGACTGAAATACCCAACACAAATACTTCAGACTAAACAAGCTAATGACTGGAAATGGTAATGAAATCACAATACTATGACAGGCGGGCGATGCCACAATATATTTTATATTGTATTTTATTTAGCGTAATATTTTTTTAAACCTGCCTTAAATGATTATTTCCATGTGGAAATATGTATTAGCGCTTGGTAAAGTTCATATACCTCAACATATCACTACGCTAGCCACATGACACGTCCTTTTACAGAATGAGATTGTCTTCGTCAATCAATTTAACTACGTAAGTAAGCTAAAGGCCTCGGTGTTTTTGAACATCATCATCATCATCGTCATCATCAGCTTATTTTTATGTCCCCACTGCTGGGGCACGAGCCTTCCCTATGGATGTATAGGGAGAGCGGTCCATAAACCACCACGCGGGCCCAGTGCGGATTGGTGGTTGTTAACGACGCTGCTAATGCAGCCGGGACCAACGGCTTTACGTGCCTCCCGAAGCACGGAGGAGCTCGAGTTGATAAATTTTTGGTCACGCATCCGATGACCGGCCTTTGCTAAAGTTGCTAACCTTAAGCTCAGTTTTTGAACAACATCGATGAAATTAAAATGTTTTCCGCGAACTAAATGTCGCCTATGCGTCCCGCTGACGGCGGCGGCGCGGCGTCGGCGCGGCGTATATCCAAAAGACCATAGGGCAACGCGTACAGGGTGCCTAGTGTGAGTTTCATTCGACATTCGATCACGTTAACGAAAACGAAAATTAGTATGGCATTGACGCCAGGAAGCATTTGGCGACATACAAGAAGAGTAAAAAAATTCAATACAAATTTTTGCTTTCGTAAACGTAATCGAATGAATACGGATAGTAAACAAAACTCACACGGGCAGGATGCCTTTCTCAATAAACGGCGTCGCGCGCGCGCGCTGACAGGCGGCGGGGCGAGGTCACTCGTTAGCAGGCGTTAGTCCGATTTCAGTTTAAAGTCGAATCTATTAGTTTAATTAAAATTGTTTGAAAAGAAGAACTAATCAATAAATTGATGAAATTTGAGATTTTAAATGAAATTACAGCTGCGTTACAAAAGTAACTTCTATAAATTTTCATGTTGAATGCAAACTTATATTTCAAGAAAGAAATTCATACTTGTCTTCGTTTTACATTTACAAATGGACATAAGTTGCTTAGCTGTATATCTGTATTAATGATAGCGACACTTTCTATTTCATCAGCCACAATGAAAAGATATAGCAGGTTCAAGAAAATCAATTTTGAACAGTTTTTAGTGATATGTCAAACTTTTGATCTGTTTAAACGAAACTTTAAATTCTGACGGTATTAAAAAAGGACTGTCGCTCTGACGTGCTCTGTCTAGAAGCGACTGCTTGGTTTTTCCTCAGAACAATAACGGTTTTTCTGTCAAAAAGCAAAGAATCATGAACCTGCTAAGGCGTAGCAAGCTAGCCATCTACGGCGCGCCGTAGCACCCTCGTAGCAATTGGCGACTTTTACTGCGGCTTTCGCTCTGTAAAAGCTTTGTTTGTTTTAGAATGAGATTTTTTTAAATATCATATTTTCTAACTAACTAACTGCCTAACTTTAGCCATCGTTTTGTAGTTAAGCTGTTTATTGTGGATTGCGGAAGACTCAGGTTCGATTCCTGGCTGGATCGAGTAGGCGTTTAATTTTTTCACTGTATTTTATAAATTTTATAAATATTTAAGCTCAACGGTAACGGTAACGGTAAAAATATTTTAATATTGTTCAATTTATACAATTCATTCGTTTGTCCTGCTGGGTATTTATCATATTTGTATAATTAAATCATTATATTAAAATAACCATATAATAAAACATGTTTATGTTATACAAATATGATAAATACCCAGCAGGACAAACGAATGACTTGTATAAATTGCAAAATATTAAATTATTTTTTACGTCTAATAAAGATATATTTTCAAGATGAGTTTTTTTAATATAAAGTGGTTTTAGCTAATAAATGCAACTCTCTTTATTATTTTGTAACTTTCTCTGTAATCTGTTTAAATTAATCAACTCTTTCTACTCTTACTTTGGAAGCCGAAAGGTGCCTAATCAACGTCAACAACTACGTCATCAACATTCCATTTTCTTCTTGTAAATTCCAAACGTTTTTAGGGTTCTCTGTATTCATTAAGAAGTCGTTGTCATGTTATGTCTCTCCCGACGGCGGCGGCGGGCTATTGTGTCTTCTCAGCCAGCCGCGCGGCGTACGCACGGAGCGCCGCGTCGCTAGAGGAGCGATCCACGACTTCTCTCATTACTAAACAATAGAAAATACCTACGCTTTTGATGAACACCTTAAACATTTTCATATTTATTCCTTGCTGCTTTGTTTTTCATCTTTGTCAGAGCGTCTTCTTTAGAGCTCGCAGTCGCAGTTTAGCTCGCGTGTTGCTTAATGTAGCTCGTTTTATAATTAATACTTTAACGAAGTGTTACCATAGTTAGCAAACGACAACAAAACGAGAATCTGAAATTTGCTTCTCTCCTTATTGATATGAATGGTGAGGTGTTTTGGTTGCGATACATTAAATCTGACTAAACAGCATTTTAATCATGACTAAAACTGAATTGTCGCCTTGACTACGCTCAAACCAAAAAAATGGAAAAATTTATTAAATAAATAATTACGACTATAACTATTTAAATCCATTTCAACCACAAAAAGCTCACAATTAGGTTCCTAATGTACACAATGAGCTTCATCCCACAGTCTCAGTTGGCTTCCCACCGCTCGTTGCATTACTCGTACTCGCCGCTAAGCGACTGAATCCAGTTATAGAATAGAATCATAGCCGGAACTTCATTGTGCTCTTCAAATGAAATGAAATTATGGGAAGCACGTTTGTAATATCAGCTCGGTTCAATTCCCTTTAAAATGGACGATTCCTTCTGTAATGTATTTGTTCAGATACGATGTTTACCGCGAAACAAAAACACTGGCGATGTGTAGCACATGTTGTATATCTATCGGGTAAGCATTATCTTTCATCTCACTTGATGTTAAGTGAAGATCCTCAACTACTGAGGCACTGGCTATCTTATCTCTAGCTGCCGGAACACAACAATGCTACAAACATTGATGTTATAGCGACAAATTTAGAAAAGATGGTCGTAGTTAGCCAGGCGGACAAACAAGCCCTACCACCAAGCTAACCGAGTACACAAACATGTATCGAACCCGGAACGGTCAACTACTACTACGGTACTAAAAGCTCAAACATCAGTTTGTCTCTATCATTGTCTTATCGTATAAAACAAAGCGATGCTACGAGAGCTCACTGGCAACCAGGACGTGAAAGCCTGTACGAATCACATTTGCTTACCGAAACGGAAATTCGTAGGAATAATGAGGAAAATGAGGCTGAGTGCTCCGCCAATGACGTTACGGACACGCGGGCTGCCGGCACTCACGACATATTCGTGGCGCGGGCGGCGCCGGCGCGGGCGGCGCGGCGCGCACTCACTATTCAGAATCAATTCCTCATTAGGTTATTGTTTTTATAGTATTTTCAAACACTGCCTCTAATATAAAACAATAATTAGTTTAATAATACGTTTTTATTTCTTATTTTCAAGTGCTAATTGCTGCACTGAAGCTAAATTAAATATTTATAAAATTTATAAAATACAGTGAAAAAATTAAAACGCCTACCCGACCCAGCCAGGAATCGAACCTGGGTCTTCCGCAATCCGGGCGGCTGTACTGACCGCTATGCTACCGGGAAGGCTGACGTAAGCGCTGAATTCTGGCTGGGTCGGGTAGGCGTTTAATTTTTTCACTGTATTTTATAAATTTTATAAATATTTAGTTTAATATTGTTATAAATAATGTATTAATGTTATAAATGTCTAATTACAGTATTAACATACCTACTTATATAATACACTTGTATTGACATAATGCTAATCTCAAGGGTCTCCTACCTACATGTATTTATGTGAAAAGGTTAAAAGTAGTTACCTATCGATGTATTTTAAAACATCAATGAGATAACAAGGTATCATTTTCCACCAAATACAATTGTACAAGTAAGAATTCACACTGTGTGTCAGTATCAATGTGTCAGTATCAATGTGTCAGTATCAATGTGGCAGTATCAATGTGTAAGTATCAATGTGTCAGTATCAATGTGTCAGTATCAATGTGGCAGTATCAATGTGTCAGTATCAATGTGGCAGTATCAATGTGTCAGTATCAATGTGTCAGTATCAATGTGGCAGTATCAATGTGTCAGTATCAATGTGTCAGTATCAATGTGTCAGTATCAATGTGGCAGTATCAATGTGTCAGTATCAATGTGTCAGTATCAATGTGTCAGTATCAATGTGTCAGTATCAATGTGGCAGTATCAATGTGTCAGTATCAATGTGTCAGTATCAATGTGTCAGTATCAATGTGTCAGTATCAATGTGGCAGTATCAATGTGTCAGTATCAATGTGTCAGTATCAATGTGTCAGTATCAATGTGTCAGTATCAATCACTTCAACCGTGACAGTATCAAACAATAAATAAATAAATATTCACACAAATAATGTTTGTTATATAAATATTATTATTATTTATGTTTATTATAATTATTGTTATAAAACAAAACAGATAGAAACAAAATAGATATTCCTTGATGTAAACAAGCGATTTCGGTGACTCTATACAGAGTTTGAGATAATTATGATATCATTCTTTGAGAGCTTATACAAACAAATTAATACACTTACTAATATTTTTTGCAAAGGTTGTCAAGTCGTCGACGAAGAGTAAGTCCCGTCAGTAAAGTTCCTGTGACTGACCTTTGGCAGGCTGCCGCGCTATTTTAGGGATACCGGTCGCCGCCCCATCATCATTAACGCCTTTCCCGAACCTATTTGAAGCGACGGCGGCGCCCTTCTTTAAACACAAATGAGATTCTCCTCTCGCCGGCCGTCGCCGGCCGTCGGGCGTAAGGGTCACGCTTCTTACAAAATGGATTGTAAAAAGTTTGACAATGATTAAATTTACGGCTGGCACTTCGGCCTTTGTGTCACACGGGCCTATTTCAACTTTTGTTAATTAGTGTTGTATCTACAGACAAAGGGATTTAAGGACTTAGTACAAAAATTAAAACATTATGTATTTAAGCTAAAATATTGTTATTATGAATTAAATTAAACGATTATATTGTGATAAAGGTGCTATAGCACTTTATATACCTTCATTTCGTAGACCAAAGCTATTAATATTTCATTAGACTACTGGGTTTTCTCGAATATTATCGATTTATTTAAAACTAAAACTAATGGAACTTACGTTAAATAAATCGTTAAGCACCTGGGGGCTTGCCGAAGTGGTGACAAATGGAGGCACACTCGCCCGTTTTATAATCTTAACTTCTAAAATGTATATTAAATAAGCTAGAAAAAACGAGATAGTACTTACTACTTAGCATTACGTGTAGCGAATCCTTTGTGGACGCCAGTAATTGCTCGTGGCATCTGCGGGGAAGGGCACCTGTTGCGCCGCCGCACCCTCGGACCGGGCCCTTGGCTTTTACCAAGCAACCTTTATATAATAAATATAAATATTCGCCCGAAAAGGGTTCTGAATTCTACAACCTTCTTTTAATAAATCGCAATTTTTATGGAATACATATTGTATAATATAGTCTTATTGACTTTTTTATACAATATGTATACAGTACCTACTACGTCTAAGTTCCGTATCAGAATCTGTTTATCCATTGATCTTCCTAGCCGTCAGATAGCACATCATTATCTCAGCCAATAGACGTCCGCTTCTTAACATATGCTCCCCGATCTCTTAAGGATACGATAAGATTCCTAAGATGTCACGCTTCGCCGGCCGCCCCGCCCCCCTCGTCGCGCCGGCCGTGCCGCGTCGCGCCGTGCGTCGCGACGCCGACAATCATAAATCAAACATACCGATATGCTCTGAGGAGCCGACGCCATCCTAATTCGAGCAGAGAATCTCAGAAAGCGTGTTGTTACAGAAGTGGTTCGTCGGGAGACGGGGGAGCTGCGTTTGAACGACCGGCGATACACGGACGACACCCACGGCAATGATAACTTACATTCATCTATCTAAACATATAATAAAGCTAAAGAGGGTCGAAAGTATGTACATGGAAGATATTTGAAAAAAAGTTGGCTGGGGATACTTAGAATCGATAACAGAACACGTTCCAACAGTTTTTAGAACTTTTGTCTTTTCATCTGTTTGTCTGTTTATTTGAACGCGCATCTCGTGAAAATGGCTGAATGGATTTGGATGAAACTTTGCACATAGTCAGACCATGACCCGGACTAGGATATAGAATACTTTTTACCGCGGTAACAGGTTCCTGTGAGAAAGTGTAGTCTTCGCGAACGAAGTCGCGGGCGACAACTAGTTTATTATAATGTTCAACATCTATTTCAAAACAAGAACAATAAGCTCTGTTATTGGAATATAGCTTTTAATACTGGTTAGTTAATGTTATCTTTGATGAGCTACCATTAAAAAATGGTTCTTTGTAGAAATGCCACATTTTTATTTTATTTTATATAAGTTTATTTGGGAAATAAACAATATAACAACACATGCAGGTTTTTACCATAGTAAGACAGTGTAAAGTTTCCACAACAGACAAATTGTAACATGACAAAAGTAATGCTCAGCTGTGTTAACAATAAGTTAAGTAGAGTCTATGGAATCTTTTTGTATATTAATTAATAGTGATCATGTTATATTATTTTAAAATAATTTATTCCCATATTTCAATTTTAAACTTTTAATAATGATATTAATATTTTGTATCTATCTGTATAATCTGTAAGAATTATGTTAATGCTAGCGTCCGCTCGCGGTTTCACCCGCGTGGTTCCCGTTCCCGTGTGAATATCGAGATAAAAAGTATCCTATGTTTTAATCTAGGTAGGTAACTATCTGTATGCCGAATTTCGTTCAAATCCATCCATCCGTTGCAGCATGAAGAAGCAACAAATATACACACATACACACAAACTTTCGCATTTATAATATTAGTATGATAGTGTGATTCTACATGTATTTGTTTTTGCTGGAGCCAGCATGTTCATTATCCTGCTTTATTTTGTAAATACCTAGAGTCTGCCTTTAGTACAGTCTCCATACCCTTTGCCAAATGCAGAATCCAAACAATGAGCTTGAACAACAACTCGCTTCTCCAGCGAGTGTACTCCCCTCACCGAATGCGCAACCAGTACACAAGGCAACATACCAGATTTATCGAATCGAAATAATACTCCGTGCCGCGAGTGCCGCGCCGGTGGGTGGCAGCGTCGCCAGCCGAGCCACAACGTGCTCTGCCTACCATAAGTACTCGACTGGATTTATCAATTAACAGTGTCATACCTTGTAATTTCAAATATTGTTCCATGGCAACCACGAACGCTATCCCAGTGATAAATACAGAGGCACTAAACTAAATAAGCAGAAAGACAGCCGAGAGCATCATTCCCATATCAGAGGGTTCAAATTTTTAGTTCTAGAAAACTTAAAATAGACATCGAGTTTGTTTCTCCTAAATGAATGCAATAATGGCCTTAGCAATCCAGACCTCTTTTCTCCGTTCTAGATACCAATATACAATATAACCACAAAGTAAGTGTTTCGAGAATCATGAAGCGTGTAGTGCCACTAGTAGGACATAACAGACAGCTAATGTATATCGCAGAGTCGTTCAGGAATAATAAAACTCAGTAAACGATCGACGATATTGGCCTACAAAAATGTTTCTCCGATTTAATTTGAAAGACCCGGGCCCTCCTTAAATAACGACGCATAAACCCCGCCCAAGTACTTTACTCTTACCTCGAGTTGCCTCTTGCCGTGTTTCGTATCTCGGAGGAGTTTGTTATCTGTTTCCGCGAAGCGAAGGGAACACATAATTCGCAGCCGCAATTCCCGCAGTACCTGCGCGCGCGCGCGCGCGCGAGCCTTCGCCAAAGCGTCCCGCTTTAAGGCGGCGGCGGCGGCCTTGTGACGTGTATACTACACGTTAGGTGCTAATCAAGAGGCTTGTGTTTGATTTTTGGATATAAGATAAACATAGTGAAACATTTGCACGAATTTACTGGCAACCGTCTTTTTACCTTTTCGTCTTAATTCATGATTCACTTTTTTAATTCTTTATGGTGTATCCTGTAAGTGTGTTGAACAATTAAGCTTTAACTATTACAGGTTACAATGGTATGGCTAGAGGCCCTGTAACTAGAGACTTATTTATACAATAACGTCTCAACGTTATGTAGGTATGTTGATTTTAAAATTAAAACTATGGGAAATATGTTAGAATTAGACCACCGACACACATTTATCAACGCTTTGAAATAGCAGCATCAAAACCCACGACATTAGGATGTGATCAACAGTATAGAGTTGAGCATTACCGGAGATGAAGCACAAAGAAGACGAAGCCCGTGGAGCATATTCACGATAATATTCTTTGTTCTATAGTTTGCTTTGGCTTTAACTTGTATCGCACCCAAAATACACCATGAAAAGGTGCCCCCTCCTGTTTCCTAATCATCTTTGCTGAAATTGATTGCACAAAGGCGCTGTACTTTCAGGCGGCCGTGATTTTAAATGAAACGTTTTGAGCGACAGCAGAGGTAATTGTCGCTCAGAATCCGATTAGTCGCAAAAGGACAACGGCAATCATATGTCACGAGCCGCCAGCGACGGTACTCTTAATAATCAAAAACATTCTTAGAAAGATACATTATAAGAGTTTATCTACCTACCTATTTCCAGCAATCAGTAATTTAACAATTTATTAAAAAACAAAAAAAATTACCAAAAAAAAAACCGACTCCAAAAAATTAGACTGGTAAAATTGCACTAAAAAGTAAAAGATAATTGCGTAGTTTAGTTTGTTCAATTTACTTGCAATTCAACTTTATTATACTCAATCTTATATTCTTAAAAACTATGCGACTGCCATATATGTATTTAACTTCACATCTAACAGAACACATTATGACAAACAAGCAAATACCAAATAGAAACTAATAAAAAATATATTTTTAGACTGCTTATAAACAAAAATTTTATTAGGAAAATATACCTAGTATAATAGGTACAATTATTAATATTTTCGGAGCCGGTTTTGGAGGCCGAAAAGAACGATTATTACATCAGTCATTCGATTTAGCGATTGTCGATACAACGGCATTTCGCAAGGGCGTACCACTTGAAATGTTTTTCGCAACAGCGTGTGTCGCAACGACGGCATTCGAAACTCCGTCATTCGATTTAGCGATTGTCGATACAACGGCATTTCGCAAGGGCGTACCACTTGAAATGTTTTTCGCAACAGCGTGTGTCGCAACGACGGCATTCGAAGCTCCGTCATTCGATTTAGCGATTGTCGATACAACGGCTTTTCGCAAGGGCGTACCACTTGAAATGTTTTTCGCAACAGCGTGCGTCGCAACGACGGCATTCGAAAGTACATATCAGACCCTTATCGGCTGAGGTGGGAAAATACTCTAAACATTTCTTGGCCAACATCCAAAAATAGGTATACAATTGCTTTCAAATGACGTCGTTTAGTTAAATAAGACGTTACGGCCACTTTTAACTATAACGCCGTTAACTAAACCATAACATGTCAGGTGTTCATTAGGTGACGTAAAAATGCTAAATTACTTCATTCAAATAGTATGTTGAGCATAATTTGATTTTCTATCTCTAATTACTAGATATGTTTTTTTATTTTTATTTTTTTAATGGCGGCGCTAGTGTGCGGCGTAAACGCTCTTAACGCTTTACAACATTGACAAATGGTTGTCATTTCCCCAATTTTTACGGCACAATATTCTATTTCCGGGTCGTAGTGGAATGCTACTCGTTCCAGGTTTACCTACAGGAACACTGTGTCTGCGGAATCGCTCTATTCCATTGTGTCGTGCACTCGTGCTCGCTTTTGTTGTGTTTGATGTGCCCGAACTCGTTCCATTCTAAGCCTATCTACTTCATTATGTTCACTGTGGAACGCAATTCTGCCATACAAACGAATGTTATCATTATCTGTCTCTCGCTGGTCGTCAGTGCGGTTTACACGTGAGTTAGCTCGTCACACATTTGATTGACATCGCGACCTAAGTCAGGTCCTCTTCTCCTTGGCATTTTAAAACAATAACAGTAATACAGTAAAGTATTCGCGCACTGACAAACTGATGATAGATTTTAATAATCGTCTTCCTATTTATTTATTTATTTTCTTTTTTCGGCTGCATTAGTAGTTGTTAATAGGGATGGATAAACGCCCGGATTAAAATCCACCGCTGGATTAAAACCCATTTCTGCCCAATAAACGCCGGGCGTTTTTAATAAACGCCGGGCAGAAATTAAATTAATTTGCTCACTATACTCAGTGTTTAATCAGTGACAAAAGAAGCTATAGCAAGGTGAAATACGAACTTAATTTAAATGATAATGATAAAAAAATCATGTAGGGATTATTAAACGATAAAAAAAGGTAAAATGACTGAAATGGCTCCGAAAACCGGTTGTGTGCGGCACGGCATCTATTGTGTGTGCGCGAACGCGGGGCAAGGGGCGCGGGGTAAAATTCGTTATCACACCACGGTTCTCTACCTACCCGTTCACTTGAGTACTCTTTTTCTCTGAGAGTGCACGTACGCTGCAATTTGTTTTTATTGTGAAGTGAGATAACAAATGACCCGGCATTGTTTAATTGTGATCTGATCCCGCATACCTGAATGACCTCGGCTTGAACTGGTTTTGTCATCGTAATACAAGTTGTTGTAAGTATAAAATGCTCTATATTTATAATACAGTCGATTTTTGTTTTTAAATTAATGAAATAAGTAAACTATGATTGAAATTCAGAATCGACCAGTTACTTTATAAAATCTGGCGTTTATAACTATGAACGCCATCTATTGCACGTGAATCACGAGCTGTGAACTAGTGTCATTATGTACTTTTGTGATGTTCGCAAACAACAGCAACACCGACAGCTTGGTGTTTACGTCTACTTTAATTAGCGTTACTTTTACCAGTAAAACATTGACGATAATTTTTAATTTGTTTTAGATAATCATGATGGGGCGACCAAAAACCACCCAAGTCTGGTGTCATTGTGTGAAACGGCTGATGGACCTACTTGCAAATATTGCGAGAAGCATTATCGAAGAGCGCATTTGGCTAAAATGAAGAGACATTTACTAAAATGAATCAACTGTCCTGAGGAGTGCAAAAGGCAGATGATAGCCACTTGATCTGAAGGAAGGAATATCCAAAACAAAGAAAATGAGAATCCAATGGAGCCAAATGTAACAACTGAGAATGTTTAGAACTCTGCAAATTTATCACAAACACCGCTGTCAGATGGAATCAAGGAAAACCTCCATACATTACTAGCTAAAGCTGTATATGTTACCGGAACACCACTTTCAATGGTTGAGCACCCTCTTTGGGTAAATTTTTTCGAAAAACTTCAACCACTGTACAAGTTGCCGTCAAGAAAAACAATTTCTACGACCATTTTAGAAAAAACATATAACAGCATGCACCGTGAACTGAAAGAAGACTTGATGACGCAAAAGTGTTTGCACCTACTCCTGGATGGCTGGTCAAATTGCAGAAATGAAGGTATTATTAACATATTAATATCAAAACCGGAACCCATATTTGTGAAGAGTATAGCCTCAGAGGATCATCGGCACACAGGCGAATATAATTTTGGACGTCCTAAATAAATATGGTCCACACAAAGCCACCCACCCTCATTGGTGACAACGCGAGTAATGTGCAGAGGGCATTCCGTATTGTCAAAGTAAGTTTTCAAAGTATGGAAAACACTAAAGTGGCCCCTTAAACCTTGGCTGTCCACGAAAAAGCTACAAACTTACCACCGGAAGATAAATCAGCATTACTAGATGAAGATCTTTGGACAATGCTGAAGCAATGCCGCCTTATTTTAGAACCCATTACAGAGGCTATAATACGTCTAGAATCTAATGACAACTCCATACACAAAGTTTTTTTAACTTTAAAAAACATGAAATCTAAGTTACTTTTCTGTTTGCCAGAAGTAACAATAGTTGAAAACGACGTCAAAGAAAAGATTCTAGACAATGTCGTCATGTCAGAGAATTCAAATGTGCCTCAAGCCCATACATTATGCGGCATACTTATTAGACCCTGCTGAACAAGGAGCAGAGCTTGATGAGAATCAAGATGTAGAAGCCATGGAATTCATTTCTGAGGTAGGACAAAGCATTGGATTAACCGTGACGCCAAATTTAGCGTCCTACAGATCTAGATCGGACTTTTGGAGCCGAAGATTTTTATGGGAAAATGTAGAGGAAATAAAACCAACAACTTGGTGGAGCGGCTTGCTTTGCTTGGCACTGCATTAAGCAAAGTGGCTGTGCGAATCCTCACTGCACCTTGCACTTCTGCTGCAGTTGAACGGTCATTCTCTACACACAACCACATTCACAATAAAAAAAGAAACCGGTTGACGACTGAGAGAGCAGCCAAAATTGCTTACATATCCTACAATTGGAATTTGCTCAATCAGAGCAGAAACAGTTTCGAAAAAGATGGTGACTATGGGGAATGCGTGTGTGTTACACCTCCGACTATAGACACACATGCACATCGAACGGATAGTTCAATGGACACTTCTGACTCACCTCAACCGTCGACGTCAGGCACTGCCAACACCATCGAATTTTTAGATTGTGGTCACATTTCAGATTCGAGTAACAACGATGACTGAGTTAATTCGTTTTCTATTTGAATTTTACTTATATTATATTAGGTTATTTTGAATTATTTATTAAGTTTGAAACTGTAAAAAAATGTGTTCTTCTCAAATTTTTTGAAACAAAACAGTGCAACGTCACTTTTCAAATTCTCTCAAGAAGCTCGCGTGAGGACTTAGTAAAGCCCCACATCTT
Organism: Eudonia lacustrata; assembly: GCA_947562085.1. Lineage (NCBI taxonomy): Eukaryota > Metazoa > Arthropoda > Insecta > Lepidoptera > Crambidae > Eudonia > Eudonia lacustrata. The sequence goes on along the minus strand of OX387318.1, from coordinate 24,423,262 downwards.
TACTGAGATACTCGAGGGGGGGGGGGGGTATATCATTTCTCACTCCCCATTTCTAATATCATTCATCATCATTTATGGAAATATTGTTTATTTATGTATTACTTAAAAATTACTTTGACACTGGCTAAATGTGCTAATCGCACGAAGCCATCAACTAAAAGAAAAAAAAAACATTTTGTTATACATTCCGCTTTGACAGTCTCCATGACAACGAAATAAACAAATAATTTTGTATTGGAAAATTAAATTGTCGTTTATAATATTTTTCGTTACTTATTATTTATGTTTCTCACCGCTTAAACCTTCCCTGGACCTCCACAAATATTTCAAAATCAAAATTAGCCAAATCGGTCCAGCCATTCGCGAGTTTTAGCCCGACTGACGGACAGCAATTGATTTTTATATATATAGATTTGCTTGTTTGTCATAATGTGTTCTGTTAGATGTGAAGTTAAGTATATGGCAGTCGCATAGTTTTTAAGAATATGAGATTGATTATAATAAAGGTTAATTGCAAGTAAATTGAACAAACTAAACTACGCAATTATTTTTTACTTTTTAGTGCAATTTTATCAGTCAAATTTTTTGGAGTCGGTTTGTAGCAAATCAAAAACTGAGTTCCATTGCCTGCCTTCTTTTGCTTCGTCATAGTCGCTTAACTATCTTAATCGAGATATTTTATCGCCATCCGTGAAATACTTATCATTGAGGAGTTCCGGTGACAAACAGTGGTCTTTTTCATCAGTTACACTTCATCAAATGATACTTTCTGAATGCAAATGCTTGACTTATTGCTGAAAATACCAAAATCGCGATAGGTATGCCTACAATATTTGAGGAGTTCCCTCAATTCCTTAAGAATTCCATCATCAGAACTTGGCCAAGTTAAAATGGGATCACACGGGAAGCACCAGCTTTCAAATAAAGAAAGAATCATCAAAATCGGTTCAACCAGTCTAAATTTGATCCTCCTCCTTTTTTATAAATCGGTTAAAAAACATATTTTCCTAAGCTATTGTCTAATCCATTTTTAAGAAACTAATCCTTACAAACTTAGATTCAGTTATAGTTACCAGTCATTTGTTTTAACGAAGTCTTATTTGCCATTCGATTCGAAAACGACAATTTGTATGGGAAAAGTATGTAAGTAAGTAAGTAACTCTGCTCGTTTTACAGCACACAAGCTTTGAGTGGCACCCAGCATGGATGCAGCTGGGTATGTCCCCGGAACCCGTGAACACGTCAGACACAAGCGTTGAAAGAGCAAGGTTCCATTGAAAGATACATATCATATCTTTGTCGTCGAAGTAGCTCCACACTTGTGCAGGTTTGCCTGTCCTGCAGAGCTAAGCTACTTTAACTTGACTGCTAACATGCTCGTGTTGAGGAAAGAAGTGCACGTATTATTACAGAATAAATAATAATAATAGCAAAAAGAAACATATTATTTAAGGTACTTGTTGCAAATAAACAGGCATTTATTTTTATTGGAAATAAAACTTTGATTTGTATTATGGACGAATCGATTATCGAGATTCAATTTTGTTTGGTGGCATAATGGCCCCATCACTAGTTGTTCTTTTTTTATACACTTGTCTCTGGAAAGGCAATATGGCTGGTTGATAGGTATAATATTGTTAGTATTGATAGGTATAAAATTTACCCAAAGAGGGTGCTCAACCATTGAAAATGGTGTTCCGGTAACATATACAGCTTTAGCTAGTAATGTATGGAGGTTTTCCTTGATTCCATCTGACAGCGGTGTTTGTGATAAATTTGCAGAGTTCTAAACATTCTCAGTTGTTACATTTGGCTCCATTGGATTCTCATTTTCTTTGTTTTGGATATTCCTTCCTTCAGATCCAGTGGCTATCATCTGCCTTTTGCACTCCTCAGGACAGTTGATTCATTTTAGTAAATGTCTCTTCATTTTAGCCAAATGCGCTCTTCGATAATGCTTCTCGCAATATTTGCAAGTAGGTCCATCAGCCGTTTCACACAATGACACCAGACTTGGGTGGTTTTTGGTCGCCCCATCATGATTATCTAAAACAAATTAAAAATTATCGTCAATGTTTTACTGGTAAAAGTAACGCTAATTAAAGTAGACGTAAACACCAAGCTGTCGGTGTTGCTGTTGTTTGCGAACATCACAAAAGTACATAATGACACTAGTTCACAGCTCGTGATTCACGTGCAATAGATGGCGTTCATAGTTATAAACGCCAGATTTTATAAAGTAACTGGTCGATTCTGAATTTCAATCATAGTTTACTTATTTCATTAATTTAAAAACAAAAATCGACTGTATTATAAATATAGAGCATTTTATACTTACAACAACTTGTATTACGATGACAAAACCAGTTCAAGCCGAGGTCATTCAGGTATGCGGGATCAGATCACAATTAAACAATGCCGGGTCATTTGTTATCTCACTTCACAATAAAAACAAATTGCAGCGTACGTGCACTCTCAGAGAAAAAGAGTACTCAAGTGAACGGGTAGGTAGAGAACCGTGGTGTGATAACGAATTTTACCCCGCGCCCCTTGCCCCGCGTTCGCGCACACACAATAGATGCCGTGCCGCACACAACCGGTTTTCGGAGCCATTTCAGTCTTTTTACCTTTTTTTATCGTTTAATAATCCCTACATGATTTTTTTATCATTATCATTTAAATTAAGTTCGTATTTCACCTTGCTATAGCTTCTTTTGTCACTGATTAAACACTGAGTATAGTGAGCAAATTAATTTAATTTCTGCCCGGCGTTTATTAAAAACGCCCGGCGTTTATTGGGCAGAAATGGGTTTTAATCCAGCGGTGGATTTTAATCCGGGCGTTTATCCATCCCTATTAACAACTACTAATGCAGCCGAAAAAAGAAAATAAATAAATAAATAGGAAGACGATTATTAAAATCTATCATCAGTTTGTCAGTGCGCGAATACTTTACTGTATTACTGTTATTGTTTTAAAATGCCAAGGAGAAGAGGACCTGACTTAGGTCGCGATGTCAATCAAATGTGTGACGAGCTAACTCACGTGTAAACCGCACTGACGACCAGCGAGAGACAGATAATGATAACATTCGTTTGTATGGCAGAATTGCGTTCCACAGTGAACATAATGAAGTAGATAGGCTTAGAATGGAACGAGTTCGGGCACATCAAACACAACAAAAGCGAGCACGAGTGCACGACACAATGGAATAGAGCGATTCCGCAGACACAGTGTTCCTGTAGGTAAACCTGGAACGAGTAGCATTCCACTACGACCCGGAAATAGAATATTGTGCCGTAAAAATTGGGGAAATGACAACCATTTGTCAATGTTGTAAAGCGTTAAGAGCGTTTACGCCGCACACTAGCGCCGCCATTAAAAAAATAAAAATAAAAAAACATATCTAGTAATTAGAGATAGAAAATCAATTATGCTCAACATACTATTTGAATGAAGTAATTTAGCATTTTTACGTCACCTAATGAACACCTGACATGTTATGGTTTAGTTAACGGCGTTATAGTTAAAAGTGGCCGTAACGTCTTATTTAACTAAACGACGTCATTTGAAAGCAATTGTATACCTATTTTTGGATGTTGGCCAAGAAATGTTTAGAGTATTTTCCCACCTCAGCCGATAAGGGTCTGATATGTACTTTCGAATGCCGTCGTTGCGACCACCCCGGATGGTGGCCTGCACGCGTCCGACTTACTGGCCGAGTCATCACGGTTCGACAGGGTCGGCTGATGGCTATGACGCGTGACTAGCCTGTGGTCGGGCTACGTCGGAACCGAGGACGGTTCTTTTGCCCATCGCGCAGGTACGCGTTTGGGGACCTAGGGGGGACTTCGTCTGGATACGAGCCCTCCTAGACACTGTGGACACTCGGAGTCTCGTGGGATGAGCCACTGGTAGGGCTCTCACTCGACACTTGGCTCGCTCTGATCTCTACGATCGAGGCGATCAATCAGGTGGCGTTGCCGCGGCGGATCTTGCCGCGGGGCAAATACAGGGCAAGTCTACATGGCTTCTGCGATGCGTCAGAACGAGGGTATGCCGCAGTGGTGTATCTGCGAACGGTGGACTCGAAGGGTCGAGTCGCCGTCTCCTTGCTTCTGGCTAAAAGCAAGGTGGCTCCCCTCAAAACTAGGCTGACAATCCCGAAGCTGGAGCTTTGCGGGGCGCATCTATTGGCCAAACTGTTGTGCCACGTGCACAAGGAACTGACGTCTTCGTCGTCGTCCGGAATGTCTACGCCTGGTCTGACAGTCAGGTAGCTCTGGCATGGCTACGCGGGGCACCCCACGTATTGGAAACGTTTGTGGCCAATCGGGTATCTCAGGTACAGAACTCGGGCATCGAAATTTGTTGGAGGCACGTTCCCGGCCCCTGGAATCCTGCCGATTGTGCCTCTCGGGGCTGCACCGCGCCGGAATTGGTGCAGCATGCCCTCTGGTGGGGTCCAGAGTGGTTAAAGGAGGGTGAGTCATCATGGCCGGTCACCATGATCGATGGCTCTCTAGGGATGCTCCCTGGAATAAAAGTTTTGGTGACAACAAACGAGTCAAGGCCAGATCCGAATTGGTTGACGGCTCGATACAGCAAACTGGACAAATTGCTAGGTGTAACTTGCTGGATCCGGAGATTTCTACATAACTGCCGCCATCCAGACAAGAGGCAGTTATCGCCCGTGGCGGGTGCTGAGGAACGCAGGAGTTCACTGTTGGCCCTGATACGGCTGGTTCAAGCTGACCGGTTCGAGGACGAACTGAAGATTTTGCGCGTCGGTCGCGCAAAGCTCAAGGGAGCGATCTCTCGGCTCAACCCATTTCTGGATGCGGATGGACTGTTACGCGTTGGAGGTCGCCTCAAAAATGCCGACCTGCCCTTCGGTAGCCGTCATCCTCTGCTACTCCCCAAAGGAGGACCTTTGGTAGAACTGGTGGTCTCGGATAGACACCTGAAAAACGCTCACGCGGGGTGTAATGCGTTACTGGCGATATTACAGAGGGAGTTCTGGATTTTGTCCTCTCGGAGAGTGGTTCGCAGCGTGTTATTTAAGTGTGTGGCTTGTTATCGGGTGAAGGCCTCCACTATGCAGCCACAGATGGGGGATCTCCCTTCTGACCGGGTTTGTCAGACAACTAGGCCGTTCGACGGGGTCGGTACGGATTTTGCTGGACCGTTTCTGGTGAAAACCACAGCCTATCGTAACACTAGGGTCACGAAAGCATACCTGTGCGTTTTTGTCTGCCTGGCCACTAAGGCCGTCCACCTGGAAGTGGTTTCGGCTCTGTCTACGGAAGCCTTTGTCGCCACGCTGGATCGTTTTGTTTCGCGACGGGGTTTACCTTCTCTCATTCGGTCCGACAACGGTACCAACTACCGAGGCACTGCCAACTACTTAAAAGATGTGAACGATTTTCTGGATAAAAATTGTAATAGCATAATTCAAGCTCTCGCACAGCGGGGAATCACATGGCGATTTAGTGTGCCAGCCTGTCCCCACTGGGGCGGGATATTTGAAGCCGCGGTAAAATCGGCAAAAACCCACTTGCGCCGGGTAGTCGGGGAAACTACCCTCACGTATGAGGAACTTACAACTGTGTTTTGTAAGGTTGAGGCGGTTCTCAACTCGCGTCCGCTTTGTCCACTCTCCTCTGACGCAAATGACATGGAAGTCCTGACCCCTGGTCATTTTTTGGTCGGTCAGCCACTCACTGCCCTGCCTGAGTATCCCTGGAAGGATGAACGCAGACACCGGATGTCTCGTTTTCAAATGATACAACAAATGAGTCAGGACTTGTGGCGTCGTTGGTCACTGGAGTATCTGCATTTATTGCAGCAGCGTGTAAAGTGGACAGACCGGACGTCGCCCCCTTCGGAGGGGGATCTGGTTTTATTAAAAGAGGCTAATTTGCCATCGTTATTTTGGAGACGAGGTCGCATTTTAAAGTTAATCTGGGGCGCGGACGGGACTCCGCGTGTGGCGCAAGTGTTGGTTGATGGATCGGTGCTAAATCGCGCAGTCGCGACCTTAGCTCGATTACCGGTTGACTAGTTTAAGATTTCAGGCTAGAAAGCGGTACGTCCGCTTTGGGTGGCGGGATGTTGCAAATAAACAGGCATTTATTTTTATTGGAAATAAAACTTTGATTTGTATTATGGACGAATCGATTATCGAGATTCAATTTTGTTTGGTGGCATAATGGCCCCATCACTAGTTGTTCTTTTTTTATACACTTGTCTCTGGAAAGGCAATATGGCTGGTTGATAGGTTATCGTGTGTTGATAATTAAATAGATTTTATGTAGTAATAAGGGCATTTGGAGCCGTATTACTTTAATTAAGTGTATTGTGCAACCTGTGTTTTGTGAGTGTGTGCGTCGTAAGCGAATCGCATCGGGAGTACAATTCGCCATCCGTGTTTGGATGTCGGCCACACCGCTGCTGGAGAAGACAGGTATTTCCACGGGGGAAAGTGCACTTGGGGTAGCCGTTGGGTGTGATTAGGGAACCCGAGAAGACCCGGACTCGGATTCAGGCCCCATCAGACCATATGGATCCCGTTCTGGACGGCGGGAGCGGCATGAAACTGTGAGTGGATTTTGTAGATTTTAAGGTAATTTTAAACAGTAGCATAGTGTGTGTTGTGGGTTTCCGCAACAGTACTTGTTACTGGGTCACAACACAAGTAACTTAATACATACTTGTTATCGTTTTTGTTCAGTACCTCCATACATATACATATCTTTAAAAATTTTCTTTGACGACCTCTTTGGTCGAGTGGTTTGTACACTGGTTTTCATGGTGTCGCCATCTCTAAGGTCCCGGGTTCGATCCCCGGTCGGGTCAATTTAGAAATTATTGTTTTTCTATATTGTCTCGGGTCTGGGTGTTTTCTATGTATAATAAGTATGTATTTCAGTATTTTAAGCATGTTTATCCGTTGTCTAGTACCTAACCATTTAACAAGTTTCATAACGAAACTTTTCTTGGGCTAGATAATTGGTGTAATTGTAGGAAGGTTTTTTATTTTTTTTATTTTTTTTAAATAATTAGTAATAAAATTCTTTTTTGTATATAGGTACTTTTATCTATGTTTATTTTACATTACCATCTGTTTATTTATCTTTCATACTTATTATATACTTAGTTATAGTTTTCACAAATTATCTTCGAGGATGAAATCAGCGACGCGCTCCCCGACGGCGCAGGCGGTGGCGGCGGTGTTGCCGCGCACGACGCGCGGCAGCACGCCCAGGTCCGCCGCGCGCAGCCGCCGCGCACCCGTCACGCGCAGCCGCGCGTCCACCACGCGCCCCAGCGCCGCCGTGCCCGCCGAGTGGAATGTCGTGTGCGTCATGTGCCGGCTGTAGCAGCGCCAGTACGCTTCAGAGTCTTCCTCGTACGACAGGCAACCTTCCAAATTCAAAATTACGATAGACGCGTTGTTCTTTGAAAACTGTTCCGTTTTCATCAAATCCTCGATGATCCTCAGGGCTCGGACCATTTCATCTAAATCACGGTCGTCGGATAGAAAGTTAGGGAGGATAGCCGGATTGTCCAGGGGATTCCGGCTTGCCAGGCGCACCGTCCCGCGCGAGTAGGGCTGCAGTAACAGCGGCGACAGCACCATCAGCGCGTAGTCGGCGCTGACCCGGCGCAGCTGGTCGGTGACGGCGGCGTTGAGGTCCGTGCCATGCTGGAACAGCGGCGCGCCCAGCGCCACCAGCCCGCGGTCAACGTACGCGTGGATGAACTGCAGCGTCGGCAGCGCGCACTCCGCGCTGTCGTTCTGCAGTCGATGCTTCTCGAAGTCGTAACAGTTTGAGTTAAGGAAGGTGGTGATGTCCGTGAGGCCGTTCGAGGTGAGTGATCCTTTTTGCAACAGCACCAACTCAGAGAACTCAACCGCTATTTTGCTAGCCGCCAAAAGCTCATCGGAGAAGCCAGTGCCGCGGTCCACTTTGATAAATACCAGCGGAAAATTGTGATCGCTCATGTCGTCCCCAACGGGCAAGTCCAGCTTCACTGTAATGTTGAACTGCTTCAAATGTTCGGCAGGCCCGATTCCTGACAGCATCAGAATCTGTGGGGTGGCGAGGGCCCCGGCACTGAGAATGACCTCTTTCCTTGCGTACAGTCGCAACTTGATTCGCAACAAGCCGTACTCCACCGTAATTCCTTGCGCCGTGTTGTCGGGGCCCATGATGACGCCGGTGCACCTCGTCAGCTTCGCAACCTTGAGCCGGCGCTTGACGTCCGGGCGCGCGAGGTACCCGCGGGCGGTGCTCATGCGCTCGTTTTCGAACACGTAGCCGACGACGCGCGTGACGCCGACCTGCGACTGCGCGTTTACGTCCGGGTTAAACGGAACGTTCAGAGACTCGAATCCGGATACTATTCTGGACTGCCAGGGGTTTTTTGGGTCACTGAAAAATTGTAAGCGCATCGTTCCTGTCGTGTTATGATAAGGGACGGAGGAGGGCGGCAGGAGGTCGAGGTCTTTCAGGCCCTCGTAGCGTAGAAAATATGGTTTGACGTCGTCCCAGGCCCACCCGGTGATGTTGAGGCTGTCGAAGTCTTGCGGCGCGCCGCGCGTGTACATCATGAAGTTGATGCTGGTGGAACCGCCCAGGCAGCGGCCGCGGCTGAAGCGGCACTGGCGGTCGCGGTACGCCAGGCACGACGCGCCGTTGGACAGCGTGTCGTACTGCCAGTCCAGCGCAGAACCGAGCAGCGCTTGCCCCGCACCGGGAATCTACAAAATAATATCAATTAATATTTAGATTTTAATTAAACTTCAAGGTTTCGAGTTATAATCAAAACAACATCAGTAATTGAAATTAAACATTAATAATATTTAAGTAGTTAGCTATTAGATCGTCGTCTTGCAGAAAATAGTGAAAAAATCATTGAAATCACATAGGTTTAATGATTTTTTATCGAATGCTTATCTTTAGAACATGACAACACGTCAAAAACGACTTTGGAGTGAATTCATAGAAGTAGGTAAATGCTCTTCGGGTAAGTTATAACAAGGTTAGGTATATAACAAACCTACATTTATCTCACAAATAAATAATTCTGATTCTCATTTTGGTTACTTGTAATAACCGCAGAGTATTGGCAGTGGCGTTACCCGCGAGACGAGGTCGGGGTCGGCGCCGGCCTCCACCAGCAGCACGTCGCGGCCCGCCAGCGCCAGCCGCGCCGCCGCCGCCGCGCCCGCCGCGCCCGCGCCCACCACGATGTAGTCAAACGTCTGCTTGTCTGCACATAAGCCATAATATTAGCCAGTAGCACTTCGTCTTATCGGGATCCTTTATGCCACAAAATCAAATACTAATGGGGGATCTTTTATTGCATAAAATAAAATTTTAACTTATTTATTTCATTGGTTGTTAACAAATCATGCATATGAGTGTATCGCAACAGGAAACCTAAGGCAAATCATTATGAGAATCCGTCTCCCCGACACCATTGATAGAACGCTGCTACAGAACTAAAACCCTGAGCAATGGCAAAGAAAGTCCTCATCATGTTCCTCCTAAGTATGAAAGCGACACCGCACTAATCATTGATAAAACTTATAGGTATACTCGTACCTACAATGTACCGCAGAGCACGCAATCGAAAAGAGACAGTATGAGCTGACGACTGTGACAAAAATGTTGATACTTTTCAGTTGTGGTATTAAATTTACATAGGTAGTTAGCGTGGGCCTGAATTCATTAAACAATTTATACGGAACTACATAGTTCACATTGACGTTGTTTGCGTTTAGTTAATGTTCGCCAGTTGTTTAAAAGAGTTGACTAAAGAGCAATACGCCGCCATATAAAGTTCATTATATATATATTTTTTATTTATTTATTTAAACTTTAGCAACATAAATATTACATGGCGGACTTAATGCCTGAGGCATTCTCTACCATTCAACTATAAGATAGTGCTGAGATAACATTGGTAGGTGCAATCAAGATATATTATACCTAAATAATTTCAATGTAAGTATAATACATGCATAAATATTATGTATACATAAACATATACTATGTGTATTGTAAATACGTAAACTACAATAAATAAACATACAGACATACCAGAGATTTTTACTGTGAGAGGAGCAAAGGTACTGAAATGGGGAGCAAGATAAGAAGGAGCGTTTAAAAAATTTATAAGTAATAATAATAATAATAATCTAATAATAATCTTTCCTACACTCACACCAATTATCTTGCCCAAGAGAAGCTTCGTTAAGAAACTCGTTAGATGGTTACTAGACAACGGATAAACACACTTAAAATACTTAGATACGTACTTATTATACATAGAATGAAACACCCAGACCCGAGACAATTTAGAAAAACAATAATTTCTAAATTGACCCGACCGGGGATCGAACCCGGGACCTCAGAGATGGCGACTCCGTGAAAACCGGTGTACAAACCACTCGACCAATGAGTCGTCAAGTGAAAACAGTGTGGTTAGGGCCCGTAAACGTCTTCGCTGGCGAATAGGCAACCATTTCAGCTCCGACCTGAACTGCGAGATGTGGTCATATTTCTTCAGATTGTAAATGAATCGGATACTGTTGTTAAGTAATGTGGCAATGCTGCTAGCTTACTGAGCAGTTGGGCACTCTGCCTGATGGAGATGATTTCATTTTTATTTATTTATAGTTAGTATTTCCACCGGTCGTTGTGGAGATCCTTGGGGGAGGCCTTTGTCCAGCAGTGGACGTCTTTTGGCTGAGATGATGATGATGATGATGATGATAGTTAGTATTAGTTATAATTTATAGTTTTTTAGGGTTCCGTACCCAAAGGGTAAAACGGGAACCCTATTACTAAGACTCCGCTGTCCGTCCGCTCGTCCGTCTGTCTGTCTGTCTGTCCGTCTGCCACCAGGCTGTATCTCATGAACCGTGATAGTTAGACAGTTGAAATTTTCATATATGATGTATTTCTGTTGCCGCTATAACAACAAATACTAAAAAACAGAATAAAATAAATATTTAAGGGGGCTCCCATACAACAGACATGATTGTTTTTATAGATAATAGTACGGAACCCTTCGTGCGCGAGTTCGACTCGCACTTGACCGGTTTGTTTTTAAGTAGTTTAATTTAATTGTTATTGTGGTAAATTATTTATTGCAAATACATGAGTATGCCATTGAGGTGCCCACGATGTAAATAGTGTAAGATTTCTTGGTTGCCCTTAAATAAATAAATAAATAAAAACTTTACTACTTTTGATAATCTTTGGTTTTGGCATGATAGCTGATAACCGGAATTTGTGTAATCTATGCTTAGCAAATCATAATGAAATGCTTTATTCCTATTTACATTGTTATATCGACACAGCTGCTCCAGTTTATTGATATTGAATGAAATATATGAACCGGCTATAATTCTATTTAAATTGCGTCAAGGTAGCGTTGCGTCGAGGTATTCAAAAATTATAATTGTATTGTAGGTGTTCTGAGAATCCATTTAACCACTTCGTTTGAAGAACCGCAGAATCGCTAGAATGTTCTTCATATACCTACTAACTATAATTGTACGCCCGTCTAGGGTATTGTGTCTAACCCTTGTACGCGTGACATCTACTATTTACAACACACACAATTTTATGAATAAAACTTTTGTTTTTCTCTTTTGGGCCAGAATAAAAAGTCTTGACGGCAGATAGCGTTTCACATAGGGATTCCATTTCATAACCAGCGTTGTCTGCAGTGACGAGGCAACAGTAATTATTCTCAGGATGGCTGCGCGTACGCCTACAGCCGGCCTCGACCTGCGAGGCTGCCATTAGACCCACATACGGCGCTCTTCAACATGAGCTTTGGCTATAGCTTCGGTAGCGGTGCTCACCGAAGAGCAGCGCGCTGGTTGGGAAGGTGTACCCGCGGTCGGAGCCGCCGCCCCAGCCGTCGTCCGTCGGGCCATCCGTCGAGCCGTCCTGCGCCAGGGAGCGGTGCGCCAGCCATATCAGCGATGCCAACAGCCCCCACCTGCCATAATCCAAACACACTATCGGTCAATTTTCATTAAAGCAACACTTATATTTAGGATCATTTTTTATGCATTGCGATATCCTCTACAATCTAAATAATAAACCATTTTAATGAAACTTTTTATGCTAACTACCTAATTACAGAGATCAAAAAGTTTGTAAATAACTTTATAAAAACGTTTAACTACAGTTATGCAATTTACAGTCGAATAAGGAAAGTTTCAATTAAGTTCTCAAGAGAGAACGGTTAAAAATTGAGCTTGATTAAGAAATCAAGCTCAATTTTTAACCGACTTCAAAAAAAGGAGGTTATCTATTCGACTGTATTTTTTTATGTTTGTTACCTCAGAAATTTAAACTGGGTGAACCGATTTTGATGATTTTTTCTTTATTTGAAAGCTGGTGCTTCCCCTGTGGTCCCATTTTAATTTGGTAAAAACTATTTTATGACGGAATCCTTAAGGAATTAAGGGAACTCCTCAAATATTGTGGGCATACCTATATAGCGATTTTGGTATTTTCAGAAATAAGTCAACCATTTGCATTCAGAAAGTATATTATTTGATAAAGTGTAACTGATGAAAAAGAACACAGATTGCCTTTGGAACTCCTCAATTATAAGTATTTCACGGGTGGCGATAAAGATATAAGCGACTATGACGAAGCAAAAGAAGGCAGGCACCGGAACTCAGTTTTTGATTTGCTATTTTGAGATAGGCGTTTCTCGTTTTCTTCGCTTGTCTCATTTAAACGGCGCTGTCTCATACGAGGGAGCAGCGCGTTAAGTAGGTCTACCCATATTTGCTTTTGATAAATAGATCGAAGCTAATCACTAAAAAGCGAGAAGTAATCAAAAAATTTAACAAAAAAAACCAAACGGTACCTAATGATACCCATTTTATATAAAAAAAACCAATTCCTTTTGTTATGCATTTTGCCATACCTACACTAACTTCGACTAATTGCCACATGCAGCTCCGGTTACCTACGTCTTAATAAATATTGGTGTACATAAATTATACGCAATTTTTTGTCGCAAACCAATTATGATTCGGTTCGGAAAAGTTTTAAAGAATTTTCCACAAGCGAGATTCGAACCGCACTCTCTGAGATAACATTGTTTCGCCGCAAAACTTGAGTAGTATTTATAAAAGGATACCAAAGTTTATCAATACAGCTTGCCTATTCCTAGCCGATCGGATATTTGTTCAAAATCAGGTCAGCATCCTCGGGCTTTGTATTCAGTTAATAAAGATAATCAACGATTTCCCTAAGTAACATAACATTGTAGTAACAAGACGTCGATTGAACAAGGCTTCGCACTATGATATTTTCGCAGTACAGTTTTTCTATGTAACGAAAGATCGCAGTAACAAGACGTCGATTTAACAAGGCGTCGCAGTATAGAGATGTCGTAGAAAGGTTTTCGAAGAAACAAAATTCGATGATACGGCTTTCGCACTCAAGTAGGTATCCCCTTAAAGGGTTCCAAGCTGTGGTGATCAAAACACCGTGAGAGCTTTTCTAGAGGGAGGAGTAACATCATTCACACCAAGTGCGTGTCCCCGTTCCCTACTGAATCTCCGAGGGGTGAGGATCGGATCTGTGGTTATCGAGGAATTTAAACAACTAAACTCGTAACTTCTTTAACGCAACGTGTCGACCGAGTCACACCGGCCGCGGTCACGGGCTGGCTGGAGTCACACCGGCCGTGGTCACGGGCTGGCTGGAGTCACACCGGCCGTGGTCACGGGCTGGCTGACTCAGTCACTAACCTTTTACTTACCTATTAGTTGCGTTAATCCCTGTTTAAGTTTATTTATTTATTTATTTAGGTTCACCAGCGTTTGTTTACAATAATTCTACAATAAAAAAGAAAAATTCAGAATTATTTAACTAAAAGTAACAATCTTTTAAGGCGAACACAACATGCAAAGAGATAAAAAAAAGACTTACCACTAAACACTTACTACTTACTACTTATTTATAATTGTTATTTTAAAAACTTACAATATATTTAATTGTCAACCTCAAGCCAGGATTGGCTTAAGGTTGTTTTGAGTTTGGCAAATGAACCGAAATGGAGATCACCCAAATCACTACATCCATTAAACAATTTGCACAAAATTCAAATTCAAAATTCAAAATCATTTATTCAGTTTAGGCTACAAATAGCTCTTATGAACGTCATTTTATGCCATCGGTTCGTAAGTCTATCTACTCTGGGCGGGAGATCTTGTACTGAGAAGAACCGGCAAGAAACTCAGCAAGTGTCCAGCTCTTTTCTCCCTTACAGCGTCATAAATATTGGAAAAAGCCCTATCATAAAGGACACTTTCCATCACAAATAAAAACACAAAATGTAAAGGACAATCACAACATGTAAAATAACACAAAAAATAAAAAATAACTAAATAAAATATTTAAGTCAGCAAAAACATAATTTACCAGTTTAATTTTTTACAATATCATACAGTGCTAGTAAAAGTAAAAAAAAAACTATAGTTAATAATAATAAAAATAAAACTAATTGTAATGTTCAATGCAACGCTATTTTGTTATCTGCAGGACACTATTTATAAGTAGTATTATGTATATGTTTTTTATTATAGCCAGGCTGTTTTATCTTCTAAATATTCTTTGACTGTATAATAACCTTTTTTTAATAAAGAAGACTTTACATGTTTTTTAAACTTATCTAAAGGTAAATCTAGTACAGTATTTGGTATTTTATTGTAATAGTGTATACCTTGCCCCAAGAAAGAACCAAGCACCTTCTGTAACCTGAACAGTGGCATTGCAAGTTTTGACTTATTTCTAGTATTAAAATTGTGTACATCACTACTACTACTACTACTGTAGTAGAACGACCCTTTGTAAATCCATATTGTTTATTATGTAAAAGGTTGTTTATGTTAAAATACGACATCAACTGTTCCAAAATAACTTTTTCATAAATTTTGCTTAGAGTTGGTAGTATTGAAATGGGTCGATAGTTACTGGGGTCTTCTTTGTTTCCCGATTTGAACAAAGGTATGACCTTACTAAACTTCATAAGATCGGGAAAGATACCTTTATTCACACAGTTATTAAAAATTTCAGCAAGATATGGTGCAATAGAATGTATAATATTCTTAATTACTTTTATAGAGATGCCCCACAAATCACTTGTGTTTTTCATTTTCAGTGATTTACATGTTTTTATAATATCCATTGAATCAATATATTTAAATTGAAAAGAAACATTACATTTTGGTACATATTTTTGGAGTAATGCTTGTGCAGCTTCTGGTGATGAATCCAAATTTGAGGTTGTCAGCACAGGTATATTTACAAAAAAATCATCAAAAATATTAGCAATATGAGAATCTGAATTGACTAAGTTGTCGTTTACTTTTAAAGTAAAAGTATTATCCCGTGGTTTAAATTATTACCTGTTTCACGGTTTATAATGTCCCAAGTGGCTTTAATTTTATTGTTGGACTTTTTAATTTTTTCTTTAATATAATTAGATTTTGCTACTATACATATTTTCTTAAATATTTTCGAATAATTCTTTACATATTCCGTAAAATTAGAATTTTGGTTATATTGTTTTAGACTATATAAATCATACAATTTATTTCTACTTTTATATATACTAGTCGTGGCCCAGTCACAGAACTTAAGTTTATGAGTTATTTTGATTGTTCTTTGTGTAAACACTTGGTCATATTCAGTCTTTATGAAGTTAAAAAGATTAGTATATAATACATCTGCATCATCTTGTCCAAATGGCAATGCATTAATTTTACTCGATATATTATTTTTAAAACGCTCTACTCGCTCCTTTGTAACTGGTTTACAGTTCACTATTTTTGGCTCATCCTTAACATTAAAATCATAGGTCACCTTTAAACCGCAATGGTCAGACGTAAGCTTACTAATGACTGACTTAGAAACAGGGTCATAGTCTGTAAAAACATTATCAAGACAAGTGGCTGAATGTGAAGTTATTCTAGTGGGTTCGAGAAATAGATTAATGAGATTAAAACATTTAAACAAGGCAACAAGACGAACACTCATTGAAGTGCTTTCTAGAATATTTATATTAAAATCGCCACATACAAAAACAAATTTATTTTTTAATTTTAATTTTCTTAGTACGTCTTCCATTACAGATTCGAAAATACCGAAATTGCCCGATTGGGGTCGGTATACACACACTATTACAAAGCTATTACAACCTCGGAATAGGAGAATATGCACCTAAAAGTGACTTGCGAAAAGGAGGGCATAGTGGCGGGATAGGGGCGCGAGGATTTTTTAAAGGCACGCGAAGTCTGAACTTTTGAAGTAAGGGAGGGCAGTAAATACTATAATTGAAAATTTTAAACAAAAAGGATAAATCTAACAAATCTCTTCGATTTTCTAGTGAGATAATATTAAAATGGCGTAGTCTTTTTTCATATGAACGAATTTTTTTGTGGATCCCATTTCTGTATGCTAAGTTTGACACGAACCTTCTTTGTACTCGCTCCAATTTTAAAGAGTGTGTCGCGTAATGCGGCCTCCATACAACGCTACAATACTCTGTTATGCTTCGCACGAGACTATTGTATAAAATAATCTTGACGTGATTTGTTTTGAATACTTTTGTATTTCGCAAAACGAATCCTAACATTTTATATGCTTGTTTTGCAATATTCTCCATATGGGGGACAAAAGTTAGTTTTTTGTCGAACATTACCCCTAAGTCTCTAATTTCCTCCATTTTCCTAATGGGGATACCGTGAATTTCATATGTGCTATTCTGTGAGTTAATCTTCCTACTAAATTTCATGTGGTAGCATTTTTTTGTATTTAATTCCATTGAATTTTCACGACACCATTCCACCATACGGTTAATATCTTCTTGATTTTTTTTTATATCCTCCGGAGTATCAGAAATTCCTACCAACTTCAAATCATCAGCATACATAAATGGTATAGTATGTAGAAAGCATGTTGGGATGTCATTAATAAAGGCATTGAAGAGCAGGGGACCCAAATGTGATCCCTGTGGTACGCCTGATGATATTTTGCATGGTGTACTATTGAACCCATTAATGACAACGTAGAAGCTACGATTATGTAAATACGATTCCAGCCATGCCAGCAATGAACCGTTAATGCCATACGCTTCCAACTTTGAAAGGAGAATATTATGAGGTACTCTATCAAACGCCTTACTAAAGTCAGTGTATATGGCGTCAACCTCCCTACCTCCATCCATAGCTTCCACCAACGTTTCTGTAAATAATGTTAAGTTTGTGCAAGTAGACCTGGACTTAACGAAACCATGCTGACTGTCGGTAAGGAAGTGATTTAGATGGTTCTGTATCACAGGACAGAGTACAGATTCAAAGATTTTACCTAGAGTTGACAAAATCGAAATGGGCCTGTAATTATTTACAACTTCAGCCTTCTCAGCTTTGTGAATGGGTACCATTTTAGCTGCTTTCCTGACGTCTGGAAACATGCCCGATTGAAGAGATTTCTGGTAGATAAAATATATGGGTGTTAGCAGCTCATTTGCACATGCGATAATGAAAATTGGTGGAACACCGTCAGGACCTGCACCCTTGTTAGGGTCTAAGGACTTCAATCTCTTCAATATGTAATCCTTACTAAAATATGGTGCTGTTAGTTCGAGGCTATAGTTGTTCATCGCTTTCCAATGGCTGGCCTTTAGTCTCGCACTGTTATTGGTAACTGACACATCGTATACTTTCTTAAAGTAGGAGGCAAACAAGTTACAGATCTCCGTGCCATTTGATGAGGTCCTGATACCATCAGTCATTGTGTGGGGATAACTACTCTTCCCGCCCTTTTTGCTTTTTATAAATGACCAGAAAAGTTTTGGATTTGTTTTAATGCTTTCCTCTGTTTTCTCCATATATTGCTTATAGGAAATATTTGCTAATGCACTGCAGCGTTTATTGAGCAGGCGCAGCTCAATTTCGTCCATTGGATTCTTATATTTTTTATACCGTTGCCTAATATTTTCTTTTTCTTGTAATATTCTCTTTAGTGAAGCATTAAACCAAGGCGGAGAAAATTTGTTTCTCATTTTTTTGCTAGGAACATACCTTTTTATTACACTATCCAAGACGTCATAAAAGAAGTGAGTCATGGCATTCACGTCCATGCTGCTATGAAGCATTTCGTTCCAATCAACTTTGGTCAAACAAGTACGGATCCGTTCATAATCAGCCTTACTAAAGTTGTAAATTTTGGTGTTGACGTTATAGTGAAGTGTGGCATCTGAGACTAAGGACATAACCATTTCAAGAGGGGGGTGTAAAGGATCTACGACACTTAGAGTTACAAGAGATTCCGCCACTGTACACCGAGGTGATGAGAAATTTGTCAGCATTAAGTCTAATACACGATCTGATATATTACGAACTGTGTTGATTTGAATAAATTTATTAAGATAAATCATATCTATTAATGGCTGACTAGGACTCGGTGCAACATAACTACTGGACGAGTCATTTACTAAGCTCCAATTTATTTTACCCAAGTTAAAATCACCTATAAGGCACATATTCATTTCAGAATTACAAAGTACTGGTTGTTTACAGTTTTCAACAAAGTGTTCCAACATTGACCTGCTCACCGGAGGTGGTAGGTAAACACCGCAAAGAGCTACTCGCTGGACAGAGTTTCCATTTGTGAGGTTTATAACTACCCAAATATCTTCACATTTACTTTCCCATTCGAGTTTTCTAACAGATTTGATTGATTTTGAAACGGCAATCAGAACTCCTCCTCCATCCTTATCTCCATGAAATCCAGTGCTTTCGCGGTCCCGTCTATATATTACGTATCTGTCATCAAATAACTCTTTGCTCCTGACACTACTATTAAGCCAAGTTTCAGTTAAAACAATGATATCAAAAGTATTACAGTTTATTTCTTTTAAAAAGTTGTGGGTTTTAGTACGCAACCCACGAACGTTTTGATAATATATTCTTAGTTCTTTTAAAGATATTATATTAGCAAGAGACACATTCAAAAATTAACAAAAGGAAAAAATAATAAAAAAAAACATTTTAAATTATGACAAACTACGGTAGCTTATTCAACGTGTCAGTGTTCCTAATTATTTTGAACTCGGAGTCTTCAGTCTTCCTCATGTAAAGTTCTTTGAAAACTATGGATGTATGTATTTATTTATGCACACATAAGTAAGTTAAAGCAAAAACATTGATAGATAATAGACTCTGTTCGAAATTGACCACTAGGATTTATAAATTTTTACTTTTTATTTTCAAGTGCTAATTGCTGCACTGAAGCTAAATTAAATATTTATAAAATTTACAAAATACAGTGAAAAAATTAAACGCCTACCCGACCCAGCCAGGAATCGGACCTGGGTCTTCCGCAATCCGGGCGGCTGCACTGACCGCTATGCTACCGGGAAGGCTGACACAGCGCCATCTATCCAACGGTCATTGCAACCGTTGGCTATGCAGATTCATCTTTTCAGATGAAATACTACAAATTTGATAACACAACGCTATAGTAAATTTATTATTTATCTGCATAGCCAACGGTTGCAATGACCGTTGGATGGCGCTGTGCCGCTATTAGCACTCTAAAAAAAATACAAAAGCAGTGACGAGATTCAGCGTCTACGTCATATGAGAAATGTTCTCATTTTTAATTGTAACTTTGTAAGGTTCTTGGAAAAAATGTTGGTCTGATTTTCGGTGCGTTTAGTTTTGGATTCCCACTGTTGGGACACCGCGAGACCTTGATAGATAGCTGATAACAACATCGCGAGTCTAATACACGTATTGTAATCCTGACTTTCGCGGTTTGCGTCCGCGTCATAGCGTAGCATTGAGTTCCGTGACGAGTTTTGTGAGCCCCACGTGGGTTGACCTGATAGCCTGGTAGCCTGGACCTGGGCCTGTGAGCCTGATAGTGTCGTGAGTTGTGGTTGTCCACAACTCACGATATGTGTTGTGGACAACCACAACTCACGACATGACATGAGTGTGTGTGTGATCTGCGCGTGAGTCAGCCGTGTGAGATCTATCACCAGGCGCCTGGGCGCCTTCTACGCAAGGTGGGATCGACGTACAGGATGATACAGCAGCGCAGGTCAGACCCACAATTAATCCGGCAGGGTGAATTGCCCCAAGTTCTGAGCAGACTCCAGCTCGTTTCACAGCCAGGAATAAGTCTATGGGCCCGCTTTGAGCCTAGTTGATGTACGGCGAATGAGGTGGAATTTGTCCAGAACAATTTATTTATTTATTTATTTGTCTTTATTGCATATCACATTACATTAGACGAGGTGTTAAAACATAAGCATATAAGAGGGCTAACTATTTTTAAAATCTAGGTAGTAATATAATATAAATAACGCCAGTTTGACCAGCATGCAATACAATAATAACAATAGTAGTACAGTACAATACAATCTATATAAATTTATCATTAGAATCTACGAACATTTAATATTTATAATTAATAGAGACATCGAAATATGATTTAAGTAATTATATTTTTATTTTTTTATTTTTTTATTAACAGTCTGCAAACGAGCAGGCGGGCCGCCTGATGGTGAGCGGTCACCGCCGCCCATGGACATCAGCAACATCAGAGATGTTGCTTTTGTGTTGCCGACCTGAAAAAAACCTCTTTACACCCCTTTTAAAAGAGCCCATGTCGTAGCTTAATGGGAAAACCTCGGATGGCAGCTCATTCCACAGTTTGATGGTACGTGGAATGAAGTTCCTCTGGAAGCGAACCGTTCGAGCGAACAACGGCTCCAAGAAGTGTGCGTGTGCCCTGTTCCGATGGCGAGCGGTGCGATAGTAGAAGGAGGAAGTGGGCACCAAATTAAAAAGTTCCTCAGAGCATTCTCCATTATACAGGCGGTAGAACCCAAGTAGCATTGGGGGTTCTATAGCGGTTGACTTACGGTACACATTTATTCTTTAAGCTGTCTATGTGAGCTGCACAAGAGCTGTATAGCATGCTATACAGCCCTTGTACCACCCATTTGGACACAAATTTTTCAGCTTTGAGTGTACAAAAGGTTCACGGTAGCAGTATAGTAGATCTTTAATGGTAGTTTAAAGAGAGAACTGTGGTTTTAAAGCTGATGAACGGCACTATATTAGATTCCGTGTGGTTATTCATACAGACAAGTGAGTTTTAATAAGTAACAAGTGAACAATTATACAGCCGATTATCCAAAACCCAAACCACAAGTGTACCTAAAACCAACTATTAGGCCGCTTTTTCCTCAAATAATCACTTTGGTACCACATTTTTTAATAAATATTAATTTGTGATGCTTACGGCCATGGCCATCGTCGAATCGTGTCTAACAGCCATTTTGAGGTGATTTATTATAGTTACTGGTAAGTACACTGTGTTTATATATGATATTGTGTTAATATTACGGGGTAATGTAAATTTATTGTAAAGTACATACATATTTATAGTTAAAATTTTAACGCGCCTCGGCTATATGCCTTTTTATCAAATAAATATATCGAAATAAGCAGATACAAACAAAGCAATATATCATATTTTTGTTTTATTGGCATTTAAATCGTTGTATGGTTTTGTATTTAAACGTCAACCATAAAGTTAATAACGAAAACTCCGAGTTAAGTGACAAAATCATAAATTAATATAGAAATATTATAGGTTATTAAAAATGAAAATGGTGGTCATTGTCTCCATTTACAGTGAACCATTATAACTCAAAATTAGTGTTGTGACCTCTTTAAAGTTTTACGCGTGTACCATTATAATGACGTCAGCTCTAGAAAGGTTCACATGTGTACCAATAGAGGATAACAGTGTGGTCCTCGTGAACAAATAAACTGCTATCAGTGCTACTAGATATCAATAGTGGTGCGTGTAAATACCTTTCATGTACATGTGAACTCATTAAACGCTTCTTTTACAAAATAATTTATTAGCTGATTAATATATCACAAACTAGACCTGCTAACACTAACAACTGAATAGCGCTTCATAAAAGGTTATATATAACAGCTTTGGGCTGCAATAATGTTCACATGTGTTATATTATAATGCCAGCAATCTAACACCGTATATGTGAACCTCTGAACAGCCTATGCCGAATTTTACTTCTCTTAAACCGCTCTTGTTCAGCTTTGAAAATGAAAGCTGGCTAGAAGAGTAATGTTGTCCTGACAAAACGCCAATAGTTACATAATAGGCCACATTTACACCCCTATACATGCCTTACACAGGTATAGGTGGACATGTTCACTTTATTGCAGCCGATGAACCAAGTGTGACCACTGTAAATGCTAAGAGATCACCAGTGAAATAAATGTGGCCTTTTAAAGAGAATAAAATACTACTTGGGAACACACACAACGAGCCGATATCACGTCTCAAGGCTAAGTGTTCTAACCAGTCTGTGAGCTTGGGATCGTTGACCAGTCGAATGGTGCGTCGCTGCAAAGATTCTAGAGGGTCAAGCTGGCATTTAGGAGCCCCGGACCAAAGGTGAGAATAGTACTCTATGTGAGGTCTAACTTGGGCCTTGTAAACCTGTAAAAGCTGGTTAGACGTTAAGTACCGTCTCGCTTTCCTAAGAACTCCTAATTTCAGTGATGCTATCTTCGCTTTGTCCTCTAGATATTTGCGGAATTGTACATCACTGGATATGTCAACACCAAGGATCCCAATGCTGCTGCTGCGTCATTTAAAAAATCTGACAGATATAGTAACATTTATTCAAAAGAAAGCTTTTTAATAATTTGACGAAATACTTAGGATTATCTGCGTTTTTTATGTAATTGGGAAGGTGGTTGTATATTTTGAATTCCGGGTAGTTCGTACAATATCAATATTGTAGGGGGTGCTAGATGAGACTAATTTTAATTTGGAGAATGGTATTTTAATTTGTTTTAGGTACCATCTATCATTTCTTCTAATATTTTTTTATTGGGCAATATAGTTTTGGATGTTTTTCGAAGACGACACTCTGACCAAAATTTGCTTGACTCGAGAATGTGAATAGATGTAATTGTTAGGATTCTATATTTAATGAAGTAAGCTTTACATGATTCTAACTGGTCTATGTTAGTTAGTATTCGTATACATTTTTTTTGTAATATAAAAACTTTGTCAACGTCACATGAATTTCCCCAGAGAATTATGCCGTAGGACATTACCGAATATGCGTAAGCTTAGTGTAGCCTGAAGGCCATTAAAAAGCTCAGGAATTCACAGTAAATATTTATTTGGGTAAAATTTATAATTAAGCAGAAAAAACCTAAAAAGAGAAGATCAATTAGTATACAAAAATCTAAGCCAAAACGTTACGTACATATTTCTTATAGGAATCAAATTACCTGTTTATAGATACATGTTTTCACATATTATATTTTAAATATTATTAATTGCACAATCGATGTTATTTTAAAAGAATTTTATTGAACTGAAGAATTTAGAAAGACTGATCATATCAAAATGAATGATAGATCTCGCTCACAAAGTACTTTTTTATATACGGAAATAGAGACCTCTCTCGGCGGCTCAAAAAGGTAACTATTTGAAGTGAATGCCCTGCTTCATTTATTTTATGGAACTATAACCACGAACATATAGATGTATAAGCACGTGTACCCATATACTATTGAGCCTACATTCTAAAGATAGTATTTTAAACTAAAAGGGGCAAAAAAACGAAGAATTGTTAACTTCTAGCAGTTTTCCTTAGTTCAGTTAGATAACTCTACAAAACAAGGATAACTAATTAATAATTCTAAGTTTGAATAATTAAAACATCACATTTGTAGTTAAAAAAATTATTTCTTAGGTCTTTTGAAACACTTTTTATAATATTTTTTTGCTTTTAGTTGAAACCTGTCCTCGTCGTCATAGCAGTCCGTTTTTCCATTTAAAATTCTATTTATGTCTTTGCAATAATTATACAAAAAAAATCTGGCTGTTATATTTATTAAAAAACTCACAATATCGTCTTTGTGTACTTGAATACTTGTAGAATTATTATAGTAAGTTCAATATATATACTTGGACGCCCAAATATGTAACCACAGTGCCATAGAACAATTGAATTTTTATTGTATCTGTCTGAACACTTGAGAAGTAATATAACCTATGAAAGATGAAGTTAGGTGCTATGAGCGATGATTAATTAGAAAGATACATAGAGTTAGGTTCTCTCTCTACTTAACTTACTTCCTGAATCTGAACACCCAGGAACACAACACTTTTTCCTAGACATCGACATAATGCCTTCAAAGTCCTGTCTCAATGAAAAAATAAACCAAAACCGAGTCTCTTTCTCAACACACTAACAACTAGATTTCTATACAACCGCACTATCTGGAGGAGAAAACTCTCAACTCGACAGAAGACAATATAAACAGAAATCACTAAATGCCACTTTTCGTATTATTCACCATCCAACACCAAAACAATACGAAATAGCAATGAATGGCAGATTTGGTTGGTGTTGCCAGGTATCTAAAATGATATCCTACCGTTATTAATTATGGTAGTTGTGAAAAACTCTACTTTGGCTAAATATTAAGAGAAAAAGCCATGACAATAAATTTTTTCAATTATATTCTTTTAAAAACATAAAAAATACCTTTTATTTTTATTTTAACTATTTTATTTATATGACTTTGATAATCATCAAATCTACCAAAGTGTAAGAATTTGACTGGATGGTCGCAAAAATAATACCACCAGAATTAAAAGTCCCTCTAATGCTTTAAATTTCTGAGACGTTGGTACAAATTTAACTTTGCATCTTTTGAATGCCCTCTGTATTAGTTTTACGGAAAAAACAAATTTTAATACTGCTAAATTTAAATGACGGAGGCTCCTCGCGATTTTGATAGTATTGGTGTTCATCTAGAATTGGTAGTATATCTTTCTTAAGGATTACCAATAATATTGTATGAAGATTGAAGAGTCTGATCTCGCTGCACTCGACGCAGCGAGACCTATCATTCACAAACTAGGTAGAGATACTAACGTATCTATCATTCACCTAAGCAAAATACAATAAAACTCCATGACAATGAGACATTCAAAGTATTCAAAGTATTCTTTTCAGAACCGTGGATATAAATTTGACAGATAGTTTTTAAAACTACCAAGGAGGCTATAAGATGCATAGCAAAAAATATAACGTTGAGTAAATTGCAACGACAACGTTATAATACACTGGCCTGCAAAATTAAGTAAGTATCACACTTTTAAAATTGCAATAACTTTTTAAGTACACAAGATATACTTTCGAAACAAAAAGGAAAATGTTACTAATGTATAATTTACTTTAGTTTTAAAGAAAGCTGATAAAAATTGCTGCAAAACGTTTTTATTTAAAAATCTCTAACTTCCATAGTTTAGAAAATAAATAAATATTAAGAGTGTAGTACTTATTTTTGCAGGCCAGTATAGTATGCGGTGAGAGCTGTTTTGAAATCAGTTACCCGTTTAAGGCACTGTAGAGCATAAATAAATGATGACATTTTGCTTAATATATTTTGTATTTGGTAGCAGAGCGTGGTTAACTCACTATTGTGTGCCCTGTACTGGGCCAGTCGAGTTGCTGCCTCGCGGCCACTGTTTAGGTCGTGTTTAGGCAGGTAATATTCACAAATAAATGTATATTGCGGTTAGGTAACCTATGTGAATAGTTGTACCCGCTAGGCAAGTTTGTTTTTGTGAAGAATAAGTGAAACAATAGATCATTGTTGTAAAACTCAACTTTAATAGTTTGTGCCTCGGGGACAAATTCCTACGGTGACTCGGGTCTCTGCCATACAGAAAGAAGTATTGAACCCATTGTTGACGGTCACCAAGGCACTAGAAAATTTGGGTGTGCCAGTTGGGGAATGGTCTTACCTAACTTTGTATACTGTACTTTCCCGGCTGCCAGTAGT
Source organism: Eudonia lacustrata (assembly GCA_947562085.1). Lineage (NCBI taxonomy): Eukaryota > Metazoa > Arthropoda > Insecta > Lepidoptera > Crambidae > Eudonia > Eudonia lacustrata. Next base: position 24,397,275 of record OX387318.1, on the reverse strand, counting down.
TGTACAGACCCGGTTTGAGCAGTCGCATGGAATGAGTGCGGACGAGCTTCCCACCTCTTCCCAACTCATATAGTTCTTGGAAGAAGAGTGTTGGAGGGCAGAGAACATGGGCTTGTCCGTGGGGCCGGCCCTCTGCGGAACCACAGAAGGCCGCTCCTAGTAGCCCTGTGAGGGGAGGGTTTTCGCAGAGAAGTGGAAGGAATGCGTTTGGGCACATGGGTGCATTGACCCATGGGTACTGTTGCTCATTTTGTAAGCAGAGTGGTCATGGCGTGACCGCCTGCAATAAATCTAAGGACCAAAGGGTCATAGGGCGACGTACCATTGTCAAGCAGCGCGGCTGGTGTTTCCTGTGCCTGAGTCCGCACATGGTTAGGGACTGCCCGGTCAGCAATGTGTTAGTCTTGTGGTGGCCACCATCACGAATTGCTGTCTATGAATAAGCCCGGACAGCACCATCCGGTTGGACAGGGCAGTACTCAAGAACAGGGCCACGAACACAGGGCCGAAGTTGGGACCAGGGGCAAATGGGGCAACAAGACCAAGAACGTCGCAGGGACGAGGTTGTCGCCGATGTTCAGGCGACATCGCGGGAGGCTCCCCGACCTACTGGAACGCCGGAAGTGCGAATAGGGTTGCCACAGGCGGGTGCCAGGAAACACCGTCGAGATTGTCACCGCACCCGTCGCCACCATTTGGGTTGGTTTCGTCGATGGTCACCGCCGATCATGAAGCGTCCTCGCTTGGATCACCCCCCCCTCTTACGTGTACGTCATCCAAAAGCGCGACGCGATATAAGAGGCCCATACGTGGGGCCATGGGTTCGTGGGAACTAAACAAACAAATCATTTTGAATTGGAAAATTAAATCGTCTTTAGTATTTTCCGTTACTTATTAGTTATTTTTCTCACCGTTTAAACCTCCCCTGAACTTCCACAAATATTTTAAAATCGAAAATCGGTCCAGCCATTCTCGACTTTTAGCGAGACATAAACGAACAGTTTTATTGAAATTCATTCTCATTTGAAGGTTCCTAAGCTTAATCCGATAAGAAAAGATTTTCCGAAGTTCTATCCTTAAAGTACGGTGACTTTCGAGACATTCCAATTTTTAAAGAGTATTTGGGTTTTTTTTTTTTTTTAAGTGAGTTCAACCAGTTTTAAATAAAATCGGATTAATTTTTTAAACATGTGTCGGAATTCTTGGCGGGAAAGCGAAGCGTCATGTCTGTGGTTTTGTCTTATTTTCCAAAATTTGTGTTATGTCGAATATTAATGAGAAATAATGGTGGATTATTAACCGTTAAGTGTTCGTAAGTGTGCATAAGTGTTGGCAAATGAAACAAAACAGTGCAACGTCACTTTTCAAATTCTCTCAAGAAGAAGAAGAAGAAGAAGAAGTCCTCGCGTGAGGACTTAGTAAAGCCCCACATCTTTACTGAGATACTCGAGGGGTTGGGGGGTATATCATTTCTCACTTCCCATTTCTAATATCATTCATCATCATTTATGGAAATATTGTTTATTTATGTATTACTTGTATGAAAAATTACTTTGACACTGGCTAAATGTGCTAATCGCACAAAGCCATCAACTAAAAGAAAAAAAAAACATGTGTCAAAATAATATTTAAGTAATTTAAATAAAAAGCACTAAGGAGTATTGATATCAACTTCGAAGCAAATCACCGCCAAAATAACTTTTTCACTTTTCATGCTCGTAAAGTTGTTCTTTATGTCGAGAGAAGGCTGCACAAAATGTGTTTTTATGCTCTTGTGCATAAAGTAATTTCTTCTTTTAAGAGCGTTTACGCCGCTCACTAGCGCCGCCAATGAAAAAAAAACATATCTAGTAATAGATGCTCAACAAACTATTTGAATGAAGTAATTTAGCATTTTTACGTCACCTAATGAACACCTGACATGTTATGGTTTAGTTAAATACGGCGTTATAGTTAAAAGTGGCCGTAACGTCTTCTAGATATGTTTTTTTTTCATTGGCGGCGCTAGTGTGCGGCGTAAACGCTCTTAAGACTAAGGCAATTAGGCCTTACGGCCACATACACCTTTAATATATTTTTATGAGATTTAGGTTATATTTTAATTTAATTACGACATATGTCTGTCTAAATACAAATTTACGATTAATACAGGCGTGCATTTACGTAAAAAAATATAACGCAAATATATAGAATAACTTGGTATTACGGCTCAGACCATAGTCATACGTCACTTAATTGAAAATTTAAAAAAAAATAAGAAACATTGTGTGGAGGGAAGCTAATAAATTCGTCAAACAAAACTAGAAACTAGCTAAATTTGTTGTGTTGCGGTTGAAAATTCAATAAGTTATTAATTAAATTTTCTTATATGCTTAATCCTTGTTTTATTTCCTTGCAATCGAAGCGAAAAGCAGAGTGTAAAACTCGAGTATAAAACCCATTTAACCTTTGACGTGACTATCCACCCTCGCCGTACCGGCTCAGGTGGCTATATGCACGTCTCGGGTAAAATGGCTCGTTTTATGCTCTTGTTGGACAATCTACTATATACCCCTTTTTAACCCCGTTAGGGGTTGAATTTCAAAAGTTAAAAAATGTTTATGCTAATTTTGAAGCAGACTGAACCAAGGAATCACGTTGTCCTATACAAACTTTGCTCCCCTTTTTCACCCCCTTAGGGGTAGAATTTCGGAAAATCCTTTCTTATCGGATGCCTACGTCATACAAAGAACACACCCTCCAAGTTTCAGGTCTCTACAATCAGCGGTTTAGGCGTCATTCATTCAGGACAAAGCATTTTATATGTATAGATTGTCAAGCGACATGTTCAAGGAATCGTTGCATGTCGGTACCTGATGTTGTCTAACAGGGGTGATAACATAGATTTTGTACGACGTGTTTTATATTATTACACGCAGAGCAGATCCATTTCGCCCGATAATCGGTACTTAATAATAAGAACTGTTATTGAGTTACGTTCAAACATTGGTGATGATAATTTTGTTTACAATGCTGGCAAACCATGGAATGGTCTGAGAAGATATTCTCGTTGCAGGCGCTACAAATAATTCTGAAAATATCCACACTTAGATGTTTCTATGTAACGTGTAAGTAATGTGTATTGTGACGACCTCTGTCGTCAGCTACGGACTCCGTCTATAATGTGTATTGTGATGACCTCTGTCGTCAGCTACGGACTCCGTCTATAATGTGTATTGTGACGACCTCTGTCGTCAGCTACGGACTCCGTCTATAGTGTGTATTGTGATGACCTCTGTCGTCAGCTACGGACTCCGTCTATAATGTGTATTGTGATGACCTCTGTCGTCAGCTACGGACTCCGTCTATAATGTGTATTGTGACGACCTCTGTCGTCAGCTACGGACTCCGTCTATAATGTGTATTGTGATGACCTCTGTCGTCAGCTACGGACTCCGTCTATAATGTGTATTGTGATGACCTCTGTCGTCAGCTACGGACTCCGTCTATAATGTGTATTGTGATGACCTCTGTCGTCAGCTACGGACTCCGTCTATAATGTGTATTGTGATGACCTCTGTCGTCAGCTACGGACTCCGTCTATAATGTGTATTGTGACGACCTCTGTCGTCAGCTACGGACTCCGTCTATAATGTGTATTGTGATGACCTCTGTCGTCAGCTACGGACTCCGTCTATAATGTGTATTGTGATGACCTCTGTCGTCAGCTACGGACTCCGTCTATAATGTGTATTGTGATGACCTCTGTCGTCAGCTACGGACTCCGTCTATGATCTAGTGACAATGATTATTACTTTATTTGTTAACACACTTTAAAATTTTCTCAAATTCGTATAACGATCATTGATCCTGCCGAAGTTTCGATATGATTTTAAATAAATTCTGCAAATTGTTTAATTCCAACAAAAAGACAATTTTGTTAATTTAGAAACTGCGGTGGCTCGAACCGTGGGCCTGCGAGCTGAACACAAGTGGCGGTCTTATTATTTATTCAGCCAAAAAGACAATTTTGTTAATTTAGAAACTGCGGTGGTTCGAACCGTGGGCCTGCGAGCTGAACACAAGCGGCGGTCTTATTAATTATTCAGCCAAAAAGACAATAAGTCAAGTGAAGAAAAATTTGCAGTGTTGCCGTAGGAACTACCTATTAGTTAATTCAGCCGTCGTCGTTGCCACAGGAACACATTCCAAGCCTCAGTGTTCCAAGTACTATTTCAAGCGACCCTCGTTGGAAATAATAAAACAGAAGTACCGACGATATTGTTCTGAGAATTCACTAATTGTCCATTGTTTCTCACTGATTCTGTTGTTTTATCACTATTCCAAAGAAGTAATTTATATTCAATGTCTAAGTTTGTGTTCCACCGCAACACCTTCTTTTTTACTGTCAGTTTATTCACACACTATTTTTACGAAACTGGTTGTAGTGTTTCTGCTAATAACGTGATTTCTCGTATTTCACAGCACATTTAACACATGTAAGTAGTTTTACTTGATAATTATAAGAATTAAAATTTAATAATCAATAGCAAATACGGAGACCATCCAAATGCACACGGCGCCACCTAGCGGAGTTGAATATACCTTATCGAATAGAATCTAAGTATTAGATTTCTTCCGCTTTTATATCTTCCTATATCCTGGCGCCACCGCCTCATCAGTTAGCCACACAATCATTGACAATTTTTTTTGTTAAAATTTTTATTTGACATACTTAATGTCTCACACACCACACACCTCCCCAGGATGCCTAGTGCGAGTTTCATTCGCCATTCGATCACGTTAACGAAAACTACAATTTGTATGGCAAAATGTTAACTCCTCTCGTATGCCGCCAGGAGGCGCTGCTTCAATGCCATACTAATTTTCATTTTCGTAAACGTAATCGAATGAATACGGACACACTAGGCACCATGGTGTATTTTCCGTAGCAGGGGGAGGGGGGGGCTCTAAGTTCGGGCGCGGAAGATGTTACACCATCAAGAGACTCACGGAAAAAGGTGTTTCAATTCAATGTGTGTGTCACGTACACTTTAGGAAACAGTATTTACAGGCACTTCAATCGTAGTCTCTAATATTATAGTTTTAGCAATAAGAACCTAAAAATTGTGAACGGAAATAATAATTTTTAATTGAATTGGAATTAAATCGCAATTCGTAAGGCATGGTTGTATGGGGTGTTATGATGGGAAGCCTCCCGATCCCCCGATCCTGCTTTTCGCTTGCCCTGTGACCACACATGGGGTGTGGGCGTGGGCGGCGAGTGTGGTCTAAACCGATTAGGCACACCACTCCAACGCCTTCAATATCAATTGAAACTAAACACCGCTTCCACTTTATTTGGTTTGTCTGGGATATATAAAGTTCGTCAAAAAAGGTACTCATTGAATAAATATTGGATTACATACCAATATCGTCCTCGGCACATGATGTAGCTCACTAAACCGAGTCGTCAATCTAACTGGTACACTCAAAACGCGACGCGACATTTTGTAGTTTTAGTGGCCTCAGTTCAAGGGTGTCACGGATAGGGTTGCCACCCGTAATTTATTATAAAGTATTTTACGTTATTTCTATCAATGTATTATACACTTTATGAGAACAATAAAGTACGCGAAAATACTATCATTCACATGTTTTAGTTTGAAATAAGAGTGTTGAAAAAATTCCACGAGCGGGATTCGAACCCGCACACCATGACATGCCGGGTCAGGTGCAACTATGCTATCATGGCTCAATCCAACTCGCCATAATTAGTCAACACTATCTACTCTTACTCTGTAAGCCAAAGGAGCCCTATTCATATTCATATATTTTAGTTCTCTGGGATTCTTTTTACATATAAAACACTAAAAGTTGCTAGAAGCAATGAGAAGTATGTATTTAAGCTAAATAAATGATCGAACTTTATTTCGACACAATTTACTTTACTTTCTACCTTTTAAAATTCAAAATTCAAAATTCAAAATCATTTATTCAGTTTAGGCTACAAATAGCTCTTATGAACGTCATTTTATGCCATCGGTTCGTAAGTCTATCTACTCTGGGCGGGAGATCTTGTACTGAGAAGAACCGGCAAGAAACTCAGCAAGTGTCCAGCTCTTTTCTCCCTTACAGCAGCGTCATAAATATTGGAAAATGCCCTATCATAAAAGGACACTTTCCATCACAAATAAAAACACAAAATGCAAAGGACAATCACAACATGTAAAAAAAAACACAAAAAATAAAAAAATAACTAAATAAAATATTTAAGTCTGCAAAAACATAATTTACCAGTTTAATTTTTTACAATATCATACAGTACTAGTAAAAGTAAAAAAAAACTATAGTTAATAATAATAAAAATAAAACTAATTGTAATGTTCAATGCAACGCTATTTTGTTATCTGCAGGACACTATTTATAAGTAGTATTATGTATATGTTTTTTATTGTAGCCAGGCTGTTTTATGTATACGTATATATGTATGCACCTTCTGTAACCTGAACAGTGGCATTACAAGTTGTGACTTACTTCTAGTATTAAAATTGTGTACATCACTGTGTTTAGTAAATGAATTGATATTACAACGTACAAGAACTATACAATTATAAATAAATTGAGACGCCACTGTCAAAACACCAATTTCTTTAAAAAGATTTCTTAAAGAAATTCGTGAACCTAGTCTATAGATTTTAATAACTAATGTACTTTATTTGCACAAAAAAGGTGGCAACCCCAGTCACGGACGCTGGGATTACACTTTACACAGATGCTATGCTGTCAACGGGGTACATTATGATGGAACTAAATCATTTGGTTATCATGTAAAAATTGGAGTTCCACAATAGTCCATTTTTGGTCTTTTTCTATTTTTTATTTATATTAATATCTTGTCATTATTTGTAGAGAACTTCTGTGAAATCGTATTATTTTCAAATGATACTTCACCTATTTTTAATGTAACTAGGTGTAAGAATAATTATGACGATGTAATTATGATGTTGATGATGAAACAAGGCTCTCTCAAATGTACTCAGTTGGTTTACTATTAATAATTTGCAGCTTAAAGCTAAATAACATAATGTAAGTACCTATTTAATTTAGACTACCAAATGTTAAGAAAACAAGCCGCTGCTGTGTTCTAGTGGTTAAGACCACCGGTTTAGGCCCAGAGGTGCCGGGTTCGATTCCCAGCGAGGGGTACATGTTTGTGGACTCGGTTTGGTTGGTGGTAGGACTTGTTTGTCCGCCTGGCTAGCTGCCACTATGTTATCTAAATATGTCGCCATAACATCAATTTTTGCAGCATATTGTTGTGTTCCGGCAGCTAGAGATAAGATAGCCAGTGCCTCAGTAGATGAGGATTCCGGGTGAAGTGCGCGTCCACCTTCAGCCTTATCATCTCTTAATATCAGGTGAGATGAAGACCAAGTGCCCACCCGCAAGATATATATACTTATAAAAAAAAAGAATGAACCAACCGATATTAGGATAAACGGTGATCGATTGGATTTGGTAGACTCATCAGTTTTCTTAGGTATAACCCTGACTCAAAACGTCAATGGAACCCTCATATATCGAAATCAGCCGGCAAACTCAGTTCTGCTGCTTATGCCATTAGAAAAATAAGGCAGTTAACAGACGTCGAAACTGCTAGAACAGTGTCATATGTCATGTCATATGGCCTCTTGGAAACGAGCAGTAAGAACAATCTATAGACTTGGTTCACGAACAAAGAAATTAGACAAAACTTGTTATGCCACTGTTACAAAAATATCCGTAAAGCCGAAAGACGGTTAAATGGTGCCTTATAACAAGTCCATTTACAATATTTGTGCATTGATGTGCAAACCCTATTTCAGTAAAATTAAAGAGTAAACTACGCAGAATGCTTATGTACATCTATACCTAATTCGTGAAACGATAAAGAGACATAAGTACTAACAAAATGTACAGAATTCGATTAGATAGATATTACATATTATTATTATTATTTTATATTATTATTATATTTTATATTTGTTGTTAATTTTCTGTTTTACACTACCTTTATCAGTGCGAATCTTTTAGTAGCTTCTAAGTTCTATTGTAAGTTATATTTCATTAATATAAAGCTGATGATTTGCCGAATAAAATAAAAATAAAATAAAATAAAATAAAAATTACAAGTCGAGTTTTGGAAGATTTTAAAAGACCTAACCTAACGAAGAAACCTAAACTAACAATACTTACTTTTTCGTAATGAACGTCAAATTTACAGGAACGGCTCAAATTGAGCTCCGCCTTGCTCAATGCACAACCTCGAGCGTCGGGATATGGCTTGTGTGGCATTTCGCACCATCTCTCATCACTCATCCGTCCAAATAACATAGTTTACGAAATTAGGGTTCTCCTCTAACTGCCTGAGGTACCACTCGCAGAAGTTCCTCCTGGGTGCATGATCGGAGGGTATCAGCTCCTGTGTACGGCGATAGTGATAGGGGTGACGGCTGTCGTCACGAAGAATTCGCCAAAATGCAACATGGTTCATACCGAATCTTGCTCCGGCTCGTCTCGTACTCGTGGTGGGCTCTTCTTCAAAATGCTCTAACACTAATTCAGCCTGCCTGGCATCGACTGTGCTTGGACGTCCACTTCCCGTAGACCGATGAAAGAAGCCTATGGAATGTAGGCGTCTTGACATGTTGAGAAAACACTGGTACAAAGGTAGCCGTCGCTGTTCAGCGGGTGGTCTTCCATCGATAAATCGCTGCTGATACAGTTCGCGAGCACGATTTAAATTGCTATCTTCATGGCCTACGCATATAACATAATATCGTAATATTCATTAGAGTTAGAAAACATCGTCATTTCAAAAATGGAAAAAGACACGAAACAATTGTAGAATATCGATAAGAAGATTTAAAATTGACAACATAACATTTTTTCCGTCTTGACGTTTTTGAAGCCAGTAGGTACTTATGCATAATGACTTTATAGTATTGAACCTTTGTGGATGAAAAACAGAATAGTAGTTTATGCAACTGTCATATAATGAAGGGTATTAAAACACGAGTGTGAGTTTATGAAACGAGCGCAGCGAGTTTCATAATAGTAACGAGTGTTTTAATACCCGTGTTATATGCAGTTGCATACACTACTTTATCTTCACTAATGCAATTAGTCAAACAACAAAAGTAAAAGCTGACAATAGTTTATTTATAATAATTGTTCAAATTTTGGATGGTACAATTTTGAAAGTTAATGTTAATTATTGATCCAGCAGCTGTAGCGGTCGCGGGGCAAGCAGTAGAGCTCGTAGACGGAGTTGGAATATTTATAATTACTTCATTCGTCTTGTTTTCTATACTGTTCAAGATCGTATTTGAGACTTGAATTTTATTCATTAAAGACTCATCAATGTAGCTTTCAGCCACAGTAGAAGACTTCCACCCCCCGTGTCGTTTCAGTGTGGTCAAATCACCACCGCTTTCTATGAGAAGGGTCGCCGAGGTGCGCCGGAAGCAATGCCCCGTGTACAACGCTGGGTTAGGCAGATTCGAAAAACTTGCGATAGTTTTTCCCAGAGCACCAAATTTATTAATACCAGTTCTTTGATCGACGCACTTCCCCGATCTATAGCTCAAGAAAAGTCAGGGTTTCGACAGGGGGTGGGTCGAAGTTCCATGTATTTTTTACATACGGCATAGCAGTTGCCCGTCACAACGAAAGAACGATCTATTTTCGTTTTTGTTTTCGAAACTTTCACCATGATTGTACTGTCGTCTATGTTAGAGACTTCATCGAACTGGATGTTGTATAGCTCTTGCCTTCGGCATGCCCCCATTATGCCGAAGATTAGTGCAACCTGTAACAATAAACGATATAATAAGCTTGAGGTACATAGCCAAGGCAAAAACTATGATTTATGAAGTAGTAAAGTGTAGGTACCTACTACCTAATTTATACACAAAGCGCTTAAACGGAGTGTCTAGATAACTTGCGTGTGTAGTACGTAAGTACTAGGTAGATTAAATAACAGAACTAAAATACACTTACCTTTTCAAAAAGATACAAAATATCTGGTGAATCTTTCAGGAACATCTTTATTTGACCTGATGTAAACGTCAAGGACTTTTTTTCCTTGTGTCCTTCTGAACTGCGTTTCAGGAACGCTATGACTTTTGAATACTTCGTGATATCAATATTGTTGTAGATACTCAGTGTGGACTTGAGCATAGAATATTTAGCCCACATAGAAGATGGCTTGAATTTGTCGGAGAGGTCTTTGAGATACACAAGAATGACATTTTCAGAAAATAGAAATAGAAATAGAAATATTTTTATTGACACACACAAAAAATTCATTACAAACAAAAAAAAGAAAAAACATACATATACAAACAAAGACAAATAAAATAGAGAAAATAAAAAAATAAATAATAAAAAACATTGTGTGAGGCCAATAAGGACCCTGTCTCAGCATAATACTCCCACGTCACTCGCAGTTAGGCTGAGTGGCGTAGGAGCGCTGTTATTCTGACAGGGCCTTAGAGTGACGACGACGGACTTAGACAAAAAAAAATATAATAAATACACATACAAACTCGTAAAATAATAAGGGATATATATTTTAAAAAAAATGAAGGAAAGAATTATATATATGAGGCGTTACTATAATATAATAAACTACATACTAATACTACATAATAATAAACGCTGAGTTTTGGCTGTATGGCCAAAATCCATTTGCCTTGCTCGACAATGAAAATAAATGATAAATAAATGTTAAAAAATGCAAATGGGCAATGGGCTGTAATTTTTGAATGTTGTTTAATAGAACAATTATTTCTAGCATTTTATGTAAAAAACAAAGCTGGAGATGGTTAAACATTAATGCCGCAAGAAGGGAGAAGATTGTTTGCCCCAACGGTGCGGGACGCGATCCCCGCCAAACGTGACGTGCATTTGATTGATGATTTACAGGTGATTATTATTATTTTATTTAGAGTTACCTGTTTGCAACGATAAAAGATGCAGCTTGTAACGTTTGTTGAATGTATACCTCGTTTTCAGGTCACGCATCGGCGGCGGGAGATCATTCCAGCACCGAGAGGCAGCAAACCTAAACGATCCTCGGAAGGCCATAGTGCGGTGTTTAGGAGTGGAAAAGATGTGGGTACAAGTTCTATTTGGGTATCTGCTGTGATTGTGGGCCCATTCCAGTTTATTGAACAGATAACGTGGCTTTCCTGAGCTAACAACGCCAAACAGCAAGGTTGCAAGATGAAACCTCCTGCGAGCCTCCATTTTCAGCAGTTTAGCGGCATTGAGGAAAGGGGTAACGTGAGAGCGAGGTGGGATGTGAAAGCAGAAACGAGCACATGCATTTTGCACTCGCTGGATTAGCTTAACTGACCTGGTCAGGAGGCATGGACCATAAACCGTGTCACAATAGTTAAATTTAGACAAGATCAATGCCTCACAGAGTCTGATTCTGAGCTCCTCGCATAGATAAGGTCTGATGTTATACAATAATTTAAGACGATAAAAACAGTATCTGGCACATTCAATAACATGGCTTTCGAAATTAAGATGAGCATCGAAGGTCAGCCCCAGATTCCTGACTTTATCCACACGCTCAATAACCTCCCCATTGAGATTTATGCTTAAAGGAGGGCATGTATTATTGAAATAGTGTAGATTCCTTTTTGTACCAAATACAATTAGTTTCGATTTTGTGGGGTTAAGAACAAGACAGTTCGACTTGCACCAGGTGGAGATACATGACATATCTTTGTTTATTTGATCCTCTGCACTGACATTATCAGAAGGTGAGAATGATAGGTACAGCTGCAGATCATAAGCGTATAAATGGTAAAGACAGTGTGTGATGCTTCTTGTGATGTCTGCACTGTATAAAATGTAAAGAATAGGCCCAAGAATTGATCCTTGCGGCACTCCTCGTGTAACAGCGAGTGGAACTGAGTGAGATTTCTTTCCATCAGATCCCGTCAACTCAACATACTGCTGCCTGAGCACTAAGTAGCTATGAAACCATTTAAGAGTTCTGGCATCAACTCCATAGTAAGACAGCTTAGAGAGGAGAAGAGATTGGTTGATTTAATCAAAAGCACGTGAGAAGTCAAGCAGCAGCATGATGCTCACCATCCCCCGGTCCTGGGCAGCAAGAAGATTGTCGACAACAGGTGTTGTCAAAATGAAACTCCCAAGTTAATCGATTGAGTTCTAATTGAACACTCACTGTAATTATGTATGCATTCGGCCAGGTTGGCCTAACTAATGTCACTGTACAAAGAGTAAGTCGCGAACTCGCGACCAAAGTGCAATATTGAATCGCCCCTACATGGTAGTAAAACTATGAACAAATCGCTTCCCGATCCGATCCCTTCGGAGAATCTAGTAGGGCACGGGGACGCGCACTTTTATGTGTGCGATGCCGTTCCCTCTAGAAAACCTCCGAAGGTGATTCGTTTCGCACGGCTTGAGGTACCCTTTACGTACCTCGACACCCCCAATAAAGCCCGGTGACGCTGAAAATGGCGATAGAGGCAATCAGCAATCCCTCTCAAAAAAAAAATTAACAAATCAAAAATCTAATTAAGTAAAATCATGTACGTAACTCGTACATTGTTAAAAACGAAGGTGTTTTATATTTTGATGTTATTATAGATCTTTTGAACCTTTCACTTCTATTCTGGACATTCGGGACATTTCCATTTGGCGCTTCGCCCGCCGGCTGCTGCCGCGGTACGGTCGTACGCTCGCTTTGCTCGCGCGGATGTTTCATGTACACGAAACACTCGTTGTCGCTTCGCTCCTCGCAACCTACCTTAGGACTCTGTATAATAATAGGTGTAACTCGCGTATTATATAAAATTTTAATTATACTTTGGTATGAAATGTCATGCCAAGGGAAGTAGCGAAGAACGAAGCGACGAGCGTTAGTACATTTTGCGGATGGTTCATGCATCCGCGAAATGTACCAATTAATTGGCTTGCTATGTTGGAATATTGATTTGGTAGAATTTTATCTCTGGTTTGTTGCTGGCTGTTGTTTGGTTGCTGGTTGGTATTTGATTTTGTATGTTTCAAAGTAAAGTGTTTTAAAATAAAGTTTATCAGGAACGTTTTTAATATTTTTATAAGGAGTTGTCATGTAAAGAAAAATGTCGAGAGTCTTAGATGAATGATTGGTCTTGCTGCGCTCGACTAGGTACCGTCGGCGTACTTGTTAAATGCGGCAAAAAATACTACGCCGAAGTCGGCGTACCCGACCGAGTCAGTCGCCTGCTGTCAGTCGCGTTGCAAACTGTGTGTGAGGTGCGCGTACCGAATGTTTTGTTAAATTTTGGTCATAAACCGAAGTAAAATGCCAGTTTGCGTAGTTAAACTGTGTAAAAATAATATTCCAAAAAATAAGAAGGACACCGTTCTTACCACACTACTACAATACTCAATACTCAATACTTTATTGCATTCCATAATGTTTACACAATAAGATGGTAGGTTTTTACAATAGATCAATTATGGACCCTGTCGGGCACAGCACAGCTTTAGTAGAAGAGAGAAAGAGAAATCATTATTATATTAATTATAATTATATCATATTTATTTGTATCATAATCTATCATTGATTAAAAATTCATTTATAATGTTATATTGGTATATTATACCTATGTATTTTTGTGTCGTTTGCCCAGCGAGCGGTACATAGAATATTTACTTACTTTACTTACTTTATTTATAATTTATTATCTGTTAAAAAAAAAAATATATATATATATATATATATACAATTTGTCCAGGGATGTAGTAATAAAACTTTAGGAGCAGTATCTGCAATATATTTCATCGACGAAAATACCAAAAAAATACATAAATAAATAAATAAAATAAAATAAAAATAAAATAAAAAAATAAAAATAATAATAAAATACATAAATACATTCAATTGACAGAATAGTTGTCTCTTTCTAACTCCCTAAAAAAAATCCGTATCTGCTCACACAACGCAACAAAAGACGAGGATCGCTTACCTGCACGTGCACTCGCGACAAAGGGGTCTTTTTAAACAACAATAGCTCTTAAACTATTAGACCGAGAATAGTGATTGCTGCATCAATTTTTTATGTAACTCAAATACTATTAAGTGATTATAAAAAAAAGGTATGTCAATGGTCTCGTTTTAGTACTATTTTTTGATAAAGTGCCCGAATGCGCACAAAAACTGTAAAAAAAATACTTTCTCCTTTCGGCAATTAAAAAAAGGAGTTGTTTGATAGCGTGTTTTTATTGCACTAGCTAGCCTACACCTTTGCCTTTAAAAAAACACCAAAATCGAGCTCCTGCACGACGTAGAACTCAAACCGCCGTTAATTTTATGAGTTAAGCGAGTTTTGGTAAAATAAAACCAATAGTCTCTGCAGTTTTGTGGGGTTTTGGAATTGACCCCCCATAAGGGGTATTTTCGTCGATGAAATATATTGCAGATACTGCTCCTAAAGTTTTATTACTACATCCCTGGACAAACTGTATATACCTTTAAATATATTAATTATTTTACAGATGATGATTTGTCATTAAAAATTCTTTTATGTTATAATAGCTTTTGTTTAGCAGAAAAATTCTTAATTTGTTAATAAAATTTCTCAACGTGTCTTCATTTTTAATATGTTCAGGTAACTTATTATATACTTTTATTGACATAACTAAGGGACCGGAAGAGTGCATTGTTATACGGGAAATAGGAAGATTTAACCTGTTTTTATGTCTAAGTATTATTTTGCTTTGGATATTTGGTATTTTCGGACAAACTTACATAACTCAAAAATGTAGACACAAGGTACGGTAAGGATGTTAAGTTTTTCAAAATGTGGTTTGCATGTGTCGCTTATTTGTAAATTATTTGTATTTGTATTTGCGTGGTAAATACTGAGAGTGCGTCTACGTCTGTACTATTTCCCCATAGCGTAATATTGAGTTGCCGCATTCACGGAGCTATTGTTTATAGGTAGCGCGGTATCTAGTCGAGCGCAGCGAAACCAAGCATTTGTTAGAAACACATAAAAATTTCTTATTAAAAAAAGAGAAATATTATGCCATAAACACAAATTTTTATCATTTTATATGTATTGTAACTTTAAAAGATCAATTAGCTTTTAAACAAGGGTATGGATAGATAATACTCTATTTTGCTATTATCTAACAATTTAAATTTATCATAAAGCATAATAATTTGTCCCTTTAGGGCAAAAGCAGGATGGAGATAGCTAATAAACTGTATTAACGGAGGTACAAACTATTTATTTTATAAAAGCAATAATAATCATATTCACAAAACATTTATTCACTTCATAGTAAGTATTATTTGCTGTAACTTAAATAACAATTAGCTCTAAATAATAAACACAAATACTTATCTGAAAATAGCAATGGTTGGTACTCAGAGCCAGACACACTGACAGAAGGCGAAATAGTAACCGATCGCTTCGATTGCCACCGATACAATGAAGCCTTCCCGCGCTGCACTGCCCGTGGAAGAACAAAGATGGCGGTCGGTTCACTAGCGCCCCACTTCTGACTACCGTAGTTGTCAATACACAAACATTATTTCCGAAATATTATTTATATTAATTTACGTATTTAAGAAAATCATTGTTAACTTATAACTTATTTTTAAACTTCTGTACACTATTTTTGAACTGTATATTTTTTTACTTATAAAAGCCACTTCCCTCCATCAGCTACAAGTCTAAATTTGCTACAAACCTAACACATTCATCTGAGGTCGAGAGTATTATATTATCGGTTGTACCGTTTTTTATTATGAAGTTTTATTATGAAGTTCAGCTGAATAAATAATTAAAGTAAAAGAAATCAACGCATTGTGATTTGCTGAGTAAGATGGAGGAGATCGTGGTTAGAGGTACTCCACTTAAATTGTTTACTGACTACCTTACCAATAGAAGACAGAAAGTCAAGATAGACAATTTAATTAGTGACGAAGTTCCAGTTACCTTTGGAATACCGCAAGGCAGTATAATGGGCCAATCCTTTTCTTGATCTTCATAAACGGTCTCTGAAATCTTAAACTGGATAATGGGACAATTCGCAGACGACACAGCCCTCTTCTTTAATGGGGATAGCATGGGGAGATCTATATTCCATAGCCCAAAGGGGAAATTAATTGGCTCCAAAATAACATCCTGACCCTTAACATTTCCAAAACCAAATACATAACCTTCGCCCACAAAACTCACCTACTTCCCCCCCCCAGCTCACTCCATTACTGTTCACTCGTGCTCGCCCTTATTTCTATATTGTTCTTGCCCCACCTTAGAAAGGGTAGATACAATAAAGTATCTTAGGATAACCTTGGACCAAACGTTGTCTTTCAAACCACAGATACAGATCCTCACTAAGTATATACTCGGCTTCGAAAACGTATCTATATCTTTAAGACTCTAAGACACGCAGCTAACCGAGGGACCGTCAGAATGATGTACTTTGCCCTCTGCCAGTCAATTTCAGACTGCTGTATCATCTCTTGGGGTGGTACATCCAATACTAACCTAATCCAGCTGGAGAGGGCACAGAGAGCAATCTTGAAGGTAAGTGCAGGTCTTCCCTTGCATTTTCCCACAATAACTCTCTACAAAAAATGGGATGTACTTACCGTCAGACAATCCTTTCTCTTACAAACTACCTTAAAACAACATTCCTTAACACCTTATCACCCCGGTCTCAATAAGGAAAAACGCAGACAAGGCAAAGTGTGCCAAGCTCAATCATTCCAATCCTATCACGCCCAGCAGTTCTTTTGTTTCCTTGGCCCCTACATTTATAATAAGTTTAACGACATATTGTCCATTTATCCTCTCCCCAAGACAGCTTGTAAGGAAACCATTATGAAATGGCTTAAAACACTGGATTATGAACAAACTGAATTTCTATTACGTCCACTAATCTAATTTTTCGTTTTTCTCTTATTGTCATGTCAGATCTTTTAGATTTTTTATTATTTTTATTTCTAGTTATTCATTTATTAGGGCCACTCAACTCTTAACTCTAAATTATACTATATCAACACCTATATATCGTATTTTATATTATTACTCACAGGCATCTTCTCCATTACCTACGTAACTTTTGTTTGTACTGTTCTCCTCTGCATTGTACATTGTACATACCAAACACAATAAGAGAAATAGAAGATAATAAAAAAATTATAACATCCTTAAATAATTATTTATTAGATAAATGCTTTTATAAACTTAATGAATATTATACTAACGTGTCATAAGTAATACCTAAATAAGGAATTTTTGTTTTTTACTTTGTTTAACTGTATATTATATATCTAAGTTTTTATACCCTTGCAGGGTTCATGTGTTGATCTTTACCTATTTTTTTTTAACACCTCTTATGTACCACATGTGTAAGCAATAAAGAATTATTACTTATTACTTACTTATTACTTATTAAAATAAAGAATTTCATCTATAGTTCGCCTTAGTTTAATTTAATTATATATAATCATCTTAGGAGGTGAGCACTCTGGCGACAGTAATACGGGTATCTTTTAAAGAGACCTATCTCAGGCACCAGTCTCTCACACTTGGGCTGGTAACATATTGTAAAAGTACATTTAAATATCAAATAAGCTGTAAACGTGTGAGAGAGAAATAAATACATTATTTATATATTTATTTATTTATTTATTTATATGGTCTACAAGGAAAATTGAAAGACGAGTTAAGAGTCAAGAGCTGCTTCGAGAAATATCTACAACATGCTACATACGTTGCTAGGAGGAGTTGAATAAACAGTCTGAGTTTTATGTATTTTAAACTTTATGACAATGATAAATACATAGACAGATAAAACACGTAATATTAGGCTTTAATAAACATAAAAATTAAGCTTGAGCATTCTTGACAAATAGACGATAAAAGTAATGACAATATAAATCTTTACTGATATATCAAGCGATAGCATTCCCCTTTTGAACAACATAGAAGTTGTCTAATAATATTATGCACTGAGAATATTATCTCAGACATTAATCATTGGATGTTATAAACTTAGATACAGTTAGTAAGTTTTGGCCATTACTCCTAGATATTTCATATTTCGGTATTTTAGATTTCGGTGTAACTACATTATGTATTTTGAATTGATTGTTTTGCTTTTTTAATGTATTATTTATTTTAATTATTTAATGTAGGTAGTTCTAATGTAAGTGGTTAATAATGTATTTCGTATGCCGTAAGGTGTATCATGGAGGCACTATCTAACTAAAGTGTACAACAACCTATATTATTACCTGCGATAACGAAATAATTGACTGACAGGTTTTATGTGTTTCTCCTAAATAAATAAATTAGAAGAAAAGTTTATCATCGCCAGTCCTCTCTATAAGTGTTGTGGTGTTTAACCTAGGGAGAGGGACGCATGGGCGCATGAGAGTTTCTGCGCAGACCTGCGCTTTTTACAATTTATTTTGTCATCCAGAAACCTTTGAAAATATTATTCAGTCAAGCGTATAACATTGCTATAGCTTGACCGACGTTTTTAGTTATACTGGGCTGTATCCGCACTTAGCCATTCGATTTGGCCATTGTACGTATTGTACCTTCTGCCTACTCCAACCAACCCAGATTATCCCAGAAGGCTTGCAGCCTTTTCAGGCTGCTGCAGGCTTCCGCAAGCGTTCTGGGTGTTTGGAGAAACCGTGCCCGTTCGTCTGCCACACTCCTGCACTCCATGAGCACGTGTTGTGGCGTTTCTTCCGCCTCCATGCATCCTCTGCATAGAGGGCTGTCGGTCACACCTATCGTAAATAGGTGCTTGTTTAAGGGACAATGACCAGTAATAATACCGATGATTTTACGGATCCTGTCCCTGTTTAATCTAAGGAGGTTGCGGGCAAGCTTTTTTGATGCCACCGGAACTGCATTCTTGGTTTGCCTGCTACCTACACTGTTTCTCCATTCTGTTAGATGTTCATCTTCGGTTAATTTGCGCAGCCACGTTTTTATCTGGGCCTGAGGTATGGGCAGCAGTGGTTCCGGTCCATAAACTGCTGCCATCGATCCTCTTTTGGCTAGTTCGTCAGCGGCGTCATTACCCTGTGAGTTGCTGTGTCCTTTGATCCATTGCAAAGTTACTTTGTTTGCCTCTGCTATGGATTGGAGAGTGTTATGACATTCCAGTACAAGGACAGAGGTTATGGTGTTGTTTTTTAAAGCTTGAAGTACGGATGCACTATCTGAGACAATTTTTATATTTAGGTCTCTGACAGCTCTGGCTGCAACCGCCTGTGCCGCCTTGGTGATACCAATACATTCTGCTTGAAAGATTGTATTTAACTTGTCTAAAGTTGTTGAAATTTTTATATTTAAGTCATTCGAGAAGACACCCGCTCCAGTGCCGTGTGCGGTTTTGGACCCGTCTGTGTATATCCTAACTTCATTGATGCCAGAGCTATCAACTGGTTCCGCAGTAAGTTGGATATTGTATCTTCTATCGAAGACGTGGTGACATGGTATTCTGTCCATGGGCGCTTCAAGAAACGGTATTTCTTTCAGGCTTGCCTGCAGAATCTTTGAGTGTGTAGTTATGCTTTGTTTCCATAACCCGTTAGATCTTAGTCTTAAGGCTGCGCCCTTGGCTTCCTCTTGAATGACTAGATCTAGAGGTCTTAAGTTCAATATATACTCCAGAGCGGCTGATGAAGTTGTTCTCATGCACCCCGTGGCTGCTACGCTTGCTAGGCGTTGCAGACTCTGGAGTTTTGCTTTTACCGTGACCAGTTGGGTTCTGGGCCACCAGACAACTGATCCGTAGGTTAAGGAAGGTCTGATAACTGATGTGTATAACCAAAGTGTGATTTTTGGATTTAGACCCCATTTTTTCCCAACAAGTCTTCTACACTGCCCAAACGCTATACAGGCCTTCTTTATTTTTGCATCAATGTGCCTCGCCCAATTCAGTTTATTATCCAGGATGACTCCCAGATATTTTACTTGAGTTGATAGGGAGAGGTTGGTGTTAAAGAGTTTTGGTGGTTGGAGTTCTGGTAACTTCCTTTTGTTGGTGAAAAGGATAAGTTCTGTTTTTTTCGGGTTTACTGACAATTTGTGTTCGTCACACCAGTCTTCCACAATCTGAAGGGCTGAGCGCATCACTTTGCATAACACATTTTCAGCGCTCCCATTTATCAGTATTGCTAAGTCATCCGCATAACCAATAGTAGTGTATCCTCTATCATTGAGTTTGTTAATGAGGCTGTCTACTACTATGTTCCATAGAAGTGGTGATAACACCCCTCCTTGAGGGCACCCTCTAACTACTTTAGCCCTCGTAGTAGTGTTCACCACTATCTGAACCGCCCTTTTGCTAACCAGCGCAGTGATCCACTCTCTTAAGGCTGGTTCTACGTTCCGTTTTCGTAGGGCGTGGTTAATGCTGTTGTGCATGGTTTTGTCAAAAGCTCCTTCTATGTCTATAAAAGCAGCCAGTGTTGACGCTTTATTTGTGATAGCCGATTCTATTTTGTGCACTACCATATGTAGTGCCGACTCTGTTGATCTGCCTTTCCTATAGGCATGTTGTTGAGGGTGAAACGGTTTGCTTTTCAGTGTTCCATCCCTAAGGTGTCGGTCTACTAATCTTTCCAGAGTTTTTAGCAGGAATGATGTTAGACTAATTGGCCTGAAAGATTTGGCATGTGTGTAATCCTCCTTACCCGGCTTCGGTAGGAAAATTACTTTTGCCTCTCTCCAAGGTTGGGGAATATATTTAAAGGCTATGCAGGCCCTGTAGATTGGTAGTAAGTGCTTAATAACATGGTTGGGCTGCCACTGTAGTAATGCTGGGAATATCCCATCCAGCCCCGCGGACTTGAACGGTTTGAAGCTGCTCAGGGCCCATTCTATCCTGTCCGCGGTTACTATCTTATTTGCGACTTCCCAATCCTGTGCTGTTGGTGTGCCGTATTGCTCATCTACCCAACCAGGGGCTGGCGTTATTTGGCATCCTGGAAAGTGTGTTTCTAGCAGTACGGCACTGGTTTCCTCGTCTTTATTAGTGTAGGAGCCATCCTCCTTTTTTAAGGAGCCCAAAAGATTAGAGTTGTCCTTAGCCAGGATTTTCTTTAATCTTGCGGCTTGGTTTAATGAGTTAATGCTACTACAGAAATTTCGCCAGCCTTCCGTTCTCCGGAATCTGATCCGTTTTTTGTAGTGCTGTTGTGCTGTTTTATATTTGTCCCAGTCCTCATTGGCTCTGGTATTTTTGGCCCTGTTGAAAAGTGTCCTGAGTTCTTGACGAAGGCGGTCAAGTTCTGGCCCCCACCAGCGGCTTTTCTCTAGGCGTTTCGGTGTTACAGCAGGACATGCCAGCTCATAACTTCTTACGAGTGTAGAAGTCAGGAGCTGTACGTTTGCTTCTATTTTGTCGGTACTTGGAATTACGTTATTTACTTGTGTGTTACCTAGTACTTTGTTTGTTAAGTTTTTATACCTTGTTATATCTGTTTTGCGGGGGTTACGATATGGAACAGGGTCTGTTAGTTTATATTGTATTTTAAAGCATACCCGGCGGTGATCCGCAAAGGATGGTTCGTTTGAAACATGCCATCCCTCAATGAGGTTCGCCGCCGCATGTGTTGCTAAAGTAATGTCTATGATGGTTTGATACCTTGAACTAACAAAAGTAGGTTCCGTGCCTATATTCATAATGTTCAAGTTTGTTTGGAAAATATATTCGGTTAGTAACTCACCCCTTTTATTGGTATCCTTACTTCCCCACAGAGAGTGATGCGCATTGCAGTCTGCAGAGATGATCAGGTCCCATTGTTGTGCTTCGCAGTGTTGCACCAGCTCGGCTAGCTCTCTCGGAGGAACTTCACCGTCGCTCGGCATGTACACTGAGGCTAGTACTAGGACAGTTTGTTTATCCGTTAGAATCTTCACAGCAGTGAGGTCTCTAGAACAGAATTGGTTAAGCAAAATGGCTGATATGGTTTTAGGCATAAAAATGCAAGTTCTTGGTTTATCGACGGTTGTATCTAGGAGCAACTTACCGCCTATGTTATTTAGACCGCAAATTCTGTTGTTTCTGATCCAGGGCTCTTGGATCAGAGCGGCGGTCTTGTTGTCTGCCTCCAGCACTCTGCGTAGCGTGGCCGCCGCTATTTGTTTGTGCTGGAGGTTGGTTTGTATGATGTTGAGGTGGTGGTTACGGGCTACGCAGGATGCCATCTTCATCACTGGAAGTGCCCCCACCCTGCAGCATCGAGTCTGTCTCCATCTCGCTCAAACCCTGTTGGGGAGCTGAGGTGGACTGCTCGGGAGTCGAGGTCTCCCTTACAGTGGCCGCGACTGAACTCGTTGCCGTTTTTGCGTCCTCGGTTTTTGTTATTTCTTCCGAGGAGAAGAAACGGATATACCCACTACCCGACATGTGGGCTATCCGGCGTTCTCTGTCGAGAATCGACTGCCGCTGGTCTTCGGGAATTCCCAGCACGAGATGGACGGCAGCCTCCTTGGAGCCTGCTTCCGTTGCCTTCTCGTCTACTGTCATTCCGTAGCACTGCCAGGAGTCAACTTTGTACCACGGGTTCTGGGCACAAAGGACTCTGTGCAGCGTAGCGGCGTCGGTGATGCGGGTGTGTAAAAGAAGCCCTGCCTTGAGCCTCTTCTTCAGCTCGGACTGTCGGATGACAGCCAGAGTGGTGCTTGGTATCGGCGATGGAATGGTCTTGACTGTTCTCTCAAGCCAGCTGAGAGCGTTCGCATCCTCGCACCACATCGCCAACACTCCATCCAAAAGGAAGGGGCGTCCGCGGAAAGATGGAGCTTGCGTGCTCGGAGACGGAGACAGAACGGTCTGTAGGATGCTATCATCGATGGCTTCCCTCAGCTGATCTGCCTGGCTTTGCGAGAGGTCCCTCGGCGGGACGGTGATGACCGCTACCCTCAGATGCGATTTACTCGCATCTGCATAGCTCTCCGTCCGCCTCGGTCTCGCATCGGTCTTCGCGCGTTTGGCATCCCCCCTGGGAGACCGGGTCTCATCCAGACGAGTCCGCTTCGAGGAAGCTAACTTATCCGGACAGTCCCCAGTCCCAGGCTGACCCTTTTCAGGGGCAGTGGGAGCCACCGCAGCGTTCGGCCGACCGCGAAAACCTCTCGGCTTCCGCCTCCTTTTCGGCTGGCCAGGTGGTGGTGGTGGTGGTGGGTTCGTTGGGGCAGCCGTCTGCGCCGTTGCCGACTCCGTGAAGTTGGCCGGTACAGATTCGCGCTGCGTTGAGGAAGCCGTCTGCGCCGTCGCCGACTCCGTGAAGTTGGCCGGTACAGATTCGCGCTGCGTTTCCGCTGCTGCGTCGGCTGTCGTTGTTGGTGTGGTTTTTGCCTGAATAGCCTCCCTTCTCGCGCGCCTGTTGGGGCGACTGCGTTTCGGTCGGTTCTTCGGCGGTTCCTTTGCCGTGGCCACGGGATTGGTGTCTCCCCTTTTGCAAGGGCGCTTGTGAGCGACCGTGGTCCATTGTGATACGATGGCAGTATCTACCATGGTTGGTATTGCCTCAATGAGGCCCGACAGGTCCAGACTTGCGCCTGTCCCTGAGCACAGGTTGTCCCCCCCAGAATACGTGGGCTAGCTTGACCGACGTATAGTCGACCCTCCTAATGGTCCGCGGGACGCGGGGCGGCGCGGCGGCGGCGGCGGGTGCGCACGGGTAAGTACACACGGCATTGCCGCCGCAACGAGATATCTCATGATCAATAAAATCTTCTATTATTTAGGAATTAATATGATTACAGATGTATTAATGTTTGTTTTAGTACCTATTACGGATGTATTAGTGTAATGTTACTGATAAATAATAAACTTTGACACTGTAATATTTACATTTATTTAAATTTCAAGATATAAATAAGATTAACATTTCAAATCATATTTCTTCATCCAAATCATTTTCTGATTCAGAGTCCGAGGAAAATTCGGATACCTCGGATTCTTCTAACTGAATTATAAAAGGTACATGTCATCGTCATTTTGATCGACTATCCTGGGATTTTCTTTTGAAAATAATGCGCCACATTTGATAGCATAAATCTTTGCTTGACTTCTTAACTTTTTATTACGTAGTCTAGGTAATTTCATGTTTGTAGTACATGAGTAGATAATATATGTATTCACAACATTATATCTACTCATGTGTTTGTAGTACGTAAGGACGTAGGTAAATAATCTCATGTGTCTACACTGAGAAAAAAATACTGTCAATTCAACAATAAAACGTTAATCTGGGAGAGCCGTTCATAGTGTATTGTTACCACATTAAAGTTTTTATTGCCAAATGAAACCTTGTTATTGTAACTATATTTTCAAAATAATTCTAGTTTTGCTTCCCTAGCAATTGTACTTTGTTCCCGTAACTACACCCGTTTTGTTTCCCCAGCAATCCAATTTCGTTCCCGTAGCAATACTCGTTGTTTCACCACCGATCTAACTTTGTTCCCCTAACTACACCCGTTTTGTTACCCCAGCAATCTAACGTTGTCCCAGTAACTATACCCGTTTTGTTACCCCAGCAATATATCTTTGTTCCCGTAACTATACCCGCTTTGTTTCCCCAGCTATCTCACTTTGTTCCCGTAGCTATACCCGTTATTTCCCCAACAATCTAACTTTGTTCCCGTAACTATACCCGTTTTGTTACCCCAGCAATTTAACGTTGTCCCACTAACTATACCCGTTGTTTCCCCAACAATCTAACTTTGTGCCAGTACCTATTCGCTTTTGCTGCCTTAAGTTTTATCACTAGTTCTAAATACCTTTTCTTGTTTCTATTGCTTATCTTATAACAAACCAATTACAAATGCACATGTGACCCCTCTAACTTTAGACCAATTTCTGTGTTACCCACATTTAGTAAAATATTTGAAAAGATAATTCTAGACCAAATTCAAGTTCATTTTTATAGAAATAAACTTTTACATTCTAGACAATATGGTTTCACTAGGGGTCGCTCGACTACTGACGCTGGTGTTGAGCTTTTACTTCAAATATTTAATGCCTGGGAGGATTCACACGATGCCGTAGGGGTTTTTTGTGATTTATCCAAGGCCTTTGATTGTGTTTTACATGAAACCCTGGTCAGGAAGCTCTACCACTATGGAATTAGAGATGCATCACTGAATCTTCTTATCTCATATTTGAGTGATAGGGTTCAGAGGGTTGATGTTAACGGTAAAAGATCTCCGGGATCGGTGGTTACAATGAGAGTTCCACAGGGTTCAATTCTTGGTCCTTTCTTATTTTTAATTTATATTAACGACTTGCCTTACTTTGTAAAAGACAAACATGAGATAGTATTGTTTGCAGATGATACCTCACTTTTATTCAAAGTGAAACGACGACAGCCGATTGATGACGATGTGAACAATGCTGTCTCAAAGATAGTTCATTGGTTTAGTGTTAACAATTTGCTATTAAATGAACAAAAAACCAAATGTATAAGATTTGTATTACCCAACGTTAAGGAGGTAAAAACCAGTGTAAGAATTAAAGATAGGAATGTGGACCTTGTGGACACCACAGTGTTTCTAGGCATTACGTTGGATGCAAAGCTACAGTGGGGCCCACATATAGATAAATTGTCGAGTTTGACTGAGCTCTGCGGCTTATGCAGTAATGAAAATTCGTCAGATCACTGACATTGAAACAGCTAGACTTGTTTACTTTAGTTATTTCCATAGCGTAATGTCGTACGGCATTTTACTGTGGGGCAATGCTGCCAATATTCAAACTATCTTTGTGCTGCAGAAGCGGGCTATTCGAGCAATTTATAATCTAAAAGCTGGTAATTCTCTTAGGGAGAGATTTAAAGATATTAATATAATGACAGTTGCATCACAATATATTTACGAGAACCTAATGTATGTATATAAAAATATTGAAACTTTTTCTAAAAACAGTGATATTCACAATGTAAACACTAGAAATAAAAACAAACTAGCAGTACCTAATACTAGGCTCCACAAAGTAAATAATTCATTTAGAGGCCTGTGTGTACGTTTTTACAATAAAGTAAAAAATAATAATAATAATAATAATAATAATCCAAAAACTAGATATTAATAAATTTAAAATCGCTATTAAAGAAAAGCTTTATAAAAAAGCTTATTATAAAGTGTCTGATTACATTGAAGACAAAACAGCATGGGTTTAAAATGCTCCAATCTATTTCTAATCCAAAATATTGTTAAGTTTTTTTTTTTAAACTTGTATAACTTGGTAACGTAACGGCATATAATTTTGTAAATGTCGTTACATATTGAATTAAAGCTGTGGAGTTTCTTGCGCCCATTCTTCTCCACAGCTAAAATATAGACGTCCTGAATGGGTAGTAGGTAAAAAAATTATGGACGATTTAAAAGCACTTTTCTAAAGTTTATTTGAATAAAGAATATTTGACTTTGACTTTGACAAACAAGAAAAGGTATATTATTATTATTTAAGGTATATTTATATTAGAGCTAGTGATAAGATTTAAGAATGGATATGAAAGGAGTTTGTTAAATTGTTGAGACAGCATAAGCGAATAAATAGGTACTGGCACAAAGTTGGAACAAAAAAAACAACCAAATTAGAACTAAGGAAAACATGTTTACTACAAGTGCTATGGGCTTTTCGAGAACAAAAATTTTTAACAACGCTGAATGATGGAACTAAAACAGGAAAACTATACTGGATACCAGGCAATTTTAATGAAGATGACATAACGCTGACAAGCTCGTTGACATGATGTGATATATTTGAAATTGGCAAATCACGAGAATCCATGCGGGTAGATATTATTTTGACATCCAACAGCCTTTGATTACAGCACATTCCCAGTAAACCATGGTTTTTAAAGCAGAAACTTCACAATAAGCATTTTGTTTCTACCATCTGCCGCCTAAGAATTGAACACGCTTGCACACCAGTTCATCTTGCGAAGATCAGGGCACGGGATAGCTCCCTTTGTGATTGTGGGTTAGATGAAGGCTCAACTGACCACATATTTTTTAACTGTCCAAAACTTTCCTCCTCTCTCTACGATCTCTTACTTCCAAATATACCCCGTCCTATTAATTTTAAATGCATTTTAAGTATAGTAAATTCTTCACCTTTAAAAAAAAATTAATATCATTTTTGTCAGTAAACACAAGTTATAAATAACTCTTGTGTGTGTGTATTATATTTATTTAATTGTTCTTGGTAAATTTGCTTAAAAACGCAAAAATAAAAGAAATTAAATATGTTGAAAATAAAATAAGTGAGGGAGACATTAAGAGTGCAGTGCGGTTACTTTTTTCGAATGACATGATCGCTCCGACCTGCCCAGAGATCCTCACCGCCTTGAACAGCAAACATCCCCCATCTAATAATACCATTAATCTTACACAGTTTCTTGCCGATGTCAACACTGACGATACGTCAACACCATCACCTGTACAAGCTTCACCAGAAACAGTCCGCGGAGCTATCAACTCTTTTCTTCCGGGCTCCGCGGGAGGTCTCGACGGCCTCACCCTGCAGCATCTTCATCATCATCTGCAGGATCTCACCAGCGGGTGTTGCGGGGAAGCTGGCCAGACGCTTCTTGTGGCACTTACAAGTCTGTGCAATCTGATGCTGCGTGGTGAGGTAGCACCCAATTTCGTAGATATAATATTATACGGGGCTAATCTCTGCGCCCTGGAGAAGAGGGATGGTGGCATTCGTCCTATTGCTGTTGGCTCTACATACCAGCGCCTCACAGCCAAATTTTGTTGCAAATCAATTTATTTTCTGAAATCGTACGTTCAGCCTAAACAGCTAAACTTTGGCAGCAAAGGGGGTTGTGAGGCGGCAGTATCTACACTCACTCAGAGCATTTTTGATTAATAAAGGCGGTGAGGTGTTATTAAAAGTTGATGTAAAAAATGCCTTTAACTCCGTCAACAGGGCCGCCATGTTGGTACAAACAAAATTAAAGGCCCCTGCAATATTACCATTCTTATTGCAGTGTTACAGAGAGCCATCAAAACTGTTATATAAGAACCACCTCCTTTCATCTGCCATCAGATGCCAACAGGGCGACCCTCTGAGTCCAGCCGTTTTTAGTCTAGCCATCAACCCGGTCATCGAACAGCTAAATTCAAAATTTAACGTTTGGTATCTGGATGATGGAACCCTAGGAGGTGACTGTCCTTTCAGATTTTTTAACTCTAGTTCGCGAGTTTC
Organism: Eudonia lacustrata; assembly: GCA_947562085.1. Lineage (NCBI taxonomy): Eukaryota > Metazoa > Arthropoda > Insecta > Lepidoptera > Crambidae > Eudonia > Eudonia lacustrata. The sequence continues at coordinate 24,369,006 of OX387318.1, read as the reverse complement.
AAACCATAGGCTTGGAGCTTAATTTCCGTAAAAAATGCGAGCTTTATCTGTCGGACAGTTGCGTGGATATAGGAGCGCCATTATATCTAGCTTCAGAGAAGTGGCGTCTCAACTTAATGTGATTGACAAAAGATCTCTTCGCCTCCTGGGGTCCCCTATTCTAGACAATTCCCACCCATATTTTATAACTACAAAACCTTATTGATACGTTAGATCGCTTTATTAAAATAAATTGTCACATGGCTTTTACTTTGAGTAGTGTATTATTGGGCATTCTGGCCCACCACTCGTCCGCTTCGCTACCGATCGTTCGCTTCGCTCACTGTGGTTGGCCAGAATGCCCAATAATACACTACGAATCAGAATCCTATAGTTGAACTCAGTGTCGGTTGAGAGACCCGTGGTAAGTATCTCTCTGCGAGCCCATGGTAAGATCACGCACCGAACAGACTCCTAACTCAGTGTCGGTTAAGAGACCCGTGGTAAGTATCTCTCTGCGAGCCCTTGGTAAGATCACGCACCGAGCACCGCCTAGCTGTTCGGTTGAGAGACCCGTGGTAAGTATCTCTCTGCGAGCCCGTGGTAAGATCACGCACCGAACAGACTCCTAACTCAGTGTCGGTTGAGAGACCTGTGGTAAGTAACTCTCTGCGAGCCCGTGGTAAGATCACGCACCGACCTACCTATTCAAACTTCGTTTTGCTAATTAATAAAATAATTACTACAAAAATTACCTTTTGCATAACCTTGGTTACCTTAGCTATCACTAACTTTTATAAGTGAATAAGTTATGTCATACAAAAAGAAGCGCTTATATCCTTGTCGTTTTGGTCTTCAACAAAGTTCTGCAGAGCTCGTCAGTGGAATAATCTGAAAATAAAAATAATGATTGTAATGAAACATTGAAAATTAAGTATTACTAAATAGTGGACCCGTCTCACAACTCACAACAAGGGATTCCATAAAGGTACTTCTTTTTTCAGTTTAAATTTTTTAATAATGATTGCATTAAAAATAAGAATGTAAATCTCAAAAGTTAAATAAAAAGTTAATCAAATTTGAGTTATCAGCAAATAACAGCATAAAGATTGTATTTTTAAAGATCGGATGAAAAATGCTTTGAAATTTGTTTTTGAAAAAAATTAAAAATGTTTTTTATAAGTGTTTACTCACATTTTATGTTAACTGTCAAATATTTTCTTCAGACACGTGAGAGCTTTTTTTGAGAACCTGGAAATAAAAAATTACTTTATGATTTCTTTTTCTTTTATCATGAGCAAGGAAAACAAGTTTTTTCCTGTTTTCATTTTAAATTTATTGCAAAAAAAAAAAAATAACTTAAGTGGTTAACTAGAGCCAACTAGCTCTCCGTCTCACAACTCCGATGGGATTCCTTATAGGTACTTCTTTTTTCAGTTTTTCAATAATAAAAATTGCATTGTGAATGCTAAAAAGTTAAAATCTAAATAATGATTGCATTAAAAATTTGAATATTAATCTCAAAAGATAAATAAAAAGTTAATCAAATTTGAGTTATCAGCAAATAACAGCATAAAGATTGTATTTTTAACGATCGGATAAAAAAATGATTGAAGTTTGTTTTTGAAAAAAAAAATTTTTTATAAATGTTTACTCACATTTTATGTTAACGGTCAGATACGAGAGAGCGAACCTGGAAATAAATTACTTTATGATTTCTTTTTCTTTTATCATTGGCAAGGAAAACAAGCTTTTTCCTTTTTTCAGTTTTAATTTATTGCAAAAAATAATAATAACCTAAGTGGTTGACTAGAGCCAACTAGCTCCGCCAATCGATTTTATTTTATTTCTTCTAAATAAACCCAATTTCTAAAAAAAGAACTCAGTCAAGGTCTTATAGTTTTAAAACTTTTAAACACATTTTACAATTGTGTAAAGTTATTCAATAAATAATAGACGTTATTCATACGACCTTGATTGAGCTCTTTTTTAGGAATTGGCTCTAGTCAGCCCCATAGCTCATAGTGTTCTACATTAAAGAAAAAAGTTATACAAAGAGAAAATTATTGTGAGACTAAATTAGTGTATAAAGGTTTACTTACATAATTTTCTGGTCTTCTTGTTTGGTTTCATATTTCTAACTTTCACTTCATCATCATCATCATCACCTCATTTATGTTCCCACTGCTGGGGCACGAGCCTTCCCTATGGTTGCATAGGGAACGAGCCATAAACCACCAAATTTCACTTACACCAACAATCAATTTTAAACAGTGCAGTGACTTTTGAAGAAGAAGTATTCCAACTGATGCTTGCATGCACAATGACGCGGTCGTGGAAACGTGCACTGCAGCGATTAGACCAGGAGCTAGACCTATATATGAGTATCAATAATTTCATTGCAATTGTGAACCAATAATAACATGTATTTCGACTAATACTGTTATTAAATATATCAATGGTTAATTTAATGTACTTACAAATGCCTAGACAAACTAAATACCCAGTACATTTAGCAGTATTTGAGTCTCATCGGAACTGCTTTAAGAGGCAAGAGTATTACTTAGGTACTATTAATTTATTTCTTCAAAATGTATTAAGTTTTTTTTTATCGCTGATATAATACTGACAATAATAGTAATACATACCGAAAGCTTTAATTCAGTTACGACGACTCTTGGTCTAACATTGCATACAGCAGATTCAGCGTTAATTGAGTCATATAGAAGCAAAGGCAGCAACATCCACTTTTTTCACTATTGCAACTTTGAATGCAGTCTTGTAGTGTTATGTCGATATATTTGAGTCGAATATTAAATTCGTAGCAAAACCAGTAATATCCTATACAAAACAGACATTTTAAATTATGGTTTGTAGCAAAAACAGCATCATCCCAAGTGATTGACGCAAAGACAGCATTATCCTTATCAACCAATCAGGTGACGCTATTTGGACGCCATTAGTATGGCGACATCTTCGTGTTTGTTTTCGTGTGTGTTCATTTAATTAGTGAATTAAACAGAAAAAAGTGATAATTTCGTTACAAACCATAACAAACTTAAAGATGGAATGTTTTCCTAGCCCCTGTGACAATAAAAGCAGTCGAAAGAGAAAATCAGAACCCGAAAAATGGAAGAGAACCCTGGCTAAGAAGAAGCGGTAAGTGTAGCAAATAAAACGATCTTGATTGTTGATTTTTTTCTATTCTATCGATAATATTATTATGACCGTGATTTTTTTTATTTCGAACTTTTGATGGAAACGTTGTTCAGAAGTGTTCAGAGACGAAAAACCTCGACAAAACTTATTTGAATGTATTCCGTTATTAACGATTTCAGATAAAGTTATGGTATCACTGTCTCATCAATATTTTTTGGATTTTATAACTTTAATATTGTCTGTCCGAGATATTGGTGATTTTGACGCCGGTATATAATAACCGGTTTACAATAACGTATGCAGTAAGTAATAGTAATAATAAGTTTCTAATTTATTTAATCTTTTGTTCTAGGTATTCTGCTAAAACCCTTCCAAAGAGATTGCTGTGTCGCCATAAGAAAACTTTTAAATGCATGTCTTTGAAAATGTGTGACATAAAATCGTTTTTTGACAACTTTTATGCAAAGCCAGATAAATTGACACAGGATGCATTCATTTTAAAACACTGTTTAGTGAAAAAAGTAAAGCGTCGGCGTGCTATTAAAAAAAAATATTCAGAGCAAAAATCCCAAACAAAGTATTACATTTACAGTAAGATGGAAAAAAAGTACCTACAAGTTTGTCAACGTTATTTCTTGACAGTTTTACAAATTACGAAGTATAGAGTGCAGAGTGTTATGAAAGAATACTATGAGACAGGAAAACTTAAAACTGAAAAGAGAGGAGGTGACCATGTTTCTATGAAATATGTCCATAAAAAAGAAGCTGTTATGAGATTTATAAACTCAATTCCATGTCAAGAGCCCCACTACTGTCGTAATAATTCGAAAAGGTATTATTTGGCATCTGAATTATCTATAAATAAACTATGGGAACGCTACAATTTACAAGCCTCCCCTAATTTGAAAGTAAAAAAGTCCTATTTTCGGCAAATATTTAACACAAAATATAATCTTGGATTTGGTACTCCCAGAACGGACGTTTGTGCAACCTGTTTAAAATTTTCATCAGAAATGAAACGTGATAAAGACACGGAAACACGGAACAATCTAATAATAGCTCAAAGATTACACAAATTAAGAGCTAAGGCATTTTTTGATAAAATTAAGGAGGAGAACCCAGTTATAAAGATTTTTTCATTTGATTGTGAAAAAAATTTAAATTTGCTTAAAGTCCCTGACCAAGTGGCGTATTATCTCAGAAATATTTACTTGTACAACTTTACAATAGTCGAGGGCTCTTCAAAAAGCAAACTGACTCCTAAAAATGTGTTTGCATATTGTTGGACAGAAAACGTTTATCCTAAAGCTGCCAACGAAATTGCTTCGGCCTTATACCACCGGCTGAATAATAGTGACTTAACTTCATGTCAAATAATAAGACTTATAGCAGACGGCTGTGCAGGCCAAAATAAAAACACAATAATGCTAGCAATGCTATCAAAATGGATGACTGAAGCTCCACAAAATATAAAACAAATTGAACTAGTCTTTCCAGTTGTTGGGCACTCTTACATACCACCTGACAGAGTTTTCGCTAGGATTGAGAAGGAAGTACGTCAGCATGAAGTATTAAATAATCCCCAAAAATACTTGGAAATTATTTCAAAATTTAGTACTGTCACTAATCTCGGAACGCCTGATTGCGAAGTTTTTGATTGGAAAACCGCTTCACAGAAAATTTTGAAACCCGTTGGTAGTTGGCACTTTAAATTTAAGCAATGTAAGAGGTACATTTTGAAACGTTCAAAGAAACAGGGAAATATTTTAATCCAAGGCCATCTTCATTACAAAATAGATGACGGTGTTTCCAAAAATGTCAATAAAATAGGGAAAATAAGTGCTATGATAAATCCCGAAAAAATTAAAGCTTCAAACAATTTACCTGCAAACAAAAGAAAAGATATCCTAACCTTAATAAAAAGTCATTGGGGCAATGAATGGCAGCAAAATGAAGAATTGTTATTTTTTAAAGAACTATTACAGGATAATGAGGGTGATCACCAAGATGAGGAGGAGGAAAATAACCAAGACGAAGAGAATGAAGAACTTTGTGAGCCACAAGAACAAGTAGATGATATGCATGTGTGATACATATACAGAAAAGTAGAAACGTGGATGGATGTTGATTGAAGCACAAATACAATTAATAATAATTATATTGATTAAGTATTAAATAAAGTTGTTTAATTCAGACACATACTCATTTAATTCGCTACACAGTTTTTTTACATTACTTTTATTTCCATTTCACATTAAGTCTCCTATTCATTTAACACTCAACATTCCGACAGCACTGGCGTCATTTACTATTTGAATAAATATACAAGTATCAAGAACATTAATCTGCTTAAACTCCAAAACACACCATTGCAAATGCAGCAATATCCAATTATAATTGATGCAAAAGCAGCAACATCCACACATTCGATGCAAAAACAGCAACATCCAACAACAATTTGTTATTTTAATGAAAATTAAATATCTCTCATGACTTTTGTTATACGGAGATTGTTATTACATAGTTTCTTTAACTATAAATGTAACTAATCATGATTAGAAGCTGCTGTATGCCGTGTATATTAAGAATATCTTCTGCTGGCATTTCAGCTAAAGTGGATGTTGCTGCCTTTGCTTTTATATGACTCAATTGCACGTTGGTGTGTATAAGGATTGTAATTTTAGAGAATTGTTATTGACATTGTGTTGTAATAGATATTATAAATCTGACAATATAAAAAATGCCTAAATGCAAGCATTTTAGGCGAGGAAAATAATTATCAGGGCCTTATATGATTTTGAATTAGGTTAAATAACTTCAACTAATTAAGGTGAATTATTAGTTCGTGGAGTCCGATAGTGCAAGTGGCGGAGATGGTTGTCGCTGCTGTGTGGTTAAAAACATGATGCAAGAGAGACAGAGTTTTTAGTAATATTATCTTTGCTATTTAAATCTAGAATAATTCTTTCAAAGTTGATCATTGAAGTTGATAATAATAATAAGTTTTTATCTAAGTAACCTGCAGGTTAAATTATGTTGACCGAGTAGTAAATGCTAATTCACTACTCAACAAAACCTAATAACACCACAGGTTTTGTTTAGACATTTAAGAAATTGTCACACACGTGGGAGTTTTGTTTTTTACTCAAACTGCAACATGGTGTAATACAAAACGTTTTCCTCGGAAGGTAGCATCAAAGGAATGAAAATATTCTGATTCAAAAGGTAATAAGTGCTTTACTAATTTGTTTTTAATTTTATATAATACAGAAATTAATAAGTTACACATTTGTATGAAATGACATAGTAATTAGGTTTTAAAAAACTGATTTAACTTTTTGCTAACGATTTATTTATTGATCACATAAATTACGGATTTCAACCCATTAATTTCATTAATTTTTGTGATTTTCTTGTGAGCAGTCGAGAAGCTTCCCAATTGAAATGTTAGTAAGTATATATTTTAATTTTATATAAGTTTTTTTATTTTTTTTATTCTACTATAATATTGACGTGTTTTTTTCCATACATAGGTCGGACTCTACTATAATATTAACGTGTTTTTTCTATACATAGGTCGGACTCAGAGTACGCTTCTAGTGATGAAGAGTTAGCGCCAGATGAGGTGCCATCATCAGTGTCATCAAGGTCGAGCAAGAAAAAAACAAGTCGGTCCAGTCCAAACGTCCCTGTGGCCGTGCCCAAGCCGAGAAAACGCAAGACAACGTCTCCTGCTCCTAGGTACTTTTTATATGAATATTTTAAAATGATTTTTATCATTACCTTTAAATACTAATATAATCTTAGAACGCCTCGGTGGCCGAGTGGCATAGCGCTCGGCCCGATACCCGAAGGTCCCGGGTTTGTGATCACCAACCCGCATTTGGCAAGCGTGGTGATTAAGCCAATACCCATCAATTGTAGCGATGACTTGACTTCAGTGATGGAGGCCTTTACCTAGTAGTGGGACAGTTATACGCTGTTTACTTACTAATATAATAAATTTCATACAATCCCACCAACTACTACATAGCTAATCTATCTTAACCTAAGTTTCTTAAGAACTTGCGTTATGGATACTACGTATAAATATTTAAACTTGTTAAAATTATTAACATTATAAAGCAATGTGGTTTAATCTTATAATTCTAAAATCAATAATGTACCTACATAATTAGAATGCTACAAAACCTAATCCTAAACTTAAATCAACAAATATTTTTAATTACGAAGTAATATTAATAAAGTTTTTTTGTTTACAGAGCGAAAAAAACTAAAAACTTATTTTCGATAATAAGTAAGGACGAGCAGGCGTCGAGCATCAAGGACACCTGTCGCGGGCTGCCATCAAGTTTTACATCCCGGGTTTCTTCAGGCCAATGTCGCCGCGTCGCATCCACTTCAGGGAAGTTTTACGTGGACTTGAAGATCTACCATACTGACGACGCGAAAAGCAGTCCTGCAGAAGAGCGTTACAAGAAGGCGCTAGCATCTGTGAAGCTACAGTGCGGCGAGCAATCGCGTGAGTGGGAAGTCCTGCAGGAGTTTCTAGGTCTGGCTTACACGATTTTTGAAGGCAGCGAGCCTACTCATTACAGCAACGCTATTAAATTTAAATAAATTATCAATATATATATTTTTTTTTTCAAACTATTTTCTTTAATTAATTATAAAACTTTTAAACATTTTTGTAACGATTAAAGTATGTAACTATTTACGATAGGTAAAATTAGGTACCTACGTACTCTTTTTTAATTTGTTATCAAAATCAAAATATTTTTTTAACTTAGTATCTACTTTGATAAATTTCTTACTTTTAAATGTTTTTGTATTGATATTCGTAACTAATTCCGAAAGGAAAAATTAGGAACTATTTTTGAAATTGTTATTCTGTAACTAGATTTTGGATCTGTAACATACCAATTTGCGCGATTTGTTTGATAAGATTTGACTTTCTAGTTCAGGCATACGCTTTAATTGAAGAAAGTGTGCGTACTTATTATAGTAACGCGATTAAATAAGTAATCCAATATATTTTGTTACACTACTTTAATAAATTTTATACTTTTGAATGTTTTTGTATGTCATTATTTCCGAAATAGGTAAAATTAGGTAGGTAGGTACTCTTTTTAATTTGTTATTCTAGTACTTAACTAATTTTTGGTTCTGTAACATGCCATTTTGCGCGATTTGTAACACATCTGTCTGTTCGAAGTCATGGATAGGACATTTACGGAGTCGCGTACATAAACAAAATAATTCCAGCCAGCTGATAAGCGATGGTGTGGAAATTGTAGGTTCAGCATTTCGCTCTCGTATCATTTCGTACCGAATCACCGCCTGCGAGTCTGATAATCAAGTCTCTTTAGATGCTTTTTTGAATTCTATTTGTATTAAAATAAAGCACCTTTTAGACGATGCTTTAAATAAACATACGTGCTTAAAAGTAAATTTTGAACTCTTTGGCATTTTCGTACTATTTAAAAATGGTTTACAGGAAATGAAATCTTTTAATACAAAAAATATTATAATTTACACTCATTATGATTTTAGTAGTTTATTTTCAACAGTGGTTAATTCATTGAAAAAGAAAATAGAAGAGTTTCAAGAGCGCGATAGCGGTTGGGCATTTTTGAGTAATTCACATTTGGAAATTAACATAAACAAATACCAGCCATTAGGTGGATCGTCTTACATAGAACTACCTAAATGTATACAACATAAGAAAGCTTGTGTAAATATCAAAAACAAGGATCAGTTCTGTTTTTTATGGAGCGTAACAGCGGCTTTGTATCCAACTCAAAAACACCCTGAGCGGATATCGTCTTATCCTCACTTTCGAGATGTCTTAAATATCAACCACATAACGATTCCTGTTACGTTTGCAGACATTAATATTTTTGAAAAAAACAATCCCAACTTAAGTTTCATTATTTTTGGTTTAAAGAAAAATAAAACTATTATAGGGCCTTTGTACAAATCTGAAAGCAATAAAAATAAAAAGACTATATATTTGTTACTGTTAGATAACGGACAGACCTCTCATTACTGTCTTATCAAAGATTTATCTCGGCTTATTAGAAATCAAATTACTGCTCATCACGGTAAACTATATTTTTGTGATACGTGTTTAGTTTTTTTTACTACATGTGAAGAAATTGAAAATCATGTATGTAGCGGAATCGTTACCGTTTTGCCAGAAAAGGGGTCAGTAATTAAATTTAAAAATTATAACCGAAAACAAAACGTCCCTTTCGTAATATATGCTGATTTTGAGACTATTTTAGTAAAACATAAAGAAAATAATACAATTTCGGATACGGAAAACACAAAAACACTGCAACGCCATATTCCAGCCGCGTTTGCATATAACATAGTATGCTCTACGGACGCAAGTTGTAATCGCTATGTGACGTATCGAGGTCAAGACTGTGATAGTAAATTTATAGAGTGTATTTACCGTGATGTTCAAGAGCTTTATTTAATTTTATGCAAAAATTCTCCCATGATTTTTACAGAAAAAGATGCCGCAGATTATAAGCAAACCACTCGGTGTCATATTTGTCAACATTTCTTGTTTTATGATAAAGTGCGCGATCATTGTCATATAACCGGTTTATATCGGGGTGCAGCACATACATATTGTAATCTGCAATACAAAACACCGAAGTTTATTCCTATCTTTTTTCATAATTTGGCTGGTTATGATTGCCATTTGTTTATTAAAGAACTAGGTAAATTGCGAGGAAATATTAAGATTATACCTAAAACGAAAGAAAATTATGTGTCTTTTACGAAACTTATTCCTGTTTCGGATGGGGAATTTATACAGGTACGGTTTGTAGACTCGTTCAAATTCTTAGGGGCTAGTTTTGAAAAGTTAAGCAAAACTATAAAAAAAGAAGAGTTCGAACACTTACGAACGCATTTTCCTATTCAAACGCAATTCAATTTACTCACACGAAAAGGTATCTACCCTTATGACTACGTTAATTGTTGGGAGCGGTTTGAAGAACGATCTCTTCCAGAAAAGAACATGTTTTATAGTTCTCTCAAAAATGAGCACATTACTGACGATGATTTTCAACAATCAGTATGGACTCAATTTAACATAAAAAACATAGGTGAATACACCGACTTGTATTTAAAAACTGATGTTCTCCTATTAACAGATATTTTTAAAAAGTTTAGAAAAACTTGTAAGCTTAATTATCAATTAGATCCGGCTTTCTATATAACTGCACCTAGTTTATCTTTTGATGCGATGCTTTTCAAAACAGGGGTTGAATTAGAACTCATCGATAACCTTGCTATAGTGCGTATGATTCAGTCTGGTATAAGAGGGGGGGTATGTATGTGCTCGCACAGGCATGCTAAAGCCAATAACAAATACATGGCTGAATATGATCCCCTCAAACCAGATACCTATGTAGTTTACATAGATTGTAATAATTTGTATGGATTCAGCATGTGCCAGTCTTTGCCGTTATCATATTTTAGATTTTTAAAAAGTGAAGAAATTGATAAACTTGATTTCGTTAATATTCCCGACGACGCGGAATACGGTTACATATTGGAAATTGACTTTAACTATCCGAAAGAATTACACGATAGACATAATGACTTACGATTTTGTCCTGAAAAATGCATCCCTCCCGGAGGAAAAACTCCTAAACTTGTACCTAATCTTTATGATAAATATTTTTACGTCATTCATTATGTTCATTTGAAAACATGTTTAAAACATGGTTTGATATTAAAAAAAATTCACCG